>VZRS01012043.1:89478-172327 GCA_013398055.1 Ifrita kowaldi | reverse complement strand
TGGTCACTGGCAGAGCCTGGGAAAATGAAAATCCCTTGATTTAGCACTATTGAGCAACAACTAAAACATCAGTGTGTTATCAACATCATTTTCACAACATATCCAAAATACTGCACTGGACCAACTACTAAGAACAAATTACCTCTACCCTAGCTGAAACCAGGGAACAAGACATAGCATCAGGAAATGAAGCAGCTCATCCCTCCCAAGAACCATGTGGATGTGCACATCATCCAAATGTCTGTTACATTTGCTGAAAGGTAGCAAAACCAGATCTCAGAAAGGAAAAGGATGAATATGTTTACTTTGTTCTTATCACTATTATGGTTTGTTCTGCATCAACAATAATCCTTTATTGCCTTTTTATTCCAGATGCAATAAACTTTTTTTTATGAGAGATTAGTACCTCAACTTTGCTTCTGCATTTCATCAGCCAGAGCAGCTGTTCATTATTTTGTGTATTTCAAAGCAGCAGAGATTATCACTAAAACTCACATCAAAACTTGTGGTGGGGTGAGTAATCATTTTAGCTGTGGGAAAACAGATTCATTTGCTCTCTTAAAATATTGTTAAATGTTCAAATATTTCTTGGATAAATGTGCTGTTTTGATAGTGTTCCCTGTCAATTCAGTTTAGTGCATAGGTAGTAGTTACTACCCTTCTGCTGGTCTGGGAGGTGTTAGAGGCTTGCAGGAAAACCCAGGTGTTGGTTTTATTAGAAGTTAAGACTCCTGCTATTGAGAACACTGTACTCCGAAATCCAGGTTTTATTCCTGTCTTCATGTGTTATTTTGCATGAGTCACACGGGTCCAGCTACTTCAGACTCAATGATCTTAGAGGTATTTTCCAACCTAAATGATTATATTATTTAAATATATTGAGGAATTAAAGGAATTTGGGTGAATCTGAAGTTTGTTCCATATATCCCCTAAAATAAGATAACAGATTTATTTAAGAGTTAGCTGTGAACTTTCACTTGAAAATCAGCATCTTTTACTTGTTGAAATACCACAACCTCTCATGTAAGAAAGCTAATTAGATGAGCATGATGAAAACTGGGTTTGAAATCTGTTCATCTGTTCATTTCCAGGGAAGTGTTTATATACTGAGACAGTTATTTGTCTTCCTGCCCATAATATTAAAGAACATAAATTAATAAAAATGCAATTTGCTATCAGATGTGGCCAGAGAGTGAAAACAAATCCCTACTCCATAAATGGTTTCAGAAGTTAAGGGTCTGGTGTGCTTTGGTTCCAGTACTCACTAAGGTCACAGATCCCCAAACGAGAGGGGTCTGTTCGTTTCCAATTCATGAAATCTGACAGTGCAGTTGAAAAGCACTTGCTTAGAATTTGTTTTGATTGGAGACAATCTTCTTGCTTTCAAATCTTATGATCATCCAGTTAGGTGCAGGAACTGTGTTCACTGTTACAACAGAAGCCCTGTTGCCTGCTCATGCTGTGCTGCATGCATATGTATATAAAAAGAGAAAGATAATTTCTAGCCTGCTCATTTTCTAAAGACTAAGATCAGCTAAAAACAGCTGTTATACTGAGAAAGTAAGGGCAAATCAGGCTGATAAAGACAGACACCTTGTGAGATGTTCAATTGTGCATGTATCTAGGCACCTAAAGTACATCAGCTTGAATAAAATCAAGGAAGTAAAAGTACTTCAAGCTAGTAGACTTTAAAATCTTACTGGAACATATACTTAGGGGTCTAAACCTTTCTGAAGATCTGGTCCAAGACCAGGTTTGCAACAGAACAAGGATTGTGTCACCCATATCACATCAAGCATCTTACCCACAGGACTGTCAAGCATAATATTTTGTTAAAGGGTATTATGAAAGTGTCATGGAAAAAAGGGAAAAATCTTGCTACAATGCAAGAATTTCAGTTTCACTGATCACTGTCCTGAGTCAGAAAGTCTACAAGGAGCTATTCAGAAAACGTGGCAGCATTCACTTGAGCTTTCCTAGCTCTCAGCAGCTTGGGATCAGAAATACTCTCTTTGGTAGATTTTCACCTATCAGCTTCCTTATCCCTGGCCCTACTCTGCCAGCAGAGGGACAGGGACAACACATCCGAGCAACCAGCCCTTCTGGCAGCATGGTGTGATGAGGTGAAATCAATTGAGTTTAACACACATCTATTTTTCTTCTCCTGTTCATGGAGTGAGGCAGCTGAGTTTGCAGGTGTCCCCATGCCAGCATATGGCTGGAAGATAAGCAGAAAGTCCCTGCTGGACTTTTGTTTTGGCATAATTGACCTCCAAGGATAGGGAATCTCATCATATGGAACATTACAAGTCCAGTTGGGGAATGCATCACAGGGACAAAGTAGCCTTGGGGGCTGCCTATCTTTCTGTCTCTTCATTCTTTGCGGTCATAAATCAAATGCCAACTTCTACACTTGTCTCTGAATAATATATTAGGACTGGTTTTAAAATATATTGAGCATATCTATTCATGAGGGTGTTGAGATTTGGACCATGTAAATTATGAAATCTCAAAGAATATTATTTCCTCTCTTAACTCATTGCTTTATCTCTGAGCAGATTTCATGGCACAGTTCCTTTCAGAGTTCTTTAATTTACATTCCATGAGAAGAATGCATCCTTCTATGCGGTGCATCCTCCAGGTTCAGTGTACCTTGAAAAGCCCAGTCTGTCCAAGCACACAATTCACTTCTCACCACGGTAAGGTATTTGTTTATTTAAGTGCAATTTAAATGTCTGCCTCCTTCTGGAGTCATCAGGTTAGCTTTATCTGAAAAAAATTGTGAGCTTGCAATGAAGTATTAGTAGCTACCCTGTGGTTAATATAATTTCATCAATGCAGGAACTGACAGGAAGGTTTCTCTTCCAACATCATTCTTCTTTCCTCTTTTTTTTAAATTTATTTTTAAAAAATCATTAATTCAGAGTCTCATATCTGAATAATCCCTGATGCATAGGATGCTAATTCAAAAATACCACAAATTGAACTTTTTTTGTCCATTTATTGGTTGGCTTGTTGCATAACAAGAAAACTGATAAGTTTAATTACTTTTATGAAAATGAAAGGGAACTATTATAATTTTGCTAAAGTGTTAATAGTACTGCCACTTCAAACTAAACTGAAGCATACCACAGGCTAAGTGACATGCTTGGTAGGGAGCATATCAAGCAATGGAAGGAATTCATATTTATTAGGACAACATTAGCATTTTATGGTACAGAGATTAATTACCCCACCCTCATTTGTTTGTTTCTCACCTGCTATGCAGTTCTCCTTTAGGCTCTTGCATAATTCCCTATTTCACAACAGCAATAATAATTATTTGATTCAATGATAGATTATGTAGTCTGAATGTAATCAAGAGCTGATAGCAATTACATTCAAATTTAAAGACTTTCAAAAGGATGTTTACATGGTACATATAAAATTATATAGATTAAATGTCATGGGTCTCATCCATGAGGACAGAGAGAGGGATTCTTGTTTGTGTTTTGACTCTGTAAGGAATCCACTATCATTCATATCATGCACATTTTATGGATGAATTACTAACCAAGCTTCTCCCTTGTTAATACCACAAATTTCTTTTGCCCTCATTAACACTGTCCAGGTGCAATTTAGGAAGTAATTTTGCCTAGGGTATACTCCCATTGAAATGTAACTCACTTACTTTGTGTAATTCAATTAATTGGCTTAAGGATTACTTTTGACGTCACATCAGTAGAATTCAGAGGGAAATTCACCTCAGAGACTTCACTTGGAATACGATCTGTCACCAAAGACTCCATTGCTCTTCCACAACAGGTCTAATTTACACAACAGATCAAGGGAAGGGAGAATCAAAAGCATCATTTTGCAGCCTAAAATAAATTTGAAGGCCATCTTGAATTTGGGTCATGAGTAGCAGTTGGGCTTTTGACTGTCTCTGAACATTTTTAATGGCACGACTATTCTTAGTCACTGCATGATTTAATTTAGTGCTTAGGGAACTTAAGGTTGAAAGATACAGATGCAGTCCTTGTCTTCTTGTAACATTTGATGTAAGTGATCTAGTTAATCTTTGGGCATATCCCCATCAGTTCAACTGGCATGACTTTATTGATTTTGACCAAAGGCATAATATTTTATACAGCTGAAGATGAAGCCAAGAGTTAGGCCTTAGATAGACAGAGATGGATAAGATCTTTTCTCCTTTGCTTGCCTGAGATTGTTTTGAACAATATTCCAAAAGCAAAGCAAAAGCATCTACCCCTTCCATCACTAAGGGGACTGCAAAAGTTAATTTTTGTATTTATATAATGGTTCTAACTTGTAGAGAGGTGCACTAGGATTCCTCTTGGCTAAGTTCAAGGTGAGGGGTATCTGCAGGATAAAGTGAAAATGAGCTGTCCAAACAAAAAATTCTGTAGTGTTCTGACTGGCTTCTAGCTGCAGCTCCAGAGTGCTGTGGGCCTCTGATAATTCCTATGTCTTGCAGATAGGCAGGTAATTCAGATGTTCTGGGGCATCTCAAAGGTCACTGTATGCCTTCATTTAGGTGGCTGACACCCCAGGTGCCTACATTCAGAACACATTTAATCTCCCCTCCCAGACAAAGGAGGTCAAATCAAAATAGTTCATAAAGTCTAGGAAATTAGTTTTCCCATCATTAAGTTCTGCAAAAGGTCAGAAAAACACCACACAGGAGCTCATCTCCTCCCTATAAACAGACTGCACAATCAGGTGTAGCCATCCATGCTGGAAGCACTGAAAGCTCCCACTCTTCCAGCCTGGGATACTGCAGACTGCGAGTACAGCAAAAACAGCCTCTGGTAGAACAGTTCATCTCAAGAGTGAAGGAGCAGATGCAGGTTCACTCTGATGAATCTTAGAAAAATGACACTTCAGGCTTTGGCATAAAACTCAGGAAATAGGGGTTTAGGTACTGGCTTTGTCAGAGACTTCCTATGAAGCCTCATGTACAGAATAGGGGATTACTCATGCACAAAACTTTAGAGTCAAAAGTGTCAAGAAATAATTTTACAGACAAAGTG
This sequence comes from Ifrita kowaldi, assembly GCA_013398055.1. Taxonomy (NCBI): domain Eukaryota; kingdom Metazoa; phylum Chordata; class Aves; order Passeriformes; family Cinclosomatidae; genus Ifrita; species Ifrita kowaldi. The sequence continues at coordinate 167,294 of VZRS01012043.1, read as the reverse complement.
GTGTGCTGGATTTTGAACACAGTCCTTTTTCTGTCAAGGCCCATGAGGAACAGCTGCCATTAACCATAAATGAAGCAGGGGAAATGACAAAGCAGAAATATGTTGCAATTTGAGTTAACACGGTTCGTGGTCCCAGAATAAGTTAAGTTGGTGTGGCCTCTCCATTCCAGCATCAGGATCAAAAATAGGTCTTAAGATAAGGTGAATCAGTACAGTAGCCTCCTCTTTATCTTCTTTGTTGATTAGATATAATTTTTAAGTTGCCTGATTTGATTTAAACACAAGAGTTCCTGTCTGCAAGCAGAAATAAGAACCAATAAACTTCTGAGGTCACTTTGGAGATTATTGTCTGCGTGCCAGGATGTTTCATGGTTGTATTTCCATTTGCCTTTCATACTAGAAATATTTGGGTAATTTAGTTTCCTTGGGATGCCATCCTGTTCAACTTACCACCACACACAGTTGTGCCTAAAAGGATGAGTTAAAATTTTCTCACATGCAAAAACTAAAAATGGGCTGCTTCAGTGCAGCAGCACATAAAGACTGTTTACTTACAAAATACCTAAATATCCTTTGAAAGTCTGTTTAGCCTCTGGGCCAGATCTAGGAAAACGTTTACCTGCTTGCACTCCTTCTAAGAGAAATAGAAATCAGGCATGCAAATACTTTGATGTATCCATCACTGAGTTTGATCCACTAGTTTATATAAAAGAGCTTTTTCTTTATAGTTCTTCCATCTTTTGTACACTTTTGTACTTTTTTACAAGGAAGCCTGAAAATCTATATTTTCAGGCAATCCAAGGGGAATTGAACCACAAGCATTCAAGGCTTAAGTTTAAAATACAAGAACTTGAAGGCAAGCCCCAAAATTCTAGGTCAAATTGGATCATCTTTGGACAGACAAGGAAGGAAAGAGGACACCAAGGTCCAAGACATCTAAACAGGCACTGAAATATAGTGGCATCTGAAAACCCAGCAGCTACTCTGGGTGTTTAAGATTTCTGTGCAGTTCTCAGAGCAAGGAAGGTGACTCTGAAGAAATTGGAAATACCACATGGAATCCTAGAACGGTTTGGGCTGGAAGGGGCCTTAAAGATCCTCTGGTTCCAACCCCCCTTCCTTGGGCAGCGACGCCTTCCACTAGCCCAGGTTCCTCAGAGCCCCGTCCAGCCTGGCCTTGAACACTTCCAGGCGTGGGGCTTCCACAACTTCTCTGGGCAATCCTGAACACAACATAAATGAGCCCATTTCTAGAAAGAGGGGCAGATCTGCCTGCCTCTGCACCCACACAGGAAGCTTCGATGCATGTGAGTAACCCTGAAAATGCGAGCAGCCCCACAGCGTGACCGATACACAGGTGCTTGGAGAAACAGACAATTGCTACAGGAGATGGGATCCATCTCTCCTAATCCTGCAGGACAGACATTTTTACCTGAGCTGGTTGCCTGAGGCTGCCTTCGGAAGCAGTGGAGAGGAAAAGGCACCTTCAGAAGCCTCTTCACCTCATCCTTAGGTAGAGATATAGAAAGCAAGCTTCAGGTGAGTAGCTCACAAATATGCCTCCACTACAAATATCTGTCTTTAATCAGATGAATCCTGCCTATTCTCACAGTGTCCTCCAGCAGAAGCTCACAACCCAGGGGCCCAAGGGAAGTCACGGTTTGCAACTCTCCGTGGTGTGGGAGCTGCCATCTCGCTGTCTGCAGGATTTGCAGGTGCAGAGCGAACATGCCACAAGCTCCCTGCAGTATCCATCAGGTGCCAAAAGCCCTGGAGAAATGGATTTGTGAAAGGTCACAGGCAAAGCAGATTTGGATCAGGCTTCACAGCGAAGGCAGGAAATGTTTAGCAAGCAGATAATTATTTCATTGGTGCTTCCCCAAGAGGTGGAGGCTGGCTTTTATTCCACACTGTGCAGCAGCAGGTTCCAGACACATCCAAAATGAGGTGCAGTGAGATGAGATTTTATGAATACCAGAGGAATTTGCATTAGATAAATTTGTATATCTTCAAAGCCTTAATTTCTGCTTGCAAATCTCATCCCCAAATCCCCAAAACACACAAAATTAATTTCATTTGAATAAGTCAAGGCCTTAAAAACTTAAATACTTAGAAGTCTCCTATACAAAAATAACAGGCTGCCCAGGCCAGTGATGCAGTCACCGTCCTTGGAGGTATTTAAAAGATGTGTAGATGTGGCACTTGGGGACATGGCTTAGTGGAAGACTTGGCAGTGATGGGTTAATGGTTGGCTCTATGATCTTAGAGGGCTTTTCCAACCCAAATGATTCTATGATTCTGTGGAATGGTAAATTTTATCACAGAGTTATACCGTTTTACCATGTTTCTCATGGTAGCAACTTCCACATTAAAAACAGACAGTAAGTATGAAATTACAAGGATTTGTTTAGGGGAGCATGCATAAATAAACATAAATAGGGTAAAATGTGGTTGTGCTGGATCTCACTTTTTCTATGTTTGAGAGAAGTGTAACTCTAGGGGCAGAGAAATAAGTGAAGAATGCTTATTTAGTAGAAAGTCCCTCATTTTTGAGATGAGTTCAGTTTTATTTTGCTGTTTGCTGTATTAGCAGCATCTCAGAGGTTTACAGTACTAGTGTCTGAGAGAAACTTATTAGGAAGCAGTGTAAGTGAAAGGCTGCTAAGTTCATTTTCCATGCAGTCACCTGCATTCTATCCCACTCATCTTTTATCACAGATATGTATTTTACATAGTTATTTGACAGAGTTTTAACACTGTAAGAAATAACATAAGTAGAATTTATTCACAAGAATAGGTTTTTGCTGAGAGAATGGCTGTTAGCTACATTAAAATTTGAACATGAATGTGTCAGTCAGAGCAAAACAGTATACAAAAATATTTGCTGCTATTTCTCTAAGGCTAATAAGACAAAAATAAAAAATAAAAAGCATGCTATCTGTAGCTTTTATTTCCCATTTCACTGGTATTTCCTCACATTTGCTATAGGAATATATTCAGTCACATGGAAATAAATTTTAGATTTTAAAAATCCTAAAAGACTTTTTTTTTTTACATCTCCTTTTTTTAAATAAGACTTATAAATATACAATTCAACATTACAATGCAGACTTTTCAACTTGCTGCTGGCACAAAAGGATTAAATACATGACACCAACTAGGATGCCACTCTATAAATCAAGGTGATCCTGGCGTGTCCATTCCTGCAGTCCTCTGCTGCCCCAAGGCAAAGAAGCAGTAGGGATTTTCTTTATTCTTTCCTAATCCTCTCTGTTTCAGTAACTGGCAGCATTGGCAGCACTGCAGAGGAAGGGAATTGTTCCGTGGCTGTGCTGTGGGAGCTGTGGGGCGGGGAACCGTGGCTGTGCTGTGGGAGCTGTGGGGCTGCTGAGGTGTGACATGAAGGGAGCACAGGTATTCCCACTGGAAACCCTCTGCAGACCCCTTGGACCACTGCACCAGGCACATTTAGGGCCCAGACACAGACATCAATTACAACATCTACAGAGGGGTTCATCTGGCCAAGTGTCTGGGGTGCATCCAAGACTCATTTTACAATTAGCAGAGGGAGACAGGCAGTTTAAGGATGTGAGTCATCCAACACCCTGCATCTAAAAAGAGTTGACAAAAATGGATGGGCAAGATTTATTGCACACTCTAAATTAAAACAAAGAGGGGAAAAAATTGTTGTTTCACTCCATCGACTGTACAGTGATCCAAAAGTGGCCACTCTACCCTTTCATGCCATAGATGTTTCACACTCTTGAGGTCTAATTTTCTGTGCCACAACTCACAGCTGATGTGTCAATTGGTTTTCAGACCTTTTTCATTCTGTCTCAGTTGCTTGGATCATAATCTATGGCAAGTCAAACCTTTCCTTTGCCTGTCTCATCTGCTTCTTCAGTAGCAGGTGTTTATCTAGACTTGCAAATTCAGGAAGTTAAAGTTATTCTGACAGCCACCCTCTGAGTGTAGGGTTGTCTCAAGTACTTAGCAATATGTGTTTATATGTTAGATACAGGTAGCTGGTGTTTGTAATAAATCTGCCAGGCCTTTTGCAAGCACTTGGTGCCAGTTTTCCTCTCTCTCTAGTTGAACTATGTCAGCAAGGCCCATTGAGTGGAAACCAGAGGGAAGTGTCTTTCCTTTGCAAATGTCCTCAAGCCTTTTTACTCTTTTGTATGCACAGGTTTCCTTTGGGGCTGCCTAGGCCGAAGTAAAGAAAGTTAGCTGTAAGCTGTGAAACCACCTAAGCCAACTTCATCTTTTTACTGTAGTACAAAAAAAGACAAGTATTGATCAGTCAGGTGTAATAGGTTAGACATTTCACTTCCCATTCTCCTGTTTTGCTCCCATAAAAGCAATTCAGGAAATATGAAACAGAGAGAGAAGAAAAAAAGGGGGGTTTTACTGCTAGGGTAATATCTCTGACTCTTTTAATGTTTAGAAGTATGACCAGAAAGGTGAGGAAGTCAGAAATGAAATTGCCAGTCCAAGAAATGAGAGTTCTTTTGAGCAGTGTCAGCAAAGTATTTCCCATTTACTTCTCTGCAAGACTTTCTACAGCAAGCCTTGACAGCCGGGCAAGAATTGATGAAGTAAACCTGCGTAGCTGGACTGATGGAAGAGGAAGCTGGAAGTGTACTTTGATATTCCACTAAATTGAACTTATGAGTCCCGGCATCTACCCCACACTTGTACAGTGATGGCACTTCAGGTGCCATCCAAACGGCCACAAATCCCCATGTCTTCACAAACAGTTGGGAAGCTCATCTTCAGTACAGCTTATTTACATTATTCCCTCTTTTGCAGTCAACTGCCTATTGGTCTTAGAGATAGGATTTAGGCAATTGCTTTATGATCTATAAAAGCTTCAGTGTCAGACATTAAACAGGAAGGAGTTTTGAGGTGAAATGTGCAAAAAAAAGCACAACTACAGATAGCAATTTTTTTTTACTTTACTACCTCAGAAGAAAGCTGCCAGAGTTAGAGGGGCAATAAATAGCCCAGGTATAGAAAAAGCACTGAAGGATGTTAAGGCTATAACAGAAAACACAAATTATTTTTTTGCATCAGTGTTCACCGTAGCCTTTCTTTACAGGTGACAAGTCTGAGGATCTGTCTCAAATCGAGTTGTCAAGAGTGAGAATACATTAAAAAAAGTGATTAAATGAACAGTAAAAAACTTTGAGTCCCAAGTGATAAAGGGATTCAGATTTGAAACTGCTGATCTGTGATCTGCAACCTCTTTCTTAATTCAGCCCTGTTATCAACGGAGTAGAATAAGTCGGCTGTTGTTTAATAGTATTTTGTGGGTGACATGGAGAAAAAGAGATGAATAAGTCTGTCTGTCGTACCAGAAAATTGCTAAGAAAACTAGCAAGGAATGGCCTTTAAAATGTGTGGAAAAATCTGTTGGGAATAGGTTCTTGATATGGGGAAAGCTGTGCTGCTCATGGCTGCAGGAGCACTTTGGGTCCTATAAGCAGACAGATACAGGTGACCTGTATTTGGGTCTCTGCAACATTTCTGACAAATATCCTCATGAAAGAGCTTCAAGAATACTTAGCAAAGACAAGAGCAGGTAGAAGGTGCCTGAAAATGAGGAAGCAAAGCATAGGGATTTGTGCTCAGTTTTCATTATGAAGGAAGACCCCCTCTCACTGAGTTCCCCAAAAGTCTGTTCTGGGATTAATATTGATTAATATCGTCTGGAAAGATCTGGAAAATGGTTGACTAACGAGACATGAGACTGTTACTTATATAGAGAGATACTCAGAATTGTAAAAAGCCAAACTAGTGGCTACAAGGCACAAAAGGCTCTCACAATATCGACTGACTGGACAATAAAATGGCAGATGAAAATCACTGTCGATGAATGTAAAAAACTGCAGATGAGACAAAAAATAACTCTAGCTCTGCATGTGATACAATGGACTCTAAATTAAATACTACTCCTTATGATAGTTTGAAAATGCCAGCTCAGCTTTCCTTTGTCAAAATGACAAAGGAAATGTTAGAACTTTTTAGGAAGGAAGAGAAAAAAAATAGAAAACCAATATAATCATTGTGAGACTGTAATAATAGGTATTTCTCCCACACCTGGAGGGCTCCAAATGGTGGTGTGCTGATCTCAGAAAAAGGGACTGTGAAGTTAAAAAAGAATAGAGAAGGGCAGAAATGTGGACAGAAGCAAATCATGAGGAAGGAAAACTGAACAGCCTGGAATTTTTCATCTTTTATGCAGGGAAAGGGTATGGCAAATGTCTAATGCCATGAATAGATTGAAGAGAATGAGGAAGGAAAAAGTATTTGTGGTTTCACAGAACACGGTAGATCAGGGTTCTTGCTGAGGCAGGCTTAAAATTAAAAAAAAAAAATGGAAGTGCTTTTCACACACTGACTATTTTGGTGAGGGAAATCCCCACAGCAGGGTTTTGTAAAGGCAAACAGAATAATGGGATCAAAAGAAGATTAAAGTCCCTAAAGCACAGGTCGCTGGAAGCCATAAGTGGTATATCAAGAGAAAAATGTTCTATTTTGTCCAGTTCCCAAGTTTTTCTAAGTACATGCTACTGACCAGGATTAGACAGAAAATACTGTCCTGGATGGACATTTGGTGTGATCACAAAACACTGCTCTTAGGAAGCTGCTTCTGTTCCCTGGGCAGGATCTGATAACTGTCACCACATGTAGTGTTCCTTCCATACTATAAGAGAGCTACGAGGCAAAATCCATCTAGAATCTCTACTTTGGGGATCTTCTCTTTTTCTCTTTTCTCCTTTCTCTTTTCTCTTTTCTCTTTTCTCTTTTCTCTTTTCTCTTTTCTCTTTTCTCTTTTCTCTTTTCTCTTTTCTCTTTTCTCTTTTCTTTTCTTGTTTCTTTTCTTTTCTCTTTTTCTTAGAACTCCAGAATTAATACCAAGCAGTAGAATAACTACTGAGCATTTCCCATCATGAAGTTCATCTCACAATGGCTTACACCCTTGCCAAAATGTAGTTGTTAACATGGACTTCTCCATGTTGATTCTCTTCATCTGTGCATCATTTCATACAAAAGGATTTAGTCACTTATGAGTGTAAGAAAACAATAATGTTCTCCTAGTCAAACTCTAGGACCAGATAAAACCCAACAACTGGGTTGCACCAACCCAACTGGGAGCACAGATTTAATATAAGGTGAGCAACAGCCATTGCTTCAAGGTATCATGTAAATTATTCTGAAAGTGGAGAGCTCCTAAATGTGAAAAATCAGGTACTAAGAAGTCACTAACACTTTCAGGTTTCAATGCCTATGTCTTACCTGGGAAAGTGAAAACCAACATACCAGCCCTTACCTAAGGAATGGAGTAAAACCAAATGAAAAAAAGTTTCCAAAACACTTGAATGGTTTTCTGAAAAGAAATGGACCATTCTCCCTGTAATGCAGGGTAAGGCAAGTGCACAGTATACAAAGTACAAGGCAAAGTCACTGAGCAGTGCAGGAAAATCAAATTATTGACAAAGCCCTATTTCTTTAGGGTGCTGAATGTGGCAGGATTTTCTGAAAGAGAAAAAAAACCAGTGTTAAACCAATTAAGGAGTGTATCCACATGCACGAGGGAGCTGAACTGAGATTCCACTATCAGTGTTAGTTCTCATTGCTTTGCAACTTCAAATTATTCTCTTAACCACATTTACTGATGTGCAATTTAAATAGAACAAGCAGAAGAAAAACATACAGATCTCACAATTTCCCTGTATTTCTCCTCTTTTCTTAAATTAGAGAGGACAACAGCATTCCGGGGTGGGGGGGAACAAAAAAAAGAAGAGGCATTCAATAAAAGGCTTTTAAACAGCTCAAGTGCTATTTTTGTCACCATCTGCTCAATTATATTTTATGCTACTAGTAGTTTTACAAGGCCAGGTATGTCTTTTCTGTTGGAAAATGGCTTCTCTTTGTTAAGGGAAAGTCGAGATCCTTAGCTTGTGACTGATTTGGATTTATTGCTTTTTTTGTCCCAGTCTCATTTCCAGGAACTTCATTCCTTTTATTTCAGGTTTCTAATTCTGGACTCACTGTTCCTTCCAGGGGTGCTAGTAAAATTAAATGGTTGGGAAAAAAGAAAAAAAAAACACGATAAAAACCAAAATTCCACCAACAAAAATCTAAGCCAAGATAAAATCTAGAATCTCTTTCAGCTGAAAAATACAATAAACTTCCTGTTTATGAATTTGTCCATTCATTTTTAACTAGTGGCAAAGCAGAATCTCAGCAGGACATTTCGAAAGTAGTATATCCAGATGGATTCTCAGTGTGAAAGAATTCTGAAATAAACTCACTGACATAATAAAAACAGGGTTTTCAGGCTTGCAAAGAAGTGGTGTAGGGACTGTGAGTAAATTTATTTCGCAGGAAGCCTGTATCTTGTGCTAATGGGAAAATTTAGATCTTTTACGTTGCTCTGTATGTGGTAGGCCATAGATATGATGGGATTATAAAGGAAATGGATCTGTGTGCCACAGCCCCTGACAGCACTGTGCTACATTTCTTGGCCCGTGCCCTAATTCAGAGCCACAAGTAATCCCTCCTATGAGCCAGTCAATGCTTAAAGTGGTTCACAGCTCGATTGTGTCACATCACCCCCCAGGGGCAAGGCAAACTTGTCGATAATTCCTAAGCACCTTAAATGAAATATGTAAATGTAGTAATTCCTACAACACAGAAGAGCGATGGGGGAAGGGAAAGTGTTTCACAGAGAAGAAATGTTAGGGGATTTTCAGGGGGGAGGAAGGAGTAGTTTGAAGAAGCCAGACTGCTAGCAGCTCAGACACTAATAAAGGGAATAATAATGCACAGAAACATAAAGGTGACTTAAGTCAAAAGCAAAATATGTAGGAAATTCTGGTATCTGGTACCCAATTATCAGCACGGTAAGAGAAAGAGATAACAGTCAGTATTTTGTAGAATGGGGTCATCTGTTCATATTAATTTAAATATGGCAGAGATTGGAGTGTGCTACTGTGCCACGCCCTGTCCCCTGCACTTCCTGGGAAAGGCTAGAGTCTCCTCTCAGAAGACAAATAAGACCTCCTGTATCAGAGATTTAGGAAGGATGGAGTGAGAAGATACAGAAGGGTGGTGGACCTTGGACCCAGAGTCATGAGCTGGCAGAGATTTAAAGTGTCCTTCACATACCAGGCAGAGCCTGTGTTATGTTCCTCCCTGCACCTGCACAAACTGCAGCAGGGTTTTGGCTAGGGAAGGGCTGGAGGGTGTGAGTGGAGTGTGTATACTTGTACATCTTGCAGGGACCTGGAGGAACCCTTGCTGCTCAAGTATTTTTATGAAGGAGCCCCATTTGGACAACATCTGGATGTCACGTGTGTCTCCAGCAGTATGTTGGGAAACCTGATTTCTGAGAAGGAAGCAGAGGTGGAAAGAGGGCAGCTGGTTCCCACAGTGAAGCCAGACCTTTTCGCCTCTTGTAGCTGATGAAGATGAACAACAGCTGCTGGGTTTTTTCCATGGAAAGAGGTTTCTTTGTGGAGAAGGGGTAAGGAGACCTTGGGCTTAACTGGAGACATGGCTAACAGGCACGAGCAGGAAGACAGCTATCTAAAGAGTAAAAGGGAAGAAGGTGAAAAAGGCAGAGGGAGACTAAAGGAAATGGGAAAATTGGCTGGAGGGAAGATGAGGAGAAGAGGCAGGTAAAGACACTGATGGTCATGGGAGATGGAGGCAGAAGGGAGGATGCTGCTGCACATGCACAGACAGTGTGGAATGAAGTCTTTCTTCCATGTGCCGGACCATACCACATGAAGCACAGGTTTTTTTTGTGTTGAGCCTTAAAGTCAGAGTTGACACTGTCCTTGTGCATGAGAGAGGCTCAGAATGCCTCAAAAAAGCCTGAATATGTCATGGCATATTCTTCATGTTGGTACTAGGCCAGTATCCCTTCAGCCAGCTAAGAAAGCCATCACAGGACATCTGACAGGAAATAACAATGTCACTGAAGGCCCAAGGGATGCCACATGAATCAGCTGCAGGAGGATCAGCATTGAATGTACATGAGGACTTTCTGCACCATATGTATTGACCTAAAATCTCTTCAAAACCACTTAACAATGAGAAAAGAAGACATTCCATTTTGATGACGAGCTTCATGATGAAGACCATCAGTGTTGTTTGTTAAGACAAAACAAAGTGTCTATTTTTGTTATACTTTCTTTGCCCTGCCCAGCTGAGGAAGTAGCAGGGCTTTGGTGGGCACTGGTGTGCAGCCAGCAACCACAGCAGTGCATAATTTTCCACAGCAATCCATGAGGACCTTGAATATGACAGTGACACCCCTTACACTCCTCACCACTGTGGATCTTACCTAGGGATTGCCATATTCCTCTGAAAACTGAGTGCCACTGGACTGTTCCTTTGGCATATGTCCATGTCCCTTAAAACTGGCAGATTGGTCAGAGAGTGTGAGGTTTTGTAGTTCCCTGCATCAGCCATTATGAACTTTTTGCCTTTATGCCTCAGGAGACAGAGACTGAGGTGACTACAGTGTTGTGGAAACACATCTAGACCCCGTGACTACTACCATCCAAACAGGGTTTTGTACCCTGAGACTGGCAGACTCTCAGGAAAACACAATATCATCTCTAGGTGCTTCTGATGTGTGCCCCAACCCACAGAGATAAGCCAGGATTGGCTCTGGGGTGATGACCACAACTGTCAGCTCAGAGCAGAGCCACAGAATGGGATCCTGCCCACTCACACATCACTTCCACACAGGAAACAGATGCAGTGCTGTTGGAAATCAAGTGGCAGGGAGCAATTTGCTAGAAAAAAACCTCATTGATCTATGGCCCTATCCCTGTCCATTTCTGTGAGGTCCCTGGGAAAGGAGGAAAGACCATAAGCCTCATGAATTATTCAGGTAGGCTGGGCCCAATCCATAGATCACTCACTGGCTGTACAAGCACATTTGCAATTTTTCTAAATCTTTGCTTTTAGTCTTTAATCAGCAAATAACTTAAGTGTGTCCCAAAACAGATGCTTATAGCAAGTTAGGGAACCCTACAAAGTGTTTTGCCGGAGCAGTATCTTGCCCTCAAACGTAAAATTGGAAAGTTCCCATGTGTACAGACTTGAAGCTCATGCTAAAATTCTAAGGAAAAGGCACGCATCTGTTTATTTGTGGTGATAACCCTGTTAATCACATTCACGAATTTTATAAAAACAAATTCTTCAGCTCATCAAAGCTTTCTATGAAGTCAATTTGGTGTTATGTGAGAGCTCAATTTGAAAGGAATCAATCTTTTAACTAGACATAACTACTATTTCACTAATAGATAATTCACAAAGGCAAAATAGTCCTATTTCAGGAATTTTTAATGCTGCTTTACCATCTTTGTTTCACAGGCAGAAAATAAATAAATACATTTCATATTAAAACCCCTTCTTTGGATCCAGGTCAAAGACATGGAGGGCTGTTGATTGTTTTCTCCAAGCTGTCCCCTGGCAGAAGTTACACAGCCTGATTTCTTTGTCTAACCATGGGTGTATCAACAATTAAGTGTAGCATGAGGTGCTCAGTTTAGCCTGAAATGAATGATTTTCCAGCAGCACCCAAACACAGCTTAGCCCAGAGCTTCACTGAGATCATTGTATGGCCTTTCATCGTCACACCGTGTGTACCCGTAAGCCTGAACACCTGACTGAAAACACACTCAGTACATGGCTGCATCTTAGCACACCCTACGTGGATGCACCATGGGCTATCCCAACAGAGAATTGGGGGACAGCTGTGTTCCCTACAAAAAGAAAGATGGTATTCCAGAGTCATAAACTGAAATGAGGTCTCCAGAATCCTGCTGTAGAAAGACTAGCATAGGTTGTCTTATGGCTAAAATGAGACCCTGTTGTGCCAGGAGAACTGGCTGAGGAAGAGCCCTGGAAGAAAGTGGAATGAAACCCTTGTACCTTTACCAACGGCTTGTTTGACTGTTCAGGTTTATTTTCCTGTTTCTCAGTAGCCAGGAATCATGTGTAAATGCAAGCAGTAGCAGTGTTAGGGACTGATATCAGACACTGCACAGCAGCAAGGCATGGAAAGGGAGTAAACCATGGGTACCATTGATGTTTTTTGAAGCACAGAACAAATGACCAGGTCACCTCCCTGGCTCTAAGTGACCCGCTGGAAATCAGACAATACATCCCAGCTAAATTCCGCTTGGTGCCTGTGGTGGCCAATTTCATACACAGTGGGTTTTATATCCTGGCCAATGAAAAAGTTACTTTCATACTCACTTTGAGGCATGATTGTTTTGTAGGAAGCAATGCAGAAGCAGATGCATGATTGTTTTGTAGGAAGCAATGCAGAAGCAGATCCTTCTTTTCACTAGTCTTTCCTGACAACCAGCCTGCAAGACTGTGAAAAAATTTTATTCCAAACCTATTTGTCAAATTGTGCTATGATTTGAAAGATGTGAGACTGACTTCCTATTTATTCCAGTTTACCTTGGTGTTACAGCAATGTCTCATGTACATTTTGATCCAATCTAAAGAAGGGTAAACCTGAGAGAAACTGCTGTCTTTCATTTTGCTCCCTACTTAACTTTAGTCCTTAATGAAACAGTTTAACATGCACATCTTAGCAAATGTCCTTGGCTTCCAAGAAAAAACTCATAGAACTAGCCAAGTAGCTCAAATGTAATGGGTAGATCACAAAAGTAAACAGATGTTAAATAACTAAACATAAAATATTACAAAGCAGAGGCAGATTATTTTATTTCCTTTTGCTTAACTCCTTACCAGAGCCGTGGCTGCTGAAACAATAGTGGCCCCATGTGAGCTGCTGGATTGCAGCTCCTGACTGCAGTGTCTCTTTCCTTGCTTTAACTGAGCACGGGTGAGGAGCTGCCTGGCATTAAGTACAAAGGTGGGGGGAAACATTCAGGGAGAAGTGGACAATGGCCACTGCCTGCTGAAAAGTGAGAAATTCACAGTGTCCCAACTGGAGCTGTGATGAAAAGGCAGGTATTGGGATTTTACAGACATCCTCTACATACTACACCCAACCAGCAGGAAGCAGCTGCTCGCTGTCCCCCACAGCAGAGAATGAGCAGTGAAGCCACATATAACACCAGCAGTGCCTCATGCAGCACGGCTTAAACTCACCCTCTCTGAAGTCAATGCATCCATCCTCACTGACTCTTACAGCTCACTCACCTCACTGGGTTTAATCCTCTCTTTAGGACCACGACCTTCTGTTAACGCTCCAGCTGATGTAAACCTAGGGTTTTAAAATATATATAAGCCAAAAAGTAGCTTTATTTTTCCCTTTGCATCCAGCTTTGCTGCACCCTGAAGTGATCTTTTCTCAGTAACTATTTTTTTTTCTCTTCCCGTATAGGAGTTAGAATATAGAGAGATAATATAAAGACTATGGATAATACATGTATCTGTACATAAAAATGCATATGTGTCTATACATATATTTGTGTGCATATATCGGTATATTTTCTTTGTATCTATCTATCTATCCATCGATACATACATACATGAATACATTCTTTTTCTAGGAGATGTAAAGCAGAAGCAAATTGATCAAGCCAGCTGGAAGCGAGAGGGCAGGGGGACGGTGATAAAACGCCCTGAACTGCCTCGGCTCTCCCGGCTGCTCTGTGCTCACCCTGCCCGCTCCCGGCTTTTCGAGGATGCGACAAGTCGCAGTGCCGGGGCGCAGCATCCTCGGAGGAGCGTGTGTGTTCCCCCCGCCCCGGCCCCGTCCAATCAGGGCGCTGGGGGAGGGATGCTCGGGGCAGGGATGCAGGGTTGCCAGGCGACAGCAGCGTCCCCGTGTCCCGTCCCCCCCACACCCGTGTCCTCCCCCCGGGACAGGGCTGCGCTCCTGCCCGCGCTGCCGGCGCAGTTAAACAGCCGCGGGGAGCCCCGCAGCATGGGGCTCGCCTCGTTCCCAGGGCTTCTGCCACAGCCCCGCTCCCGGCCGTGCCAGGAGCAATAGCCAGCTCCAGAGTGAGAACTAGGAGCGCAGTCAATGAATAAATGGTAGGGATAAGGCTCAGCCGGCCCCTCCGCGCAGCGCCGAGTGCCGGGGGAGGCGGTCTGCGAACGCCAGCCAGCTCCCACTCCCTGTCTTTGCAACTCTAGGTCGCCTCCTAATTTAAAGCTTTGCACCAATCCCCTTTGCCCGGAAAGGAGAAGAAATCTAGAAAGATGCCAGGCTGCGAAAAGGGACCCCAATTCACAGCGCCGGTCCCAGGCGCTGCCTGGCTAAGCAGAGCCAAAGTTGGTCAGAGGAACGGGAAGCGGGTGCTCCAGAGGAGAGGGGAAAGGAAGNGGGGAAGGGGGGAGGGGGAGGGCAACAAGGGCTTTCGCACTTGCAGAGGAAGGGTAGGGTGCAGAGGGACCCCTGAAGTCGACAACTGGTGGTGGGGTGGGGGGGGGAGTAGGGCAGTGTGCGGAAAGGAGCTGTGTCCAGATGTTGCCCAGAGGTTCCTGCTCCCACAGGCTTTTGGGCTGAAGGGATGAGATTTTAAGCTTGCCATCCTATACCCTTCCTTAAGCTAGGGTACAAAGTGCCAAGCCAGAAGCTGGGAGAGCTGTGCTGACTGCCCAGCTCATCTCCCTGGATCTGCTGCCGGGAGAGAGGTGGGGAACCTTAAAGAAATTGAAGTGCCTTGTTCCTCTGGCAATACCTCCCCTGCAGGGACCTGGCTCACTCCAGGATCCTAAAATTGGAATACTTCAAAAAGGAAGGAGAAATTAGCATGGATGATAGAGCCATTGTAATTCTCCCTCATATATATATATATATCTGCCCACGTATCTGTGTGTCCGTGTGAGTGCACAGCCAGCTGTACAGGTGTGTGGGTGCTTCCGGAGCTGTCTGAGCCCATGGATGTGCCTTGCCCATGTCCCTGTGTTTCTGGGTGTGTAGGTGTGTGCATCTGTGCTTATGTGTTTGCTTGTGTGCATATGGATGTTTTGTATGTACAGATTCATAGGAATGTGTTTTTTGTTCCTAGACAGTGTTTATCTAACCCTCTGTAGACCTAGAGGTGGGTGGGTACGTACCTTTCATCTGTGTGTGTGCCAGCCACACGTATCTGCTGGGACACATGTGGGTGTGAGAAAGTGCAGCTCTATGTCAGTGTATAGGGAGGATTTGGGGGAGAGTGTTGGGTTTTGAGGGCTTTATCCCCCCAGGTTATCACAGTGGATATTGATCATTTTACGTATACATCCCTGCATTTCAGCAATCTTGATAAAACCTAAGCAATTCGTGAAAAACTAGGCAGGCATCACACCCAATACTGCATTGAACTGAACTAAGGATTTTCTGGTAGTCTGTGAGTTCTTTGGCTTCTTCTCAGTTTATGCCACCTCCTGAAGATTATTTTAGTTCTTTTTTTTAATTTGTTTAATTAGTTAAATCAGCTTTAAAAAACACTCAATTGGAAGACTGTGAAACAGAACAGCCTGGGACACAGACTGGTACCTATTTCAGCTTGTATGTCTCACGTTGATTAAATATTCATGACAACAATTTGAAAATCACACAACCCACCTGATCAAATACATATTTTAGGAAAATTACTTCTTTCATTGTCTTGAAATGCACCTAAATCATGATGACTTCTTCTGCTGTTATTTATGTGGATAAACTTATTAAAAGAAAATGTAACTTCTCCAGTTATATTGGGAAAAATTGCACATTAAGGTACTTTTATTCACAATTAAGGTAATAGAAAAATTATACTTCTGTAATGTTCATCCTTTGAGTGAAATCAGTAACAATTCATGCAAATGCTTCTTAATAAACTGATTATTTGAAGAGCAATGCAAGTAAATTGTCCCCTACTAGAATATTTCATACTTTAATTTCTGAGNCCTTTGCATCCAGCTTTGCTGCACCCTGAAGTGATCTTTTCTCAGTAACTATTTTCTTTTCTCTTCCCGTATAGGAGTTAGAATATAGAGAGATAATATAAAGACTATGGATAATACATGTATCTGTACATAAAAATGCATATGTGTATATACATATATTTGTGTGCATATATCGGTATATTTTCTTTGTATCTATCTATCTATCCATCGATACATACATACATGAATACATTCTTTTTCTAGGAGATGTAAAGCAGAAGCAAATTGATCAAGCCAGCTGGAAGCGAGAGGGCAGGGGGACGGTGATAAAACGCCCTGAACTGCCTCGGCTCTCCCGGCTGCTCTGTGCTCACCCTGCCCGCTCCCGGCTTTTCGAGGATGCGACAAGTCGCAGTGCCGGGGCGCAGCATCCTCGGAGGAGCGTGTGTGTTCCCCCCGCCCCGGCCCCGTCCAATCAGGGCGCTGGGGGAGGGATGCTCGGGGCAGGGATGCAGGGTTGCCAGGCGACAGCAGCGTCCCCGTGTCCCGTCCCCCCCACACCCGTGTCCTCCCCCCGGGACAGGGCTGCGCTCCTGCCCGCGCTGCCGGCGCAGTTAAACAGCCGCGGGGAGCCCCGCAGCATGGGGCTCGCCTCGTTCCCAGGGCTTCTGCCACAGCCCCGCTCCCGGCCGTGCCAGGAGCAATAGCCAGCTCCAGAGTGAGAACTAGGAGCGCAGTCAATGAATAAATGGTAGGGATAAGGCTCAGCCGGCCCCTCCGCGCAGCGCCGAGTGCCGGGGGAGGCGGTCTGCGAACGCCAGCCAGCTCCCACTCCCTGTCTTTGCAACTCTAGGTCGCCTCCTAATTTAAAGCTTTGCACCAATCCCCTTTGCCCGGAAAGGAGAAGAAATCTAGAAAGATGCCAGGCTGCGAAAAGGGACCCCAATTCACAGCGCCGGTCCCAGGCGCTGCCTGGCTAAGCAGAGCCAAAGTTGGTCAGAGGAACGGGAAGCGGGTGCTCCAGAGGAGAGGGGAAAGGAAGGGGATCATCCCTTGGTGATCACAACCTCTCCGTCCCGTTGTCCCCCTCTTTTTCTCCTTCCCTCACAGCTTACCTCTGACCACTTAGGAAGCCTTGATGAGTTTCCATCGGGATCCGATCCAAGGTGGGGGGGAGAAAGGGTGATTGTTCCCAGAGGAAGCAGCTCACACAAGTTTGGGGGGTGAGACTCCCCGATGGATGTTTAACGAGCGCATCGGGAGGCCCGCGATGCCCGGGAGCAGCTGGAGACCCTCACCAGGACCTTTCCTCATTGCACGGTAAGGAGCTGGGCACTGGTATCCCGCGTCCTGGTCCCTGCATCCCACATCCCCGTCTCTGCATCCTGCGTCTCGGATTCGCGCATCCCGGTCCTCACATCCCCGTATCCCGCATCTCAATCCTCTCATCTCACTCCTTGCATCCCACACCCTGCAGCGCGGATCCCTGCATCNTGCCCACGTATCTGTGTGTCCGTGTGAGTGCACAGCCAGCTGTACAGGTGTGTGGGTGCTTCCGGAGCTGTCTGAGCCCATGGATGTGCCTTGCCCATGTCCCTGTGTTTCTGGGTGTGTAGGTGTGTGCATCTGTGCTTATGTGTTTGCTTGTGTGCATATGGATGTTTTGTATGTACAGATTCATAGGAATGTGTTTTTTGTTCCTAGACAGTGTTTATCTAACCCTCTGTAGACCTAGAGGTGGGTGGGTACGTACCTTTCATCTGTGTGTGTGCCAGCCACACGTATCTGCTGGGACACATGTGGGTGTGAGAAAGTGCAGCTCTATGTCAGTGTATAGGGAGGATTTGGGGGAGAGTGTTGGGTTTTGAGGGCTTTATCCCCCCAGGTTATCACAGTGGATATTGATCATTTTACGTATACATCCCTGCATTTCAGCAATCTTGATAAAACCTAAGCAATTCGTGAAAAACTAGGCAGGCATCACACCCAATACTGCATTGAACTGAACTAAGGATTTTCTGGTAGTCTGTGAGTTCTTTGGCTTCTTCTCAGTTTATGCCACCTCCTGAAGATTATTTTAGTTCTTTTTTTTAATTTGTTTAATTAGTTAAATCAGCTTTAAAAAACACTCAATTGGAAGACTGTGAAACAGAACAGCCTGGGACACAGACTGGTACCTATTTCAGCTTGTATGTCTCACGTTGATTAAATATTCATGACAACAATTTGAAAATCACACAACCCACCTGATCAAATACATATTTTAGGAAAATTACTTCTTTCATTGTCTTGAAATGCACCTAAATCATGATGACTTCTTCTGCTGTTATTTATGTGGATAAACTTATTAAAAGAAAATGTAACTTCTCCAGTTATATTGGGAAAAATTGCACATTAAGGTACTTTTATTCACAATTAAGGTAATAGAAAAATTATACTTCTGTAATGTTCATCCTTTGAGTGAAATCAGTAACAATTCATGCAAATGCTTCTTAATAAACTGATTATTTGAAGAGCAATGCAAGTTAATTGTCCCCTACTAGAATATTTCATACTTTAATTTCTGAGGCCTTTTTCTTGTTTGTTTGTTTGTTAGGGGGTTGTTTTAAGAATGATGCTGTCCACTACTCTCACTATTTCTAGTGCCCTCCATTATATATTAAGCACAAAACACACTTCAAAATAGAAAATATATCAGTTGCTTTACTGCTCTGTAACTTAAAGACACATAAAATGGCATTGGTATCAAGTACATTAAACTAGACTTTCATCTTGGAGCAAAGATACTTTTCTAATCACTGTTGATGTTTGCCTGGGTTACTTGTGTTGATGACCTACTTATAAGCTTCTACAAATAAAGGAATAAAGTTTTTTTTGGCAAATGTTGACACCTTGTCTAGGAGTAAGATTCTAATTTTATCATTGAAACAGTGGATCTAAAGCAAGATGCAGGGGTAAAGTATCTTTCTGGATTCACATAATGTTTTTACAGTTAAATAAATGTGACAAAGCAAAGTACTAAATCAGACTGGAAAGCCAAAATAAAAGAAATACATTACAAACAATGCTATCATTCAGTTCAGTGGTCTGTGTTACATAAGTGGAGCTGAATTTGGAAATGAAGGCAGTGTAGGGACATGTAGTGGCATTTCAAGAAAGAACTATTTGGATGTTTTTTGTGAACACAACTTGCCCATGGCAGCGTCCTACAGAACATAAATTGTGCTGTAGCTCACAGAGTCCTATATGGAATACTATAAGACATGAAAGACTTGGTTCTAATGCTGCTTATGCTGGGGTCAAATTGCAATTTTACCTTTAAAGCTGGTGGGCTAAATTCACTGTTGGCCTACAAGTATTCAGGTGGGTTACATGAGGTGTGTACCCACCAAAAGTCTGCTTTAGCAGTGCAATTTTAGAGTCCAACCTCAAGATTTCACAGGGTGTGAGATCCTGTCTATGAGGCTGTTAAATTTGCCAGCAGCATGCTACTGAAGGGACTTCATTCTCTGATCAGTTTTTGAAAGCTGTCTGCAAAGTCCTATAAAATTTTATCAGGATTGCTGCACCTTGTTTGCTCCAACTTCTTGTACTATAGTTATTGATCAGTTAGCATTAATTTTTGTCATTGATAAAGTCACTCTCAGGATGCCACAGAACAACACCAAGATGTTTGATACTCTCCAGGATCAGACAGCATTACTGTTGATGTGTGAATGTGTGTAACTATGGTAAGCTATGTAAGCTCTTGTGAAGATGGTGTAATATTGACTGTTGGGGCATTTTTCTGCTTATTGGTACAAAACTGAGAGCTGGTTTAAAGCCTAATCAAGAACTTAGTTCAGGTCAGAGAGTTACAGAGAAGATTGTTCTCTTGCTCTCTCCTAGTGTGGAGAGTAAGTCTGTGCTTTAATGCCTGAGTGGGTTGCATTTGCAACAGAGAGGTATCTACAGCCAACAAAACGGGGTGACCAGAGGGAGAATCAGCCACCCTGCCCCTGCAGCCAGCCCTGAATGTCCAGAGCAAAACCGTGGTGGACCTGGGGTCCAAAGGTGGCAGGAGAGGAGTGCAGTATCCTTTAGTGGTACCACCCTCCCAAGTCTCTGCCTGTGACTGTTTCTTGCTGTGAACTTAGCACAACAACTTTCACTCTGATAATCCAGTCCTAAACTGGCAGAAAAAACTGGAACACATTTCATTTTATGAAAATACAGATTGGCTGAAAATCCTGAGTTTAATTTAGCAGTAGCAGTAAAATGACAAAAAACCAGAATTCCTCCAAAGCACAATGATGCCTGGGAATAGCCTCAATGCAATTGTCAGGTATTTCCACTGAGGAAAAACCACAGTTCATTGTTAGAAGTGCTTTAACTATTGTGGATTACTGCAATTGTCTCTTTCTTCAGGTAAGCCCAGAATCCACTGTGTGATCTCAATGGATTTGCTGGTTTATCTATTGTCTTAAGAGGTTTTCAGACGTTTATTTCAGGGATGTGCAGATTTTTAAAAATACTGCAAAAAATGTACTGTCTTGTTTTCAGCTGCCTTCTAAGAGTAATGCTGCAAATGTTCATGGGGGTAAATCACTGTGAACCTATTAAAGTCAAAAAGAAGAGAATTTACTAGACTTACAGCAAATTACACACAAAAAAATAGGCTGAACTATATTGCTTTTATCTGATATTGGTCCTTTCAAATATAAAATTATGTAGTTGGAACAATTATCATGCTCTTTTTCATAGCTATGCTGAGATTATGGGAGTATTTATGTAGTCAGCAATGGTACTGCTTGTGCAGGAACATATGGGCTCCTCATGTAAATCAACAGGCTTTCCCCAAAACCCAAGAATCAGGTTAGAAGCTTTTCCAAACCATCTAAGACCCAACTTATCCACATGTAAAAGCATGGTCTTAACCCCAGTTACTGAGGCAGCCTTCCTTCAGAGCACTTTGAAGTCTGGCAAGTGGCTTGAACTTGATAGTACTGATGACCCTGACCTTCGAAGCCACTTTCCCAGTACATCCAAAGGGATACAGCATGATCACCAAGTATATAAACTAGATCAAATATGCATCAAGCAAGGCGTGCAGAGAGGAAGTCACTGACAAACTTTTCATGGATGAAAAGGGAACTTGGAGCAGACTTCTGGTGGATGCTGTCAGACCTTGAAATTCTCCATTAGAAAAGTGAATAGAGAAGGGAAAAGGTTTTGAAAACAAAAAAAAAAAAGATTGAGGAAAATATCTCTGTAGGAGACAAAATGGGAAAAATACACAGAAGAAAATTGCTTGGTAGAAAAGGAAAAAAATATCAGTAGAGATACTCAAATGACTATTCAAGCTGGAAGAAAAGTAAATTAAATGATAAGCCCGCTGTGGGAAGAAGAGATTTTAAGGCAGATGAAGGTGGTGAAGTCAACGGAGACATTGCCAGATTCTAGAGGAAAATTAAGCAAGTCTACACAAGGGAGAATTAAGCCAAAAGCTAAGTCAGTGACCACAGTCAGCAAATTCATAGGACAGAACTGTATTAGGAGAAATAATGGAATAATTGGTTTTTCATGTGAAGAAGGATGAACATGCTAGTTTAGAGTACCCTTTAAGGAACAGGGTACCTGCAAGGAGGGGTGCTGAATAGGGGAGGTAGTGTATGCAGGTGAGAAGAAACAAAAATGCACTTGAGAGAATGAGGAGTGCTTGAGGAGAGAACAAAGGGAAGAATAAAATAGGGAAGCAAAATGAAAAAATTGGGACTGGCATGACATCAGAAGAAAAGCACAGACAAAGACTGGAAGAACGTATTGACAAAAAAAAAAGGAAAAAAAAAGAGTATCAAAGGGTGTGGGAGGTACAGAAAAGTCACCTCCCACTGGTACAGAGGAGGAGCCGGGGCCTGGGCGTGCCAGGAGGAAAGAGCTGAAAGGAACTTGAAAACTGAGAAAAATCTTTGTCTAGAACATGACATGCTGGTGGAAGACAGAGAGAAGAGAAAATGTGCAGAATGTAGTGACTGAGAGCACCCTCAGCTGAGAAATATAGTAAAACTTACACATTGGCTTCCACTCCCATGAAAAGCTCCACTAACGAGATCACACACAAACCAGGGACAATTTTTGTGTTACCTAAATGCTGCATCTGGAGAAGTGACACACAACTACACAACTGCAGACATGGGGCTCTGCAAAGCCTCAGCCTCTGTGGGTTGTGGTGGCTGGTCCTCTGAAGGATACGTTCAGCTGGCTGAGATCCTGCCCGGTGGTCTGTGAAGGAGGATGCTGCAGGCAATTCAGTGAGGCTGGGACTGGGCAGTAGGGGGATTCTTCTCTGGAACGAGC
Organism: Ifrita kowaldi; assembly: GCA_013398055.1. Lineage (NCBI taxonomy): Eukaryota > Metazoa > Chordata > Aves > Passeriformes > Cinclosomatidae > Ifrita > Ifrita kowaldi. Next base: position 145,085 of record VZRS01012043.1, on the reverse strand, counting down.
CCTGCAAAGAAGCTGGCTGAGATAAGTGGGCAACAAGGGGCTGTCTGATTACATTGAGATACTCTAAACCTCCTCCAGCAAAACTAATGTGGCAGAAGACAAATCTAACACTGAGGGACATTAATGGCTTGCAACAGGCATTGAACACCTTGTGGTCAAACTGATGCTGAGGTGTGGGTTGGGACATCATTTGAAAAGGGTTTGAAAATCTTACAAAATATTGTTTCACACCCAAATTCCTAAAATTTATCCCTAAATATATTCCTAAATTTTTTCTTCCCTAAAAGTTCCTAAATATTGTTTCATCAGTGGTGTGACTCCCTGCTCCATAGATATGTAATAGCAGGGCTGAGATGATCCAGAATTTGTCTCTGTTATAGGAATGCAGGTTAAACACACTCCTCGTCCCTGGTGAGGAATAGAGCACTATGGGAAGCTAGTCCAGGGTCTAGGGTTCACTGAGAGGCTCCTGGACCAGCTTTGACCTTGTTGACCTTGAGCAGTTAAAAGTACAGCTCACCACATCAGGATGTTTGTGTGTTTTCCATAATGTAGCTGTGATCAGGCCTCCTTAGATCCCAAACTGTCTCCAACTTGTATGTGCCAGGCCTCCACGATGGGACACCTGCAGCTGTGCTTGAGGGAACATTTCTACATGTGTGTTTTGTAAGAGATTTTTGGCTGAGATATTTTTGGGTCCAGTACTTACTGCCTAGAAATTTCTATATTGCTTTATAATCATTATATATTATATTGTTGTTATTAACTTAATTCACATTGGTTGCATCATCTAGTGAAGAAATTATCAGGAAAGCATGAGAAGACATGTTCTTCTAGTGTTTAAAAATATTACATTTGTAATGCTTAGCAGAAATCGGCTGGACTGCTGTTAGACTTACATAGCCAGAGATGTGATAAAAATCAGTAAGCGAATTTTGGGGATGTTTCCAGAACTCATAGAATGATTAATTTTTCCCTTTTATTTCTCTGTGTTTTCATGACAAGAGAAAACATATAAATAGACAAAAGGATGGAGGAAAAAAGAAAGATAAGGATATTGTGCAGTAACATATGTAGGGTTCAGTGCTAAGGTATTAAAAGAGTATGCTTGGATCAGCTCACGTGGCTAAGAAATGCCAAAAATTATCTTTCTCTGCAAGACCGTTTCAAGGTTGATATTTTTAAGCAAAAATAGAATCGGTTTTGCAATGAAAAATCAGTTTTCAAAAAGCTTAATTATAATTTTTGCTGAGATTATGTGTGTATTTGGTTGTTGAGTGTCACCAGTCGAGCATATGACTATAGACTTCTTTGGTTTTTATCATATATTTTTAATGGCATTTTTACTAATCTTTAGTCAGTCAGAAAGACATCTTCACTATATGTCAACTGACACTTCATTTGGTTCCATTGTAAAATTTCCAGATGTTTCTGAATACCACAAATTAAATATCTTTATTTTACCTTGTAACAGATGTAGTTTACCGGTATTTAACTCTGCCTTGCAAAAAGCAGGGGAGAAAAACACCCACATGGGGCATCAATGTAGTTATATTGGATTAAACTTTGATAAAATTGTGTGAAAAGGATACCTTACAATGCCTAATAGATGTTACAGTGCGTTATTTGCAGAGAGACTATTAAGTTTCTTGTTTTACTTATTATTAAATACTTGTCCATAAAACAACATTTTACTAGAAAATTTGCAAAGTTTATAGGAATCTTCTCAGATATTTTCCAAACACTGCAAGAACACACTAAAGTACACTTGTTAAATCTACTTTGCAAGTGTTTCATTGTATTCCCTTGGGATCTTTTAATTGTGCTGCTCATTTTCTTCCTTGCAGCCACCATGGCTTTAGAAGAGCCCTGACAATACCAGAGATCAGCGGACAGTGCATTTTATTAAACAAGTGCCAGCCCATCCTACACTGACTGACAACGAGGTTGAGTTATCAGACAAGTCTTTGCTGTCAGAAGTTGAGGGAAAGGAGAGCAATTGTGTGGGAATGGTAGCCCAACACTCAAGTCTGTTTTAGCCAAATATTCCTAAACCATACAGCTCAAGCTTCTTTATCACAGCATTATTACAAAATACATTTATTTCAGAATAATAAGAAAAGAGCATTTTCTTCATAACCAAGAAAAGAAATAAACTGTCTACCTCAGGTCTTAAAAGCAGAACAAACCCCACTGCTGTTCCAACAAAAGCAACATGCAGCCCATGTCTTTTTCATCCATTCACTTGTCAATGTGGCTGTCATAAGGTGCATTTACATATGGCCAATCCTGCAGCTGATTCATTAAGATGATTTTATGGGTGAAAAGGGAACATGACTTAATAGAGTAGCTCCAGGAATACAAATAAAATCAGGTAACTTTCAGAGAATAATAACTTTCTTTTCTGAAGTGGACTTGAAATCTCTAAGAAGAGAATAGCTCTGCTTAAAGCAGCCTTTTCTTCTTCACTCAGAAGTGATATCCGATTAATTGTGCAGTTTAGCTGAACTTTGCTTTCCTTGGTATCCTAGGAGAAAAGCTCTGACAGACTGGGAATTTTAACTTGTTTGTAATGTAAACTCAGTATACTGGTGGTGCTTTTTTAACACTCCAGAAACTGCTTGGGAGGAAAAAGAAATAAATAAAAAGGCTTTGATCCTCTAAGCAAACAAAGAGGGGAGAAGGAGGTTAAAAGAACCATCATTTGTTAAAGGCAGAGAAGGAAAATGTGGGAAAGGTGTTTCTATTTTAACAGTTTCAGAGACTGAAAGACTCTTGGAAATATCAGACACTTCAACAGCATTAGAGACTTCTGATGAATAAGGTTTGATGATTTATTTTTATTCTGTCATTGACATTTTTGAGATTTCTAAGGATTATGAAATTCTCAATAATATCATTCATCAAAACAAGATTTTTTTTTTCCCAGAAGCAGATATCCGGGACAAAGCTTAGAGATTAATGCTAACACCTTGAGTACTCAGCTCAGATAAACATATTCCTAGTGGCATTATTCAGTAGGAAGAAAGGAAGAGTTTTGTCTGGAAGTAACACCAGGCCCTGGGAACTGAGATTTAATTTGTGTATCAGGTTTTTGGCCAAAGGTGGAATGTAAATTGAAGCTTGCAGTAGCAAGGAGGGGTGTGACCCAGCCGTGCCCTGTTGGCTGCTTATCTCTGGGAGATGCTTCCACTCCCTAAAATGTTTGTATTTTGGCCAGTAGGTAAGATGAAGTCAAGTCTTACATTACCTCTACTGATCTGCCTGTCTATTCCACATTTTTTTAAGGAAGGAAGCAGACAAATAGTTCCATTTAGCCCTAACTACCTTAAATCAATGTCCAGGGAGCGGCTGCAGAGTAATAGGGTTTCTTAGTCCCTGTGATTTCCTGGCGAGGGCACAAGGTTCCAATTAGAACTTGTCCTGAGAGAGTGCAGTATCCATTAGGGTAGAAATGGATAGAAAGAGACCCTTTTTATGTAAGATTCTTCATTTTCAAAGATTGTACACAACGTTCCCTTTGCCTGAACACAGCATTTATAGTTCCACAGATAATGACACCAGTAAGGACCTCATCTGATCCATCTCCCCCTCCAAAGATGGCATAAACTGTCTTAAAGTCTTTATTAACTGATACTTGTTGAATGATTTCCTTAAAATCTGCAATGACAGACATTTCACAGCCTCCTGCAATAGCATATATCTTAAGTGATTCACTTAAGTGCGCCTATGGACAAAAGGTTTCCAAAAGTTTAACTAAATCCCATTTTTTGCAACCAAGCCTATCACTCTTATCCTCTCTGGTATGGAAATTTGAAGCAATTTAGTATTTTCTTTTCCATTCCAGCCTTTTATATTGCAAAGGGATTAGATTTTGACTGTTCAACGTTCATTTAGGTAATGTTCCCTTCAGTCATCCCCTCCTGACTCAGTGAAATAACTGCTTTTCTTTCACCACTTGCTGTTTTAAGTAGCTTGGGGTTTCCGCTGTTTTCCTTTTTGCCTTCTCCAGTAGCTCATCTGGACCCATACCCAAAAGATGAGTATAGACAATGAATGACTTGACTTCCCTTGTCTTGAATACAACATTTCTCAAAGAAATCCTTTGTACTATTCCTTTGTTCTGATCTCCAAGCCTCACTCCAGCCAGCATTTTGCTCCAAGAGCCCTCAGGAGCCGCACAGAGCCACAGTAATATCCTTGTCCTGTCACCTCTCAATTTGCTATATTTTTTCTTGGCTGTTTCTGGTCATTCCTAGTTTGCAACCACACCCACCTCCAACAAAGTAATTGTCAGCTCTCACATCCACATTAATATTTCAGAAGAAAAGTTTTTAAGGTAGTTTGAACAACCTGTTGCTCTGTCTTTGCCAGAAGGATCTGTGTGGGCCATGGCTTCTCTTGGTTCAGTCACTGCTAAAGAGAGGGCATGTTTGACTCCTGCATTGTCTACCATGTGTCATGTGCAGGAGCCTTTGTACAAGAGAAGCCTCCAGACCAACTCCAAGCACAAAATGTACCAATGAATGTTGCAGCGCTGAGTGATGGATCCAGATGTGTGATGGGTTTTCATCTGGGTACTCCAGCTGTAGGCCCGTGAAAAGGCAGAAGCTGCTCATGCTTTCAGGATCACAATCACAGAGCCAGGAGGTCTCAAATGACATGTTTGACTTGGCTGCTGGCAAACCCACACAGAGTTCATCTACATTAAGCCTGATGAATGTGGCATTAGGCAAGAATCCAGAACTTCATGACCCCTAGACACACTTTGTACCTCACTTGTTTAATTTCTCTTCTTTTATTAAGACTCTAACTTTTCCCTGGCCAGTCAAGAATATTTCCCAAACTGTTCAGGACATGGATAATGTCAGAGAGGGCCTAATGAAGCTGCCACAGGTACTTGCCCCAAAGGCTCCTTAGAGAACCCTTTACATCTGTTAGGTTCATGCATAAAAGAGTATTAATGCTTAAAAAAAAAAAAAAGAAAAAAAAACGCAGGAAGGTAAAAAAAGCATTTACTTTTGTATCTGTAGTAATTTGTGGAGCACCTTAATATTGAAAAAAAAAATGTTCCCTCTAGCCTTCAAATTAATCTACGTGCTGTTTCAATATATCTCAGTGAATTAAAACACATATAGACCCACTCACTTTTTCCTGACCACTAACTTCCAAGCCTTGAATTGCCCCTGAACAGGCAAGCAGTTGCTTTGAACATTTAACAGGCCAGAGCACAAGCCACCATTATGTATGAGAGAAGTCCCTTTTCTCTGTCTAACTTGGTCACACTGGGACTGCTAAATAATCACTCCTTGGATGCACTGGGTGAGAGGGAAGATTGATGTCCATGTGACAGAGAAATTTTTTACAGTCTGGGATAGGGAGACTCAGAGAGGCACGTTCAGGCAACCCGTGGATGCATCCTGATGCTTTTTCTCTCCACTTGTAGCACAGGCAACCCCAAATACTCATCTGATCTCTTGGCTCTTGAACCTAGATCATAGTAAATAATTGAAGTACCTAAGATACACTGTCTGATCATGGTCAGCAGGGCCTGGCATTGTAATGCCACTTACTGAAGGGTCAACAGTGTGTTCCTAAGGTCTTAAAAACAGTTTCCATGTAGATTCATCTCTATTTAATCAACAGGACTTATGTCGGTAGTATTTTAGAGTGCTGCAAATTTTTTGCAATACTTTTTTTTAAAGCACCAAGTAATAGGTCCTCTAGTATGTCCCATTTTTGTCCATTCCCATTTATAAGATGGTTTCCATGCAATGATTACAGTTAAATACTAATATAAGTAGTTTCAAAAACAAAAGCACATTTGGAATGATCCATGTTTATCTTTAGAGACTAAGAGCTGCAAAGACGAATGGATTGAGAGGGATTAAACACAAGGCTAATTGTTCATTAGGCAACCTAAGACCAATTAAGTGTGCTAATCCATTCAATATTTTTTCTAGCTATTTCCATTATTATCCCTGCCAAAATTATTTTGCATGTGTTAATTCACCTACACTTATTTATTAATTAAAAAAACTCACTTGAAATGCAGGTCTTGCATCCTGTAGTCCCTTCTCAAGCAAAACGCCCATGATAGCAGTAGCAGAAGGACTTCAAGATGTGACTGAAACTCTCTGTACTGCTCTTTTCCTAAAATAAAACATAAATTCTTTCAATAAGATTAATGCGAATGCATTCTCCATCTGTATCGATTCCAGATACTCTTCATGTTTAATTAAGATGTATTTTTCTGCAAAATTATGCCTAGTTCTATGCAATGTTCTATGAAAGTGGTCCAGATTGTACCTGGCCAAAATAATTGATCTAAAATTTATTGCTGATTGCTGACTACTATTACGTATTGGTTTTGACATTATTTTGATGTGTAATTGACTATCTGTTTGCCAGATAAGTAGACAGAGAGTTATTGATAGCTAACTCGATTATCATGTCTTCCAAGTTCCAAAAAGCAATTTTTTTTTTTTTTTTTTCAGATCAGCTATACATTAATATTGTCAGATTCTGGCTCCCAAAATGACCCTTGGAGGAAAACAGACTTACCGTAAAATTATTCACATAGATGTTACCACAAATATGGGAAATGAGCCACAGGCCAGGTAGCAGTGCAACAGGAATGGATTTAAGGCTATGGAAGTTCAGGAGCATAGCATGACTCAACACCACGGTATCATATTGTTGCGGAAAAAGGAAATTTTCTACTAGGATTAATAAACTAGGAATATTGTCTTCAAGATATGAAATGTAAACATTAATCTCTACTCAACACTAGTAGGGCCACTTCCAGAGTATGGTACCCAGTTTTGAGAATTATGTTTTAAGAAAGCATATAAATCTCTTGGAGTGCACAGAATATCAACATGAGGAATTGTGTGGAAAAAATAGATTTGTCACAGGTGAGTAAAAGGCTTAAACTGTCACACAGAAGACTAGACCTCATGAAAAGCTTTTAATTGTAAGGAATGGGAAAGACAGAATAAACTCCTGGGAAATTGAGGAAGTTCCTGTCACCAAAGTGTCTAAAAACAAGTTAGTCAAGACATGAGTTAGGTAAGACATAAGTAAAATTAATCTTGATTTGGGTAATAGCAAAGGAAGATCAGGATCAGGATCTTTCAGGGTGCCCTCTAACCCTCGTCTTCTCTCAGTGACCTGAACATAATTCAGGGTTCCTATCCCAGGGTCTGTGTTCTGTAAACCTCTCCTGGTGAGGTGCAGCAGAGGCAGTCAGAGCAGAGAGCATCATGCTTCTCTTGGGGAAGAAAGGGGAAAATGGACAAACTGCAGGAGCAAACAGGGTTGTCCTGCAGGAGAGAGGCAAGCTCTGCCACGCAGGGGCAAATCTTTTATGTACACAGGGCAAGAATGGGTCACAAATGTCTGCTTAGTTCACATTCAGTCTCCTTATGAGTGACTTCAGTATAGACAGACACATCATGTAAAGACCATGAGCAGGCTCCCCTCTTACAGTAAGGGCTCTGCAGAAGTCCCTATGTGTCTACAAAACCCAGCTTTAAATGAGTTCTAATATTAGGACAACAGATAAACAAGAAAGGAAGGAGCATCACGACTTGTGCTGTCAACTTTAAAGTCTACTCTGCATGTTCACAGGTTTTGATACCCTCATGTGTAGGCAGTACACTATATAAGGTTATAAAGTTATGTATGTATTTGGAATATTTGCATAAGGAAATGAATGCAGTAAATCTGTTGACGTCGTCAATGCAGAACTACCATAACTCTGAAGCTTTCTGCACTGCAGTGATGATTATGAAACTAGTAGGTAGTTTATGTTATTAACTCAAGGCGTCATCTTTAATAAATACTCATAAAACACACTGGCAAAAGCAAAAACTGCAGGAACATGAGTAGGAAATTTGTGACATGCTCTCTATCATAGATAAATTGTTAACACTGCTGTTCAGTAATTATTTAATCAAAAGCATACTTAGGGAAAATCTGAAATAACAGAGAGATTTCAGTTTTTAGACTAAGGGTTCTATCTTCATGTTAATTACTGAAGCAGGGTTATAGTATATTTTAATAAAAGTGTGAGATGGTATTGAAATTCAGATAAATCCTTTGAGGTTTTATGGCTCATACAAAATGCAAAGAAATTCAGAAAGAAAAATTTTTCCAAATTAATAATTATTTCTTGAAGAGTGATAAAGAATTAGATGTTGTCTTCTAAAAGGACATTAAGTTTTGTCATGAGTTTGTGAAAAAGTATTCATGTCATGGATAGGAAGGATATTTCATGTAAATTACACTCTTTCCTTTCTACCCTGAAGTTTTTCTTCCATTCAAAAGATACTGTATCTTTCATCATTCAAGGCCTCTCTGCATTGACCCTGGAGAATACTGACATATTCCTTTTATCTGTCCTAAATCAGGTGAAAAATAAAAAGATATTGATTTTTCATACAGCATAAATAGTTCACGAATGTATAAAAATTTAATTCAGGATTCAGTGGGTCAAATACTAGATTGTGATAAATTAGCAACAAACTCAGTGGAGCTGGTCTATGCTACAGCAACGGGCAGTCCTGTTCAATTTGTCAGGAGTGCTACACTTCCATCATTTAATAGCTTCAAGAGATAGTAACATCTGCAGTTTTGGGTTTTCAAAGGCAGCCTCTTCCTTCCCTTTCTCTTACTCAAGCAGTAGAGAAGACTTTGCAGCAACATCCTTGCACTGTAATAAAACATTTCTCTTGCCCCTCTCACTGAGAGTGGCTGCTGCACTCCGAGCTTGGCCATCACCAAGGAAGCTGCTGAGGAGTCGATGGCATGGGAACATGAGTCATGAACGTGTCCCAGTCCCCCAACTAGTGTAAATCAGTGTAACTGCACTGTCACAAGCTCCAAGGACAGAGATAGCTTGTAAATACAGGAAATATGGGGGCTTTGCATCATAAATAAAGCCAGATGAGACAATTCAATCTATCTCCTGCCCCAAAGCAGAGTCAGTATTACTGTGTCACTTCTGAAAAAAGGTTACTTTTTTCTTGAAAACTTGTGATGGTAAAGACTCCACAACTCTTCCAGACAGCATGTCCCTGTGCCTCAGTACCTTTATGATGAGGACATTTTCCCCTAGTGTCTAGCCTAAATATTTTTTTTTATGGTTTAAGTTCATTTCTGCTTTAGCTAAAGACTGACACTGAAGTTCTCCTTTCATCTCAGTTAATTTCTCAACCCCCTGAGCTTGATGCAGCTTTGCTTACAATCTGGTCTGGCCACAGCTGTGATGAACCTGACACTGCTGATTGGATTTGGAAAAGTGTGAGTCTCAGGCCAGTGTGTCTATGCCTTCTCTAGTGGTCTGAAACTGGCATGCTTCTCAGTCTGAGAGATCTTCCAGTCTGCTGGACTGGCCATCAAGCCATGAAACACTCATTGCCTCTGGAAAGATTCAAAGTAATGCTTGTGAAAAAAACAGAGTCCTAAGACTGGGTTTTTTTTCTTTGTCATCTGTTACAGGAACATTCTGCTAGGGTTTTTAACATAAGAAATAGATACAGGGACATGTTTTAGACTGTTTGTGTGATTAGTACAAAGGAAAGCACTATCTCATCAGTGGGATAATGCTTTCTTTCTAAGGTGTAGCACCTCTAATCTTCTGCTCTTTAGTGAGATGACAAATGTCAGCCTGTGCATTAAGTGTTTTTAAATGGCATTGAGGTTTTGTTGCATGATGGTTCCAACTAATGTTTAACATTATTATCTCTTATGCTCATTAAAGGAAGTACTTACTTTCTATCAAAGTAAAGGACTTAGTGTTTGGTGAAGAAAATAGCATTGGTTTGAAAATAAAATAGAGTATAAGTAAAGGAAAGAGCTATTGCTGGTGAAAGGCTTTGATGAAAACAGTATTGAGAATGGCAGAAATGTCTTTTTCTCTGATAATTTCTTCTCTATTAATGGCCTATTCTGCTATGATCAATAAAAACTCCTTCAAGGGTCACAGTGCTTCCCAAGTTGATTATTGCAACAAAAACAAATTGGTTCAAAGCCTTCCCAGTTACTGATAACATTTTATCCTCCCTGTTCATTGCTCTTCACTAGGGCTTGGTCTTCTCTAGCAAAGCAACTGGAGAGAGCAGCCTTGGCTAAACCTCAGGCTGGGGGGCATTTCCTCAATGAGGAGATTCACTATGGCATTTTCCTGGCCCCTGCTCAACCTCACTTGGTGCCAGGGTCAATTCACTTCCCTTCTACTGAGATGGAGGGAAGAAGCTTGGCATTGTCTGGTGGTCAGAGATATATGTAGACTCTATCAGCCATGCTTTAGGGCCTGGAGCTCTTCCTCTGTTTGTTTAATCCTCCCATTCCACTGCAGAACCCAGGAACACAGCTTAAGGACGTCCTTCAGATGCTTCTAAGCCACTTTCCTCCCCGAAATTTTCCAAGAGCCTTCAGACTATGGACAGATTGCCACACAAGCTCCTTTTTACCTCCTGCATCTTTAGGAGATGGTCCTCTTGAACTTCTAAGACCCTTGCTGACTTTTTCAGAGTGACAGCAGGCAAGAATACCTGGAGTTACAAAACAGGGTTGTTTTCTCAGCTCAGGCACATTCCTCTGGAGTAAAACTGCGATGCCTCGAAGGACCTTTGGGCCTGTAGAGAGTACAATATGATCTGGACTGGCGCCTGGCACGTAGGCAGTGGTCTCCTCGCTCTTGCCAACAAGCCCCCTGCTGTCTGCAGGCTGAGAACCTTGTGCCCCAAGCCCTTGGGGTCATGTGTTTCTCCAGCCCAACTAAGTGTGTGGAGAGCAACTGCAAAGGCTCAGCTGGTTGCACAACTATGTTAATTGTTTTGCCCCTGGGTCTCCAGTATCATTTAGTTTTCCTGAGAACTCCTTGCAGTTAACCAAATAGTTGCAGCTCATCTCAGAGACTTCAGACTTACACCACATAAAAAGTTTTTCTAAGCAGGCAAGTAATTCTTTCCACTTCAAGTCAAATGAAGGGATTTCTATTGGAGCCTTTTGCTTGTGACTAATACCAACAGTGAAAGTAATATTTAATTTGCCTCATCTCCCTCTAAAAGACCAAAAACTGTCCTGACTCCCACTCAGATGTCTGGAAGAACAAGCAGTCTCTCACCATTGCCCCTTCTATGAGAAAATCTTGCTTTCCCCAGTTCAGAAAAAGCTTGTGAACTTTAGGAAGGGGGGGAGGGGAGGAAGAGAAGGGACCTCTTGTACTTCCCACCACTTCTGTGACTACCAAGGAATTGGTGCTTCTTTTGGTAATTTCATTCCACAACCTCAATTTTTTTTCATGCAAATCAAGGAAAAGAAGCATTTGAGGGTGGGATTTACCTCAGCAGACATAACCTGAAGCCACAGTGTGGAGATCTACATCTTTGGAAAGTCCTATTTCATGATAAAAAGAAGAATTACACTTTTAAGGAGTGATTCAACTGACCTGTTTTAGACATCTACTATAGGTAGAGAGAAATCATGTTCAAAAATTGTTCTGTTTTTTCTATAAAATGACTATAAAAGGGCCTTTGAATAACCAGATCACATGTGCGACCATCTAATCTGACTGTTTCATTAAAAGAATCTCACCTAAATGTCTAGGGTGGGACTCCAGCAGTTCAGGCTCAGTTTTATCTATGTTTCTCACATGATTTGAAATTTTAGTCATAATTTTATTCATAGCCTGCTCTGTGACTGAACTCAAACAAGGTGCTATGTCAGCGAGAGAGGAAAACATGGTGCTGCTGGTTTTTTCTCTGGTCCTTGCCAAGTTGTCCTCCCTCATTTATTTCCACAGGAGTCTGCTCTGTGTCTCTTCCAAAAAGAGACACTTTTCTCTCTGCAACACATAGGAGGAAGGCAAAATGTGTCTGAGATCCTACAATGCCATCTTTATTTTTTGGAGATAAGTTTATCTTGCAAAATGAATTTTCTCTCCCAGAATTCAGAGTTTGCCTTTCCATTGAGGTTTGACTTTTTAACCACACGTGAAAGCAGCAGCTTACTTGTGCTGATGGGGATGTCTTGCACTGGTATACCTGTGCTTCCTTAAGTGTACACAGATGACCTCTGTCAGAGACTGAATAATGACAGGCATGAGCTACAGAAGCCTTTGTTTTAACGCAGTCCAAAGCTTCCTAAGTTCTCAGTGCTAAACTCAGTCTTGAAGTGGGAATTAATACAGGGAGGTCTTTTTGCTTGCACTATACAAGAGGCCAAGCTGGAAGGTCAGTTATGGCCCCTATGCCTTTAAAGTCAGTAGATCTGTGAATTAGCCATCCATAATCTTCAGGGATGCCAAATTAAAACTGTGTTAAAGTGAGAAAGAAATATGTTAGAAAACCTGGCAAGCATTCAAGTCTGAGCTCACTGTTCATCTTGATCTTGTTGATTTGAGAGATTTGCATTTCAGACCTTTCAGAAAATACTAAGTTATTCTTTCAATCATCTCGTAGTGTCAACACACTGGTCCAATATTAAAGTATTCAAATATGCAAACTCTTCTCAGTTTACATACCATGCATATGTGATAACTTTCATCTTGGTTATAATAAAGACTGAACCAACAATTTCCTAAGCCAAAAAATTTAACATTCTTAAACTAAAACACTGTTTCCTGTTCATAAAGCTGATTTGGGCACAGAGCTTCTGTGGTTTGAGTGTGGAGGAGGTTGCACTGCACAAATTAAAGCAAATACATTTCCTTCCAAGTGGTGCTGTCAGAAAGTGACTTCTGCTAGACTCCAGTTTTCAAGTAGAGGCGTTTGCAGTATCATAAATACCTGCTCTTCCTCCTCACATCAAGAACCCCTGAGACCTCGGGTTCACTAATTTCCTTTTGGAGCACAGATTACCTGACAGGGATCACCAGAGTTTAGTTTAGTTTAAATTTGGTGCCTGGAGGGTTGAGTTCTTTCTTTTCTTTCTTTAGCCTTTGCTGTCTTCTGTTAAAAGTGGTCATGAATTTGAAGGTTCCAGATTAAAGGCTAGACTTTGCCCTTTCTGCATAAAACAGAAGGAGTCTGAGTCCTATAGCCCCCAGGAGTGGATCCTCATGATTTCTCTTGTGTTCTCCTTTCTCCTCAAAACCACCTTTTATTCCTCCTCCTCTGCTGCACTTCGCAGTGTCTCTCATTCTGAAGCTGGCTCAGTTAGGGCTAGGAGAACTCTTTCCTGAGGCTGTCAAAGCTTCCTGGAGATTCCCACATATTGTAATCTTGCAAAGATTTCCCCACCTGCTTGATTTTCTACTTGTTCACCAAGGCAGCTAACTTTAAACCCCAAAAGACAGGAATGCTAACAGGATCAGGACAAGGCCTCTGTAACATCCATCTTCTGTTCAACGGATGTGATTTTGGTGAAAATGGTTCATTCTTTTCCATATTCAAACCGCCCTACTGATTAGTTCAAGATGGTCCTTCTGGCTTTGTGTGGCATAACCAGGTAATAGCAACAACTACAAGGACATTGCCCTGCTGAACCTCAAAAGAGCACACCATCTGCATTGCTCCAGTCTCATAGCCTGGGTTGTATTTAACTTCAGGGTTCAAGGATTTGGAAAAATTTCTTGCGTTTATGTTCTACCCTTGTACCAAGGGTCTATAATCTCACACACACCCTCCCACACACACACCCCTTCACACCAATATTTGTTAATGGGCAGAGAACTAATTACAATATAGGCAGCCACTGCACCTACACAGGGACTTGTTCACAGCCCTGACCCTGCTACACTTAGTCCCCAGGGCTGATCTGCCAGGATGTTGCTGTTGCACTAGTGGTTTTGATGATTTGGATTTTCCTAATCTAGATTTGAATTACAAAAATTTAAACTTAATATTAACATATTCCCACTCTGCCCAGGAATGTCCTTTTTTTTTTTTTTTTTTGCTATTGTCTTTACAGCTGGAAATATATCTCTGGCATGAAATTGAAGGATCTCCACTGATTTTCACTGAATAACTTTTGAGTTACAGCACCATAAATATCAGGGAAGCAGACCAGGTTATTCTTTTGTACTGTTTGAATTCACAAATCCACTAGTACTAACCCTCTTGTGATCATAGCTGTAGTTAAATACACTAGGGGGGCTGCTTTTAAACATAAACCTTTGTTTATGTCTCACCAGGCTTCATATTTACTGCTTAAATCAGTCAAAAAGTACTCACAGAACCAGGAAACAACTCTCCTTATGTTACTAGGTCCAAACTGTTCTTTAACTGCTCCAGCCCAGAGTTAACACGTTTTTAAAATAAATCCCAACTCTAGTGGATGACTAGAGGTACAGAACTCATGTCTAAAAATTATTCAGTTCCTAATTTCATATTGTGTTAAAAAAAAATGTGAATTAGGCTAGACATTTCATAACACTGGACATCTGTCTTTGACGAATAAATATGTCATAGCCAAGCAAAACAGCCCTAGGAGAATATTAAAGATGCTACTATCTTTTTAAAAAGAGACTAGAATAATGAATTGAAAAAGTTAATGCCATGTTTTCCACAAATAGGGATGAACAAACAGCTAAAGATTATTAAGATGACAGCAAAGACTGTAATTTCATAAAGTTTTATCTGTTGTTTGTATCATACATCTGAGCTCTGTGATTTCAATGACCCTCTATGTGATTTACTAAAAAATGTGGATTTTGCCTCGTTGTTCCCACTGATCATGGGTTTTTTCTGGTCATTTGACAGTCTATTTCCTGGATGATTTTTTGTGTGGTGTGGTTTGGTTCTGAGAGTTGAGAAATGCTGCAGATATTAAGCAGGGTAGGACTTTGATCTCTGTTCCACCTGCTAATTCTCCATAGGATATTCAACACAAAGTTGTCACAGAAGCAAACTACATCTCAACATGTAGGAAGTGAGGAACAGAGACAACACTGAGGAGAAAACATTTTCTCTTTCCATGAACTATTTTTACCTCAGGGACTGTTATTCCACTGAGCAAACTCAAGATAGGTAAAAGAAAATGCACTTTGGAGGCTCATCTTGGATCAGCTGGAATCCTCAATATCTTTAATGCGCTCATATTTTTACCACTTGGCTGGTGATATTGTGTCTGGCAGATTGCTGTGGCAAATCCAGCAACATTTCTTCTATAGACCAGCCATCCTGCAGTATAATAAAATGCCCCCAAAATCTGCATTTTACTAAAATAGATGCCATGATTATCTAGGAACAACCTGCTGGGAACTTGCAGAGTTCAGTGCTACATTTATAATGTCGCAATAAAAATAGCAGTCTGACTCCAGTTCAGCCCTTTCCTCACTTTCTCTGGACAGTGACAGTGTCGTTGTTGACATTGTCAATGGCTATCACCATCTACCTTCTCTGCATTTCAACTGTCTTTATACAGGGCTAGGTGATATTCCATTAATCAAGGTGTTCCCATTAAAAAAAATGCCTAGGGTAATCTTTATCAATTTTCTCATGTTGAGTTCAAAAACAACCCTTTTGTACCAGTGGTTTTCACTCCTCATTGCTAAACCTTTCCTATTTCTCCCTGTGGATGCAGATTCTGCTGAAAATACATTATCATTAGGGTTGTGTTACTCAGAAAAGTAGAAAAGCATGGATATCAGGAAGTTAATCCTGGAGCCATGAAGAATCACAGACCACAGGCTGAAAACGGAAATTTTACTGCTATTGGGGAATAGCATTAAAAAAAAAAATTCTTACCTTACAAGCAGTCTTTGAGCTACCAGATCACACACTGAAAAACAGCATTTCAGACATATTTCTGGCTAATGCTTTGGAAGAACAGACAACTATATGAATTAAGTTTTTCTTCACCTAAATGCTTTCCTGCAGTACTTTCTTCTACATTATCCTATTGAAGTGGGATTTTGCACTCTTGTCTCCCTAGGAATGCACCTCCAGCGAAAGGATCTACCCAATGCCTCTTTTTCATTTCAAAAACCAACATCAGCACTATTTATGCTGAAGTTTATTAGTAGAAACATATCTCACTACCATGATACACACTACCTGTGTTCTTAGTCCAGCGGGTTGCTCCCATCCTTTTCCCATCACCCTGGCAGCTACATCTCCACAATTCCTGTGTCCTGACACAGAACATAGTCTGGTTTGGGATTGCTGGGTGGGATGTCCTACCCATTTGACCAGCTGATGCCCCGAAGACTGCGTGCAGCTCTCATTCTGTTTATTACTGGGAAAAAATGGGAAGCAGATTTCTCTTTCCACATTACTGTGACTGCTTCTCATGTCACTTCTCGACAGCTTTTTTCAACCTGTTAAAGCAGAATGATGAACTGCCATGAGAGGGTAAAACTCCTCCGGTTTGTTTGCCTGATTGAAGATTTGTGGCAGGTCTCCTGAAGCCCCTCTGTGATACCAGCTCACACAGGTAGCTTCCCCTTAGCTCATGCAGGCACACAAAATGTTCACAAAGATGATATATAGGCTGTTGAGCACCCTGATGAGTGTGCAGCTCAGCTTCCAACACCTCACATCTGGCAGAGAGTTTCCAGTGCAACTAGTGAAATCCACGAGCTGCCTCTGTGTTACAAGGCAAATAGAAATGGTCTTACCTCCTTTTCGGAATATCAGAAACTACAAATAGTTTTGCTAATCTTAGTCTGGCCCTACTGACCTGAGGCCGTTTTATAAAAATGGCTTTGAGAAGGAGGAAGCTCCCAAGTGTAGCTGTTGGAAGGGTTAGACATCCTGCCTACGTAAGACTAGATGAAATAATCTTCTCCAGTTAAGGGACAGCCAGTGTCCCTGCTTTTTAAGCATTTTTTTTCTGGTTTGGGATGAATCTGTCTCCCTTGAGGTCTCTGCCTCTCTGCACTGATGAGGGAGGAAGCTCTGTTGATACACATGGCTAAGCTCCAGGCCTTTGAATGATTAAAATTAAATAGGATTAAGTTCACCCATTTTGCTTATTTTTTTCACCTATTGTAACAACTGAGAATAACTTACCTAACCTTCTTTCTTCTCACGAGCAGTTTGGAGGTATTAATTTTTTATCACTTTAAAGTTTCAGATTTTTTAGCACAAACTACAGTGTATATTACCAGTGGAAATATTTTGATATAGTAGGGACTTCACCACATGCTTCAGTTGTTTTTATATCCATTATTGCTGTGCCATTTTAATGCAATTTTCCGCAGACTCCCATGTTATTAACCTGCATTCATCATTTCTATCCCTCTCCCGAGGCTTGTTGTAAGACTCTATAGAAGAAGATAAACAAATTACAGATACAGGAGTTAATTGTTGCCTCACTGGAGCACCCCTCCAAAGGAACTTTAGGAACATTGGTTGGAATGAAGCAGCCCATAGGCCACACTGACGGGAATGGCAGGAAGAAGGCTGAACACACTGGACAAAACCATGTACAGGGAAACACACAGATTAGGGCAGATATGAGAAAATGGAAGGCATTGAAAGTGAAAAAAATTACTGCAGACCTTCAAGGAATGAGGCTTTGCAAATCAGATGTTAAACACTCCTTCCAGCAAGGTTTGCTCCCTGTTGCACATACAGCCTTTTCTACAAGCAATGCCACCTCTGATGAGCTCATTAGACAGCTCTGCCTCTTCTTTTTGTTTAGTTCCCTGCCCACTGAGGTTCAGGCATATAAATCCCTGCTGCCTCATAAGGGAGAGGAGTCAGAGTGGCTCGACCCTTCCTGGCAGATCCTGGGTGTCCCATGGTCCCAGCCCCATCTCCAGCCCAGGACAGCTGCCCAAGGCTTGGCAGCACAGCCCTGGAGGAGGGCAAGGGGAGCATGGGGAAAAGGAAGAAGGACCACCTTCTGAGAAGGAAGACATTGTTAAAAGAACAGCAGAGAGAAGAAGAAGGGACATGAGAGTGAAGTGAGCTCAGAGGAATGTGAGGGCATATGGTGCTTTGAACCCCAGGGGAACTGTGCTGTGCTAGAGTGGGTAATGACAAAGAGTAACAGACTGTCCCTTTCCCTGAAAATCATGTGGTTGAAATGGATAAAATACATCAGAGGAGAGATGAGTGACTGGCCCAGTGTCCAACAGGAGCTCTGCATCAGAGCCACGGAGAGCACCCAGGCAAACCCCAGCCAGACGTGCCAGCAGTGAGGGACTGCTGCCCTCGGGAGCATGGGGAAAACCTGGGGGACAGAAAGCTGTGACGAGGCAGAGGGTACAAAAAGGGCAAGGGAAGGGTGCAAAGTTTGGCTCCAGTAAGGTTTGCTAGCCTGACCTCGAGTGTACACAGAGCCCATGAGAGAGTGAGAGCATGACTGAGTTCTTTGCTTGGAGCAAAAATAGCGGCTGTGAAAGAAACGGGAAAGAGGCAGGCAGATACAAAAGAGAAGAAAGCTGAGGAAGAAAGGAAGAGAACATGAAAACACTATCCTCAAAACCAAGGCAGACATGCCAGCCATATTAATTTCCAGTACAAATGCCCTTCCTCCACTGCAGCTCAATGAGGGATCTGACCACAGTTGTTTACGTTGTGTGTTTTCAATAACAATAACAAAAAAGCCAATGCCCAGAATTAAAAGTCAAAGGCTCATCTTAATTCTGAAGGAGGAACAGAAGGAGCAGCTTTGCATGGAGGTGAATGTGTTTTTCTCTGTCTACAGAAGAGTTTTGTGGGTGGTTTTAAGCAGTTTCAGTGGTGGAGCTGATAGTCCTAAGAAACAGTCTCTTCTGTTGTATTCTACAGTTATTTTTTAGCCACAGCTGCCAATCACACTGCTTTTCAAAGAAGGCAAGTGTCAGTATCTCTGCTCTGTAGAGACAACACAGAGATGAGAAACAACTTGCCCAGTATCAGTCAGTACAGTATCTGTAAGGCAGTCACCACCAGTAAGAAGACCACCAACAGGGTCCCAGCCTGGCCCACATCTCCTCTGTGTCCCCTCTGCTGGGGCTGGGGGGCTGTTAGTGTTGATCTGCTCAAAAAGTCCTGCACCTCATTCAAAACCACAGGGCAGATTCCCATTTGCCTTGACTGCTGCGTGGCCAAAGGAGAGTGGTCATTTCCATGCCACATCCCCGAGTGTGGGGATCTCTGCTGGAAATACGCACTGGAATTACTGAATGCAGGGGTGGGAGTCAGGTTTTTTGGCTTCGTTATAGTCATTCAATATATGACTGGGAGGAAGCATTTAATGCTTTGGGCAATGATATCTAAAGTCTGAAATAGACACCTCTGTTTAATTTTTGTGCTGTAGAAAGAAAATAAATCTACACACAACAGCAACAACAATAGCTGGAAATTAGGGAGATGTTTTCCCCACTTGTGAAAACATAACCTGTACAGATTCTCTTGTATCTTCTCCTGCAGCAATCTGGTGCTGGCCACTCTCTGATACAAGATGCTGGTCTAGATTGGACTTGGGTGCAGTCCAGCCTGCAAATATCTGTGCTCCTAAATAAGTTGTGAAGTTTTCTCACATTCTGTTCCTCAATCTGTACAGAAAAGCCCAAATAAAGCATAATCTTCTCCTTTGAGAAATCTCACATTACATACTTCCTTATATTCAGAAGCAAAATTTCTTTCAATGCTGTCTTCAAAGTACTTGTATTCCTGACAGTGGTTTTGTAATGCGCTTATCAAGGCTCTGCTTTCCCAGTGGAGGCCCACAGCTAACTACTACAGTCACAGAGTCTTTGCATAGTGGGTCTTAAACACCTTGCCATCCTCAAAACTGTCTGGTCAGTTCATTCTAGAAAAGACCACCTAAAATAACATAGTGAGATGCTCTGTTTGCTTTGCAGTTTTTAGTAAGAGATCATTTAGTACCTTTCATACTTCAAATCTGCAGTTTGTTAAACCAGAAAAAAAAGAATCAAGAGATGAAGATACAGCTTTTGAATCTGAATTCCATCATGCCATGGAAAAATATTTCTTTTTGTTCTACAAGTGAAGGATGGATGAAGAAAAAAAGAAAAGTATTTGTTTAAAAACCCAAGAGGCCAAACTGCTGCATGGATGAAATTGTTCATTTTCATCATCTCCTTAAATTCAGATCAGTGTTCTTTTAATATAGTTTTTATTATTACAAAGGGGATTGCAACTTCTATTACATGCATGCACCTTGCTTCACAGGAGACAAAAGTCTGTGTACCTTTACTGGCACCATTTCAAACAAACTGTGTGATGGACATGGAAAAATGCACTGTCCCAAGACACTGGCAGAGAGAGTCTGGTATCCGAAACACAACATCTACAGAGGCAACAGAGTTGTGGCTGGTTTTCTTTGAGGGCCAGACACAGAGATGATGTTCAGTGTAAGAAACTGGTAGATATCCAACCTTGCAGACAGTGGTGAGCAGCCTGAGATTGCAGATAATTCTGTGGGAATGATGAGGGAAAATTCAAATCCACTTAACAATAGTTTTAGGCAGAAAAAAACCCAAAACCTTTAAGGGGACCCTTAAGTTGTGGATTTCCAGAAGCTGGGAAATTTATTAGGGGAAAAAAAAATTGCTAAATGTTTGTATTTTGTGTCCTTCCATGCCATTTACGGAATTATGAAACATACAAAGGAAAATGGCAAAGAAAAACAACCAAACCTCTAAATCCAAATAACGAGACAAAACAGAGAAAGCAATCAGCCAGATTCATCATCTTCATTTCATCCAATTTACACCCACTGTAGAGTTGACCCTTGCAGGAAAAGAAAGACCTGGCAGTTACTGCCCAGTCATGTTGGGTATTACAGCCCCTCCCCACAGACCACTAGTGGCCCATACATTGATTTTGCAATCAGACCAAAAGCAACATCCTTAACACCACACTGGATTATTGCCCTGACTCTGACTCAGGGAACATTTCCTCCAGCTCTTGTGTTTTCCTTGGAGACCCTTCCATCTAAACATTGACCAAGCTCAACCTGCTTTAGCTTTTGAAATATGACAAGGTAATAAATCAGAGCCACAGGCAAGCAGGGCAGCGGTGCTATTGCAGTTTAGAGGGAAGGCTGCCATACAGTGCCAGGACAGCTTCCCATTTCACACTGCCAGCAGCACTGTGCGTGGCCAAACCGTACCCTGAGGCCAACAGGATCCCTCCTATGATCCCACACCCCAGGGGGTGGTTGGGATGGGATACAGGTAGCCAGGCCATGGTTTCAGTGATATTCAAAATTAACCTTGACACCACAGACTTCTCAAACACGCCATAGGGCTCTATAGATACCACTCTTCACAGGTAAGCCCTTGTCTGAGGTGTTAGAAATCTGTCTCCCGCCCTGGGATGTCCCAGGCTCGCAGCGAGGGAGAAGTAAATCCTCATGTTCAACAGCACTGCACCACTGGCAAACCTCTGATCAGTGGACAAGCCCAGAGATACAGATGTTAGGTGGAAATTCTTTACTGTGAGGGCGGTGAGGCCCTGGCACTGGTTGCCCAGAGAATCTGTGGACACCCCATCCCTGGAAGAGTTCAAGGTCAGGTTGGATGGAGCTCTGAGCAACCTGGTCTAGTGAAAGGTGTCCCTGTGCATGGCAGGGCATTGGAACCAGATGAGTTTCATCTCTCTATGAAACTATCCCCATGTTCAAAGATGCTGCAGCAGGTGATCTTCTGCCCACCCCAGCAGCCTTTCCTCTCCCACATAAACCCAGTACACCCTCTGCTCATTCCAACACTCCTCAGTCCATTACGGTCTCATTGAGAAAAAAAACCCTGGAGATTTGGTGCCCATCACTGGAGGAGCCACTGGGGGACTTCCAGATGAGTTTAGGGGATTCTGATCCAGCACGTAAGTATCAGACAGTGGAGCTCTGCTCCACAGCTGCAACACTGCCAGACTCCTCACGGCAAGGCTGGGGACTCGCTCTCCAGCTGGCTTCCTGCTGGAAAGAGGAATCCTCTTCCAGGCACTTGCAGCCAGCGTACAGCTGCTGCAGCAGTTTTGAGGGAAATTTGTCCCTCTACTGCCAGCACCAATTTGTGCACATTTGCAGGTGTGACAAATTTGCTTCAGATGACTTCTGGGAAGGCAAAAGCGTTGCCTTGAAAGTATGTCAGTGATACCACTTAGCACTCACATTTTCTACTTCAAAGTGTTCTACCAACATTAATGAAGTGAGGTTAAAAATAAGAGCTGAAAACACCCTAATAAAATGAAAATACTGCCCTGGAACAAGTATATAAGCAAGAAGGCAACAAAGCCATTATAAAATGAGGACATTATTACTTTTTTTCTTTAATGAGCTTGCTTTACCCAATCTATTTTAAAAGTAGCTCATCTGTTTAGCTGAAACCCTCCAGTCATTTTTTGATAGCACTGTGAGGTGAAATATAGCAACTAGGGATGTAAAATTTCAGTTCTGTGACCCTGGTGGCCTGGGAGAATATAGTATTCTATTTAGGAAGATCTTAAATTACTTCACTTATCACTCTAGACTATTTTTAAGATATATGTAAATGTATGGTACAAAGTCCCTCAAAAAAACAGTCAGCCCCTATTTTGAAGCTCTGAGACAGAGGGACTCAGCTGAGATTTGACTGGGAGCCGTACACAGTCACAGGTGTAATTTTCTTCTGAAAGCATCATCAGGACACATGTAGCTGTGAATAGATCAGAGAGGTTTGAACAAAGCAAGCAAAAATTGCCAAATCCAGGCTTCTCGTAAGTTAGTCTCCCATTGCTTTTAATAGGGTTAGGATTTTGCCTGCTGGACTGAATTCCCAGCTCTACACTGAATTCACTGTAGCAGAAATCCCTTAATCTCTCTG
Organism: Ifrita kowaldi; assembly: GCA_013398055.1. Lineage (NCBI taxonomy): Eukaryota > Metazoa > Chordata > Aves > Passeriformes > Cinclosomatidae > Ifrita > Ifrita kowaldi. The sequence continues at coordinate 122,368 of VZRS01012043.1, read as the reverse complement.
TGCATCCTTCTCTCTGTGCTCTTTCCTATCTCCTCATCTGTGGATAAGGATGATACTAATGTCTGCCTCCATGGGTATTATGAGAACTAATTAACTGAGTTTTCAGGAAAATTTCAGCAGCAAAGGCAAATTTCTCAATTGGAGATAAAACACGTACACATACACACACGTATAGATACAGATATTTGTGTGTATAGATAGATATACACATATAATCTGGTATATTTAATATACCTATCACCTGCCAGCCCTTTCTTAATGCCAAAGCTCTTCTTTTCTTTGCCTTGTCTTACTGTTACAATCCCACTATTTTTAAATGCTGTACTTTATTCAAAGTCAGTGTGGAGATGTCAGGCAGGTAGTTATTAAAAAAAAAAAAAGGGCAAAAAAGGAAAGCCTTTGCCTTCTCTTTAATAGCATTTTTGTTCTGCAACCATTGTTCCTGCCAGTCAGAAAAACTGCTTGGTTTTTAATGAAAAATCCTAACAGCAACAAATTGCAACCCTCCCTTTCAACACAGACATGCCCTTTGAATTTAATTATGCCTCAGGCAATGCATTATAACGAGCATGTGATAAGTGACACCAAAAATCTTACAACAAACACAGCAGATATCCCCCACTGGGCAAAAATTGCTCAGTACCAGATTGCCTGCTTTGGTTCGAACTCAGGGCCGGAGTCTGCCTGACTTACCCCACCTGGGCTGGGGTGTCACAGCCTGGCCCCACTGATGCCGGGAGAGCTGAGCCCCTTTCTGGCTGCCGAGGATCCGCTCCCTGCACAGCCCTGCATCCCCGGCTCCGGCAGGAGAACGCCAGCCTGGAGGACGGGGTGGAGGACCCTGCCCCGGGGCAGGGACATTCCTGATGGGGTGATTCAGAGCACCCAGCAGGGGCCGAGAGGAGCCGGGGACAAAGGAAGTGGAGGAGCTTGGGAGGTTTCCTTTCCTCCCAGAATAATTTCTCACAAGCTGTATCAACTATCCACAGTTAAACAAATACTTGCAATATCAACATTTCCCATTTGGAGGGAGAGGCAGCACCAATTACCTTTGGTTTTGTTGTCTTGGGAGCTGCCACAGTCAGCGAGAGGAGACTGCCTGGGATTTTTCTGATTGTTCGCAGAAGAAAATTTCCTTTGAAAACAAACACCCACAGCTCTGCCTGTAATCCAACACCAGGGTCAAACTCTGTCCTTTGCATCCTTCTGGATGCTAACATGAGATAATGCAATGCCCCTGTGTTACTTAGATCTTCTGGGATGGTCAGTGACTCCCAAGCAGCAGCAGATCATAAAATCATAGGATTGTTAAGTTTGGAAAAGATCATCAGGATCATCTCCAAGATCATTAAGTCCAACTTTTGACCGAATGCCACCATGCCCACCAAACCATATCACGAACTGCCATGTCTACTCAGTTTTTGGTCATCTCTAGAAATGCTGGTCATGCACAATGGTTGGGTCTACTTATTATTGGGATGTAAAGTATTCATATGCACAGGGAGACAACAGTCACAGATGCCTCCTGACTGCTGGTGGGCAAATATTGAAGCAAGTTCTATTTAACCTCAAAAACCATATGGATGTAAACATAAAATGAAGTAATTCCAAACCTGTCAGAGGGTTTCATTATTTCAAAGTAGCTGCATCAGACATGGTCTGTCTTCCGTTTGCTTCCCCGTCAGTATAGGTGCCTTGGCTTACTGACATTTTAAGAGAGGCGATTTTTTAGTTGTATATCAGGTATAGCTGCTCTGGGTCTGGAGACCCTCTTGCACATGTCAGGGAACTGTTTCCCTGCCGTGGCACAGCTCTCTCGTGAGCTTCTGCAACAGCTGTTTTCATTGAAGCCTTAAAGATGAAAGACAGACAGAGCTTTTAAAAAGAGAGGGTTGGGATGCACAATCAAGTTATTGCAGTTTAATGTGTTCCTGTGCAGCAGCTGAGCCACACCAGCCCAGCTGGGTTCACACCCTCAGCGTCAGTAAATGCAGGATTTAAACTACACGTTACCATGGCCTGAGTATGACTCTGGTCAGACATCCACAATAAATCATTCACTTTCTTGACCACAGTAACACCATCACGTAACTGAGTTCTCCAGATACTTAAATGTTTAATTCTTGATTTTACCACTAACTTGCCCTGCAACCATGGGTCTTACCACCTCCTTAACTTTCAGACTTCAAGTGTAAAATGAATATGAGAAGTGCTTACACAAAAGGGTATTATAAGAACAAATACAGAGAGCCTGTGAGGTGCTGAGATATTCTGGATACCTGCTCTGAGGGCCATTTTAAACACACCATTCTGCTAAGAGGAATCGGAACAGGAGTGCTTTGCTTTTAGTTACCCCCAGTGCTCCTTGTTATTTATGCAGCTGTGGAGCTGAAAAATTATTTAGAGTCTTGTCTTTTGCTGCAGTAAACAGAAGCTAACAGGGCTGCATTGCTCTACAGGAGCCGAGGAGCTGCATTGCTTTGTTGCATGTTTTAATGTGAACCTGTGAGTCACAGTTCTTGTACCAAAATATTTCCAAGTACATTTCCTTTCAAAGACAAGATTTTAGGAGCTGCTGTCGTGTGTCCCACGTAAACAATGTGAAGGATAACATCAAACACTTGGAAAGTGTGCAAGAACGCCGAAGGGAAGGAGGGTGGTTTACTGAGCTTTAGTCAGTTCAATATAATTCCATGAGTTTTATACATAGAGGACTCGGATTGCTGTAACCGTTACCTGTGAATAAAGCTTCCTTCTGGCAAGTGATTATTAATTCTTAGATTTTAGAAGTTTCTGAATTTCAGAGACCCCTGAGCACATTTGTATGAAGATTAGACATTGTTTCTTTTCTCCTTTTCTCTTTGAAGTCTTTTCTTCAAAGATTGCAGCTCGCTGTTCAGACTGCAAAAACCCTCTCTTGACAGAGCCCGCTTTTCTCTGCACTCACAGAGCTTTGAGTCTGACTCTGCTCTCCCTTACTTTGCTCTGAGCCCCATCAAAGAACAGAGAGATTGTCAGCACCACATCACTGCCAGTGGGGAGGAGAATCAAACCCTTTGCCAAATACATCAAGTGAATTGCTCACCCCCTATGGGGAAAATTTACCACCTAACAACGCAGTAAGTGATATTGATAGTGTGTGTTGTTCACATTTCAATTTTTTAGAAACTTGTTTTCAGGATTGTGAGACGCCAGCTTACAGTGATCAAAGGTCAAAGCCTTTATTTCCCTGTAAAACAACTTCCCTGGGGCTATGCCTGATGCGGGAAGAAGTTTGTGGTTTTGGAAAGAGATTTATACAAGGCATGTACCTAAGCTAAAAACGACCAAATATGCTAAATTAGAAGAGTGAGATTTTCTTCTTATTTACATCCCTAAGAATTGTAAGCAACTACTCAAATGCTGAAGAAATTACCTCGTCCACATATTTAGTTGGAGTAGTAAGTGTAGGGTCCATAGAAACGCAGCTGAGTTCTTAATGTTCACACCATAGCTGAACTTCTTACTTCTCTCTCTTCTCAAGCTGTGCTCCTCTTGACCTTGTCATGGAACAATATTTTGCAACTTCTTTTCTAATGGGAAAAAAAAGGAGAAGTGTTTGCTTTTCTTTTCTATTCTGGGGCACTAGTTTCTGTCAGGTCATTATAGGGAAGGGGAAGGGGAGGGGAAAGGGAAAGGGGAAGGGGAAGGGAATGAAAAAAGGGAAAAGAAAAAAAAAAAGGGGGAAGAAAGAGGGGAAAAAAATTTAAAAAGGAAAGAAAAGGAGAATATTCATATAATCCAGGAATTCCTCTTTTTTTAACAGCTTGGGATAAATAACCTCCATTAGTGAGGAATTAGAAAACCAGTGTTCCATCTTCATAATTCAGGGAATGCTCCAGCTGTATGCATAGCTGAACTTCTGGGTCTTGGTGTTAAAGAGTACAAATCTTCAAATATTCCTACTGCTGCCTGTGCTCTCAGCTGCCTTCCCTCAGTGACCGCTGCCAATAATCTGTGTGTGAGGAAGTCACTGCTGAGGTGAATAAAAGTTATACCATCCAGCTGAATTCTTGTACATTAAGTTTCTACTCAATGTGATAACAGTGATGACCCAAGACAAGCAATGGGATAAGAGCAAACAGCGTTCTACAGTCTGGCCAAAATTGACACCTTTCCATTTGGCAGCATCATGGTTTTAGCCAAATAACTGCAAGTCATGGCAGAAGCCTTCATGCTGAAAATACATGGCTGTATGTTCAGTGATGCATTTTATATTTAATTTTCACAGTGCCTTGTTCATTAGCAAGTATCTTAAAAATACCCCAAACTCTCCTAGGCATTAGAAAGTACCAGAGTAGTGAAGAGGCTTGCCCAAGACACCAGGGCAATGACAGAATAAGGAGTAGAGCCCGGAGCACGCATACATCCTATCTTCAAACCACCCTTTATGTTACATTGCTTCCCAGTTTGGTGTCCCAACTGGTCTAGTCATGCACAGTCCTCTTAAGTATTCTTGAGTTTTCCCTCATGTCATTTCGTAGAAACTTCCTTTTGTAACCTGATGAAGGAAATATTTCTAACTCCTGTTTTTAGTCTTTTTTTCCCCAAAAAATTCAGTGCACAGACCTAAAGTTTTGGATCACTTCTTGGAATTGGCCCTCTGGGGCCCACATGCCTCCTTCACCCACCCTGAAAATTCACAGCAGAGCCCTGTGGTGGCCCAAGGTGCCGGATACACAAGTGCAACTGCACCAGGAGAGCTCTCTCCAGGGGCCACAGGCCAGATGACAAAGAGCCAGGGAAGGAGGTTCATCGCTGAATATCTTTGCCCAAGGGAAAGCAGACCAAAGAATACAAAACGTTGGCAGAGGGCATGTTGCCCTTGATTGAGCCCCCGCTGGCTGGAAACCCAGAATTAACAACAACAACAAGAAAATTAGTAAGGCTTGCCAGCTGGGGAGAGACATCTGGCTAGTGATCAGAGGGGCATGTGAGTCAATTAATCCATCTCTGAGCTGGATTAGCACATTGAAACATGCTCCCCTTCACTGCTGCAGAGGGACCTGTTGAATGAGCTGTAAAGATGAATGGAACTAAAGAAATTTCATTTAGATGAAGAAAAATGGCTCTGAAGTAGTGAGTGGGTGGTTTTTACATGCCTTATGTGCTGCAAGAATTAAGCACAACTCAGAGAATTTAGGGCATGAAGCAGCCATTTGGATACAAAAGCTCTTGCATTTAAGGTCTCATGGATTTAAAATTTGTATCTAGATATCTGCCAATTTGTTTTTCATGATTATAGCACATCCAGGAAAAAAAATGCTACAGTTTAGGAAAAAGAACTCTTTTGAGTCCATTCTTTCACAACTGTGGTAAATCAAATTACTCTCTCCACAGAAGCTATTCCTGGGCTTTTTTGCTATTATATGGAATGGCAGGACTGTTGCTCAAGGGTATCATGCTGCATTTAGATCTGGAGGAATTGAGACCCAGTCTCCACCTTCGCTGTCATTGCAGATCAATGGGACATGATCTTCTTAAATACTTTTCAGATCATCACAGATAGGACCTGAAGGGATGACTTTGGTCACTGAGTTCAGTTCTTGCTGTCGTGAACCATCAGGTCATATAATCCCTTGTCTGGAAGTCTTCAGCTACCTCTTAAATTTTGCTTTTTTGACTGTTATTCCTGCAGTCAGAAAGCTTTTCCAAAACTTCATTCCTCTGCTGTTTAGAAACTTCTTTATAATTTCCATTGTCTGTTTGTTCAGGACCAGGTTACAGTCATTTGTTCTAATTCCAGAAATGTCTTTTAATCTCCTCCCTTCTCAGTACTCAGACCCCTGAGGTGTCCATGCATAGTTGTCAAAAACTTCAGCTTTCCTTTCACTAAGCTAAACACGTGAAGCCACACTGTTTCCGCTTAAAACAGTTTCATCAGTCCACTGTCTTTTGTAGTAGTCCTTCTCTATACCTATACCTACTTCAATTATTATTTTCACAATAGTACATGGATTATGCACAAGTTTCAAATGGTATCCTGTGCAATGGCACCAACAGCACCTTATACCTGCAGAAAATACCCTTTCTATCTGTACTCTGGAAGTTGTATTCACTGACTGGGGAGCTTTCAACTTTAGGAAAGTAGAAGGAGTTTCAGTCAGCACCTGGAAGCCTATACTTGAGACCTCATAGGAAAAGTCTCATGAATTTTCTCAGCTGGGAGATGGTGCCCAGGGACAATCTTGATGCAGCTATTAGCAAAGCAAATTGAGTGCTAGGATGCATCAGGCAAGACTTCTCCAGCAGAAGTGGTGAGGACTGTCTTTTTGTATTACTAATGAGCTAAACAGTCAGTGTTTGTGACACGGTCACAAAATTTGTCTGTGAAAAGACATTGACAATATAATCCTGATCGCCCATACTGAGAAATTGCTTGAATGGTCCCTGGAGTTCTTTTGGGATGTGACATTGTTCTGAATAATTCATAGACGTGCGGAGGCTTAGCACATAGTGGGGACCATTTACCAGCTACATTTACAATGTGGGCCCCCTTTCTCAGAGGCTGGCAGAGGCCAGCTGGATGAGTGCCCACCACTGTGGGCCTAATGATCTCATTGCCTCAGAACAGTCCCATAGAGGTTTAATTTATGAGACCAGACATAGCTATACATACAAGGGTGCAGCTTCTCATGTGAAGGACTGTGCACAGTTCTGATCATCTGTACTGATGGCAGAGGAGCTCAAAGATTGCAGCTACGGCTCTTAAACAGTGACAGACACCAGAATATGACCGTATCATTTAATGGCTAAAACAGTCTCCAGCCCTGGAGTTTTGAGCAGTATAACTCTCCCAAGACAGCTCCTGGGAAGAGGCTTGAGACTGTCTTAGCCTCAGCAGTATTCACACCAAATCTGTGGGATGGGACCTTCCAATTCTGGAGCTCCAGAGGTTTTCTCTGTAATGGCCCATCTGTCATATGGTATCCAGACCAGAGTGGTCCATGACCCATCCTATTTGCTAAGATCATTTCAGCCGAACTGGCTCTGATGTAGTGAAGAACTACCTTGGTGATCAAAAGAATCCAGAATTAACTCTATGAGAGCAGGAAAAACTGATTTTGAATGCTTTCGAAAAATCTCCTTTATACTCAAAGAGAGCTTTATTTACAGAAACTGTCCACAGCCCCTGGGAATTTGGTTCTCAATTCCTTTAACTGGAGCATGTCAAATAATTTCAGCTGTCACATGTCATGCCTGAGAGACAGTGAGCTTTGACACAATATGTGTCAAATATACCTTCAAACGAACGCAACATTTCTCTGGGAGGTAATGACAATTGCTGAGCATGATTTCCTTCCAAATAAATATGAAAACTCCATAAACATCAGTCAAAAGAAATTAATTCTCCTTGAAGACATTTCATAAGAATCGCCTTCTTTCCTCTGTCTCTGCTACCTCTCTCCTCCCTCACAGAAAATGCCAAAGTGGATAAGTTCAGGGCTTACCTCTCTGAAAAACAAGGGGGCCTAGAGTAATGAAAGCCCAAATCCACAAACATCTGTACATAACTAGGGTTGTATGAAGTTGACAGACATCTTGTCCCTATTGCTGCTGTGTCACTCAGTGTCCATTACCAGCTATTGACTGTTGTCCAACACAGACAGTCCCAGATATCAAGAGGGAAGGACTCCCTCTTGGTGTGTGTATGAAGCCTACTGCAGTGAGCATTTCACCTCTTAGGACATCTGCTTATACTTACACATTTCTTAAAATACAGTATTTGTCAGAAATTCAGCTGCGTCCTCAGAAGAACCAGGAAGGAGAGCAGAAGCATTTCTCCCCCTTTCTCTTTAAATACAATGAAAAGACTCAAACCTGGTCCTCAGTTTGGAACCTGTTCAGATCAGAGATCCAACAAAGCAAACCCCTCTTTTTCAGGGGACCATCAACAGTTCATTCAAAAGGAAATCTAATTTAAAAAGTGATCATAAATAGATATGTGTGCTTGAAAATAAGAATTTCAACAAGAAATGCAGTTAGATAAAAATAGAACACAATCTAAATTTATGGACTTCATAAATACATCCAAACTTACTCTCAAAGCCCATAAATATGGTGAAAGGACTCCAACATTTTTCATATCACCAGTAGGAAGTATGAGGCTTACAGGGAGGGAGAAATATCCCTACAGTCACACTTGACAGAGAACTATGAATTCTATTGAGATTTTATGATCAGCACATGATAAGTTAATCATGATGAGAGAAAAGAGTCAATTAGGACAGCTCTAGGAGCATGAAATAGATGTAAATATCCACTTATACCCATTAAGCAATATTCCTTCAATATGGCACAGCCAGAGACACAGGGAAAAGACCAAGGAAAGACAAGCCTGGCCAAGGTGGTTGTCACCTATGCCAGGTGCAATCTTATAAGTGTTTGCTGCCAGCAAATACAAACCACCAGCAGTGGCCATCTCGGAAGTGAGAAGTCCCTGATTCAAGAAGAAAAAACAAATGAGTGTTTTAAATTTACCTGCCAACTTCCCTGACTTTAGTTGTCTCTAAAGGAACCTGTGTATTCTAAAAAGAAAGTGCTCTTTAAGAGAGATTTTTAGCCTTTTTGATAGGACGTTCAGCAGAAACTCTGAGAGTATTAAAGGAATCTTTAAAGCAGATTGCCTGCCTCATTCAGCTGTGTCAAGAAGCTGATCCAAAGACACCCAGGAACTTTAAAAGGTGCTGGAGCTGGCCCATCAGCTTCTAGTACTAATAGAAACCGAGCTGTTAGTGTTTTTGCATGACATCCTGTAAGGAAAATCACTGGCATTTGGCTTACTCGGGAGGTTTCACCATCTGTTATTGTAGAGACCCAATAATGATACAAAACACAAATAAGCAAAAAACCCTAACACTCTGTCAAATTTAGTGAGGTCTTAAAATATTCCTGCACAGGTAGAGAATTTTGCTGGAGGAGAATCAACAGAGCAACGGGCTCAATTACATCCGAGTTTCCTATGTAAGACCTGTCAAGCAACTCCTATCATCACGTCTGTAAGTGAGTGTGAGTAATGGGTTTTATTTAAATTCATGTGGTGTTTGCTACCTACACCCAGACAGATAATGAACAGATAGCAGAACAATGATCATTGAGAGGCTATCACTTAATTCTTGTTTTATTCTGCAGCTTGCCTGCCTTCATCTGTCTTCCCTTCTGAAGAAGTAAGCACGTTCTTTCTGTCTCAGATGGAAATGCAATGGCCTATTATGCATTCATCACCAGTGTTCCATCTTCCATCCAAAATCATGACAGTGATACAAATATGAAAGCCCACAGAATTTGTTTCCAAAAGCATTCAGCTCCACGCATATATGTTTAGCTTTCTGCAATTGAATTTCTTATCCCCCAAAACACACAGTCAACTTCCTCCTAAGTAGCAAATATAACATTTAAGGAGTTTATTTGCCTTACCAAAAACAATAGGCATTAAGCATGATGGTAAGGGCAGAGCATCCTACAAAATATTGAAATAATCTGTTGGCTCGCTGCAGTGCTATTGATTTAAGAAACACAAAGGGAATATGCTGAACAAGATGAGGGGGAAAATTAAGTAGCATCATGTGAATGTGGTAGTAAAGCATCCTACATACTCTCATCACTGTCAGCTTCCCGCAGGACAAAAATATGCGTTCAGCCCTGAAAACTATGTCCTTCCAATTCAAGTATTGGTACGCATTCGTTGCCCTGGCTATCTGAATTCCTTTGGGTTTAAGGAAGCTGTCAAAGCCTTACAAGTGTGAATGCTGTTGTGCAAGTAAAATTAGTGACTCCTTTTCTGCTTCCCATATTTTAAAGCTTTAAATGAGTCTTATTGCTGGAGAAAAGATGAGGAGAAGCAGAGGGGCTGTCAGGATGGAATTGTAAGTCTTTTGGCATTTAAAATCTTAGACCAGATTGACCTCATGACGGTGCTTCAGACCAGTATTTATCTTGGTGTTGTAAAGCAAGCAAACTACCTTTACCCAGGCATGAATCCCACTATGCAATCTGCTATAACTAACTGGGGTATGAAGCTCAAGTGAAATGCTCCAGTCAAGCAAGTAAACATTGAAAAACAAACAAAAACATTTGCATTTGAGGAAGTATTAAATGTATTTATCATCTGCCCTCTGAGTCTGTGTAAGTGCTGGAGTAAGGGGACGGTAATATGAATAGTTGTAGCTCAGTTATTAAATAAAATGGAAATATATGAATAATAACTAGTGCTTGCCCGACTGGTATATGCTGAGGTTTTAGCTGGTGCTTGTCAAGGCATGATAGACTAAGGGTTGCTTGGGGAGAGGGCTTCCTTGTTGCCCAGATCCCCCAGCACACCGTGGGCTGCAACACGAGCTCTGGGCTGGCTATTTTCAGTGCAGTGAGGAGTTCCCAGCACCACCCTGCTCATGGCTGTAGGATGAAGCCTGGCTTCAGAAAGCAGAGTCAGCCTGCCAAGCACTCTGCCTACAGCGTCTGTCTACACCTGGGCCTTGGCCCAGGAGAATTCAGACTCAATAGGCGTTACTGACACCCTCATACTTCAGCTGGCTTCCCCGCTCTTCCCCACAACCATTAGAAAGGCTCTCCAGAACACACTTTGGAGCAGCAGCCAAACCCAGATTCTCCGAAAAACCCATGGGGTTTTCCTAAGGAACTTTCATGTGCCCAGAAAGGAGAGTGAGCCCCAGAAAATCTGCTATCTTAGGATTTTTCTCTATGTGCTAGCAGCAGAGAGATGACCCCACATGCCCTATTGAATTGTCCCTCTACCAGTCCTTTCAGAGGTAGCAGGTGATATAATTCTCCAGAGAGTATCTCCTGTTTTACCAGCATGCCCCTAGCTCCTGCTTTACCTATCAATGTACTCTCTCACAGCCCAAAAAATACCTTTCCTTGCAAGATATGTCACAACACTGAAGTTAGGTCTGAGGCATGGCGCCAGCTGAGTGAATCCATCTAAAGCCTCGAGATCATGGGATTCATCCAATGGGGCCAAATTTCTACTGCCATCAGAGGCATGCCTAATTTACCTCCATGCAAAGAAGAACGGAGTGTACTCACTGACCCGACTGCCGTTCACTGCAGCAGCGTGAAGCACAAGCATTAATCCTTAGGACACAGCTGCAAGGTCAGAGTAATATTATCTCTATTTTCTATAGGTACAAAGAGGTGAGCCAAAGACAGATGAGACGAGAACCAGATCTCAGTGTGCCGGTTTACCTTCTAGACTGGAGCCTTTCTAACAATTGGAAGGGAATTTTGTGTATTATATTGTGAGCCAAAGTCACCCCCAAAAAAAAAAAAAAAAATCTCATGTGCTTTAATGAGTCCAGTGAGGGAAATATGTGATGTACATGAGTTTTTCTGAGATTTGGGGAAGTCAGTATTTAAATTAGATGATTGTCACACAGTCAAAAAGTGCTAAAGGACACCTTCATAGAAAATGCCAGGGTTTGCTCCTTCTCATCAACAACACAATGAGTATTCAGGGCGCTTTAAGTAGTTCTGACTTATTATCATAGAGCTCTTTTCTCTTGGTTCTGCTGCTAGCTATGCATTTCCCCATTGAAATTAATTATCTTTATGGACAAACAGCTTTGTAAAGGACTAGCACTGTGGCCATAGTTGTCTAGTTTAAGTGAGGCAGCACTGGTAAAGAGAACTGGGAATTCAGTGAATGTTTTTGAGGGGAGATAAATTAGCTTTGGATGATGAAGACCTGAAGAAGTGTTTTGGTACCCCAAATCATGTTTACTTTTTGCAGCTGTATCAGTCTTTTAAAAGGAATCATTTTTTTCTTGCATATGGACTAGGCTGTACTGAAAGTAACCCTCCATTGCCTGCAGCTTCTTGTTCTCATCATTGTTCTTACACATTGATGATCTCTGAGAGTTTTATGCTGACACTGGGAAAGAAATGGTCTTTACTTCTTCTGCCATTGATTCAGGCCATACTTTGTTTTCTCCACAGCTTCTCATTGCTAAAATACAGGGACGGCATTATGCCCTGTAATAAAGGGATTTGTAATTGTGGAGAAATAAAAAATCCTGTTTACCTGTTCAGCTGCTGAAAAGGAGAGAGCTGTTCATAACTCCAGAAAAAGAAAAGCTATTTCTGAGCATAAGGGTTAGGTCTTCAAAACAGAGAAGTAACCTAGAGAAAATTAGTTGTTTTGTAGGTTTACTTCCCTGTTGCTTTGCTGATCCATCTGGGACACACTTGGTCCCTGAGTGAAGATCATGCCATTACTTTAGACTCACAGTATGCACTGAAGCACAGCTAATGCTCTCCTGTAATTGTTTCCTGAATGCTGAAAACAGCAACAAAGCCCACATGCATGCATGCACATATATGCTCACTGCTATGCTTAGGCTGATGGAAATTTTATAAATTGCTAACCCTGTCTGGAACTGTATTGCTTGCAACCAAACAACAGCACATTGATTTGGGCAGCAGATCTAGGAGTCAAAAATGGGTTCTGTGAAACAGCAGGCTTAACAGCTGAAACCATCAAAGCTCTGAGCCTCCATGCTGGCCAGATGATGAGTTTTTAATTTCTTCCCTGTGGGTCCTGAGATGCAATAGATAAAATAGGAAAAAATTCACAAGTCAGTACTGTTGGCCTTTAAATGTAAATAGGAAAATCCGCAACTTCTATCAGAAAAGATAGATCAATTGATATATTTCTGTGGACCTCCAATAGTCGTGTATCTCTCACATGCAAGTATCTATCAAAACTCTCTGAATTTCTTAGTACACCTACTCAAATTCCATATACTTTGTACTAGATGCATCAAATCAGAGAGGAAAGGAGGGAGGAATTTAATTTTACACTTGAAAAATTATGGGTCTTTCATTTCTATGCCTCCCCACACTACACTCATATTTAATTTAAGAACTTAAGTGGTTCTAAATAAGCTTCTAAGATTCAGTTTAAGCACAAAATATTCATTGAGGATGAATGAATAATTCTGAATAGCTGGAACAAGAGAACAAAAAGGGTTTTAACATTAACAATGGGACAGATCCATCAACAAGATAACTATGATTGACACAAATGGAGCCTCTTTCACTGGTACTTGATTTGGCCATTGCATTAGACAGTATTTTATTCCTTGTGATTACAGTCCTAGCTCAAAACAGTCTGTTCATACAAGAGAACATGTAGTTCCCTGACTCACTGAACCAGTGGACCAGACAAAAGTTTCATGTTGGTAACTGACACAAATTCTTGAATTTATCTTGAAAAATGTACAAGTTTTCTCTGACTGTGGTGCCTCTTGTTAAATTTGTCAAATATTTCCCATCACATGGTTGTCTCAAGCCCTAGGCGAGTGGAAATGTAGGGTGTTTTCTGCTTGAAGATCCATGTACAAATAACTTGGGAGAAAGAAGCTGCTGGCACGAAGAGGGGGAAGGCTTGGAAGAGGAACACAAGGAGGTCGCAACTGGGAACAAGGAGTGGGATACACCTGGGAGCTACTGAGGGGCTGAGCTGAGCAGTAATCAATGAAAGGAACAGTCCACAGACTGAAGAAATGGAACTTTCAGCATTTAAAATGCTATTGTAACAAACAAACTTCCTGCATGCCAACACCCTGACTGCAGTGCCAAGTTAACTCACCAAGTTCATGCTGGACTAACTGGGGCATGCTGTGAAGTTAATAAGAGCATTTATCTGTCATGAATGCAAGCTTATGGATTGATAGATCATTTGATCTGTATGACTGTATTATGGATTTGCCATTAGCTTTTATCTTTAGCCATGCTGACAGAATCAAAAAACATATTTATTACACTTGGTGGGTTTTAATCGACTTTGCATTTTCCTGTGAGTTGGAACACAGATAATCTGCAAAATACACTGACAATCTTCCAGTTTATTCTGGTTTATTCATATTTTTTCCAAAAAAACAGCCAAAGAGCATATCACAGATGTATCCTCCTGTAAAAGCGTTACATAAGATTTCAAGGAGAATAAACTAGCATTAGCCATAGAAGACAGAAAGATGCAGTGCAAAAAAAACTTATCCTCTGGGCTTGATGAAGGAAACAGCTCAAAGCTAGCAAATCAATGATCCCAGAATGAAACCGAAACACTGCCCACAGAGAGAATGGATTTGCAAAATGTGAGTTCTCCCTATTTCATCTGGTATTGCTCCTACCCACAGAGGAGGGCTTCTAATGCTAAGGCACAAGGCTTGATACTACCAGGGCTTGATAACATCTAAATAATGTGACAGAGGGACAAGTCCTCTGCTATACTGAGCATCTGAGAGAATGGAGGGGAGTCCCATCTTTTCTAGATATCTTTGTTGTTGATGTCTCATGTGAACTGAGTGATTAAATGTGGATTTCATCAATACAGTCAATAGAGCGTAGGGTGTGAATCAGCCTAAAATAGAAAGGACCTCGGGGTTCTGGTGCACAACAAGCTGTCCATGAGCTAGCAATGTGCCCCAGGAGTCAAGAAGGTCAATGATATCCTGGGATGCATTAGGAAAAGCATTGCCAGCCGGTCAAGGGAGGTGATCCTGCCCCTCTACTTACCCCTGGTGAGGCCACAGCTACATACTGTGTCCGGTTCTGGGCTCCTCAGTACAAGTGAGACATGGAGAGAGTCCAGCAGAGGCTGCAAAGATGATTAAGGGACTGAAGCATCTCTCCTACAAGGACAGGCTGAGGGAATTGAGCCTGTTCAGCCTTGCAGTAGGACAAGAGGCACCAGGCAGAAACTGATGCACAGGAAGTTCCACCTGAATGTGAGGAAGAACTTCAGTCCTGGGCAGTGACCATGCAATGGAACAGGTTGCCCAGAGAGGGTGTGGAGTCTCCCTCACTGGAGATAGTCAAGAACCATCTGGACACAATCCTGTGCCGTGTGCTCTGCCGTGTGCTCCCTGCTTGAGCAGGGAGTTTGGGCCAGATGATCCACTGTGGTCCCTTCTAGCCTGACCGATTCTGTGATTCTGTGAAATGAGTTACATGCCAACAACTTTTGGCCATGTTGTCCTCACTGACTAAATGAGAGTCTGAAGAGTCCACTCCACGCAGAAAATTCCTTTGTCCAGTGGTACAGACCCTGTTCACTGTACATGGAGAGAAATAGATACAGTAGTGTGCAATTTATTTCATTCTATTGCAATGTCTAAAATATATTAGATGAATCACGTTCTGTAACTGACAAATTCTGGGAATAAAGCTGTGCTATTGGCTTATGTAACAACAGGGGAGGTTTAAAAGTTAGAACTTGGGACACTGCAAGGATAGAGGAGTACTCGTAGCATGCCCTGATCTTTTGAAGGCTGTTTTCCTAAGGAAATAGGGCTTATGCAATTACATTAACTGCCAATTCCAATAAAGTTTGAATGCTAGCCAGTGTCAACAAAATCGTACAAAATACAGACTTTGAAGACATTAATTTCTTACAGGTTTCCTTTTGAGGAAAGGAAGGTAGCTGAATAAAGGAATGAAGAATGAGATTAAAATCCCTTGATAAAGAAAGGCGGAAGAGTGAGCTCAGCCACACAGCAAACACCAAAAAACCCCTCTGCAGGAAACCACAGGCAAAGAGACTTTCCATAGACAGGCTGTATCACTATTGTAACCTATCTTACATCAGCTGGAAACTGCCAGATGAAAACTGTCTTGGAAAAAATAAAATGCCCTGGTCTTACACTATGTCAGAAAGAAAACATTCAAACTGGAACACAAATGTCACCTGGGGATAGCCTGTGTTTGACTGACATCAGTGAAAGCTTGGCTCTGAATTCAGCAAACCCTGATGTCATGCCATGCAGACTTGTTTTAGACAGGAAAGTTAAAGGTAGGGCACAGTCAAAGCAGTCAGTGGCTTATCTAAGCCAGTGAGAATTCCTCTGGTCAGGAGGACTGGCCATCTTTGACACCTTTTCATTGCAAATGAAGATGTCACTTCTACAACGTGCTAGGATGTACTAAAATCATGCAGCCTGTGATAAGAGTAGGCTGTTACTCAAGTGTTGTCTTCATTTTATATTGGAGAGATGCCATAGGATTTCCCATTTTAAATATTGTCACCTGCTTTCACAGGCCTCTTCTGTTTTCCATGTATATTTTTTCATTCCTGTGTGGAATAGGAAAAGGCAGAAGATGTTGGCCATGCTGATTTTGCTTTCCTGAGAAAAAGGCAGCTGGGCCTGAGCCATGAAGGGAGGGTATTTCACTGCTTGATGCCAAACTTAGTGTGATAGTCCTAAAAAGCACACAAGGTCATTCAATTTAAAACTCAGGGAACTGAAGTTCTTTCTATCTCCAAGTTGTCATGTAGCTTAAAGGTATAGGATGTTGTCAAAGCTATCTGTCCTAGAAACTCAATTTCAAAATTTCCCCTCATATTCCTTCACATTTCCATGCTTGTTATCCTTCTGTAATTCCCCTCTTCCCAGGCACTTTCAGTGAGACCCCCAGAACTTGTCCCCAGGCCAGATGATCCACTGAGATGCTGCTCAGCTACTGCTGGAGCAGAACCACATCCAGGGCTGCTGTTTGCTTCCTGATTTTTCCCCTTGCTTGAAGATACCTCTGCAGTTCATCACGTGTGATGGTGTGATGTAGGGCCCTTTGCCTCCCAGAGCCATGGCACTGGCACGTGGAGTAACACCACAGCCCCGGGAAAAACAGACAATCTCCAGAAATGGTTCTTCTCCATCATCTTCCTGTCCATGAAACAAGCTGTGGAACTGGAAGAATATGCCCTTGAGGGGAGTGCAGCCTGCTTCACAATCTGGCATGTACAATTCCTAACCTAGTTTTTTTCATGCACCTGGTCTTGTAGTTTCTTAGCTCTCATTTTTCAGTCATTGCTTGACAGGAGAATTTGAGGCAATTATCACAAATGGCTTTCATTGCATGCCCACTGCCATGTGGATGGCTCTGCCTTCCTTTGGTCAGTAGAAATGCTGGCAAACATGAAGTTTCTCCCTGATCAAAGCCGGAAAGTACAAGCAAATCTATGAAATCCTCACCTCTGGTTCAGTTTTGTTAACAAATACAACTAGTGACTCTTGGCCAGTTCTTGAATTCTTTAATGGGATTATTATTCATTCATGCTGGCCTCGGTGAAATTTGGGATACAAGTATTAATCTTAGATTGCAATGAGAACTGTAATAACAGGAGAGCTTGTTATTACAAGGCACATAGGCCACACAGAAGGAATATCCAGTCTTGATCCTCCCAAAATAAATCAGTTCTAACTCCTCCTGGAGTGAGGCAGGAGGAGTACATCCTTACTGTGGACTGTACCTTCCAAGAAATAACAAGCCTCTATGCAAACATCCATGCAAAGCATTTTTAACTCTTCCTTGACCAAAACTCTTTGTCTGCCTCTAGTGAGGGATGAAAGCAGCACAGTTAAGACCTAGGCTCATCCTGCTTAGCTTTGGGTTCCACAGAAGAAACCTCACTTTAGATGTCTAAAATTAGACATGAACTTTCTCTGAATAGTTTTTGCCAATTTTGTGCTTCGTCCAAAGCAAAGGATCATCGTCACAGAATAACCATAGAACGATTTGGGTTGGAAGAGGCCTTAAAGACCATTTAGTTCCAACCCCCCTAGCAAGCCTCATCCAACCTGGCCTTGAACACTTCTAGCAATGGGGAGTTCAGAACTGCTGTGGGCAACCTGCTCCAGTGTCTCTTTACCCTCATAGCGAAGAATTTCTTCTCTAGATCTTTTGGAAATCTATTCCCTCTCATGCCCTTCTAAAAAATCCCTCTCCTTGTAGACCTTTCATCTTGGCTTACATAAGATGTGGCCATAAGAACGAACACAGGACAAAGTTTGCACAGGTTTAAGAAAGACATGAATTCACTAGGAATTGTTGAGGTTATTCATGCTTGTCTTTCCTCTACTTTGTCACTATGCCTGAGATTTGACACCACAGAGCAACTCCTTGCAAGGAGAAGTGTCACAGGCATGCACTATGCTTTATCCTACAACTCAGCTGGGCCTTCATCTGCCGCCAGATATGCTGATGCAGAACACTAGCACTGTTCCAGATACTCTAAATAGGGCCTGTGTCTTTCCTTCCCTTCATTAGCAAGGAATTCCCCGCTCACACTACCAGGCCATGAATTATTCTGGCAGAGGTTTTGAGGAACAGGGTGGTTGGACTGCAAATTCAGTTCTGTGGCCGATCAGGTTGCTGAAAGGCCATTTACTGTCAGCACAGAAAAGAATAAAGACAAAGCCAGTGCTAGAGAAAGCTGTTTCCTGCACCGCGCTGGGCAGAAGGTGACAGACTACAAGTGGCAAGGTCCCCAGGGTGTCCTGAAGCAATCGGTGAATGGAGCCACAGTGGACCACAAAACCATGCATAGTTTCACCCAGCGTCGCATCTCTTCTTTCATAATTTGTGCTAAATGCTTCTCTAGATTTTGATTTAAGCTGTTGTTGCCATAGCAATGGCCATTTAGAGTGAGAGAATGCAGTGAATGCGTTGGGGGTGTGAGGTTCTGGCTCTTCTCATAAAAATATGTCTGCATGTACGTACGCTGCTGTGGAGCTGCTTGAAAGGAGCCAAGCAAGCAGTTTACATCAGATCTGAGGGAGGGACAGGTGGTATGGGAAGAGGAGAAGCTTGGTGCAGGTCGGAGTTGTTTGTTCCAGGATGCACCTGCGAAGAGCTGAGTACTAAACTGAGATGAGCCTGAGTGGTAACTGACTTACGTTTCATTCTTTAGCAGTAGAAGTCACTCCCTTGGTCGAGAAAAGGCATGTTTGTTGCTGCCTTCATGAGATAAATCTTTGCAGAAACAGGAAAAATTTGCTTTCTCTGGTTTGTTTTCATTTAAAATAACCCTTGCTGCTAGCTCTTTAACAGGAAATGCTTTTCAGCAATCTACTCCCACTGTTTATACAACTTTATTTGCCAGGGCACAGGCTGAAAAAAAGTCAATAAATAATGCAGGCATTATATTACCTAATTTTAGATCCACTTCTAAGATTTTTCAACACTACTAGCACTAGCATTTTTAGTGGTCACAGCAGGAGATTCAGAACTTGTAAGGTTTATTCCTCCTTTTATGCCACCTCTCTGTGGGGTGAAGAAACTGATTAAATAGTTACAGCTAGGGCAAGATCCTTCCCACATCCCTGAGCCTATTTCCCTGAGGATTTTGGCAGAGGTCCATCTTCCTCTGACTAAATTTGGCTTATGAGTGGAGTTAAGCATCACCTTGATCAAGTGCAGGCAGTGTCTGAAGTGTTTTGGGAATTCTCAGCCTGAGAGTGAGATTTAGATACCCAAAGCACTGATGAAGAAGAGCAGTCCGTTTGTGTCACTGGCTGGGCTTCAAATTCTTTCAAAGTCCCACAGTTGACTGATTGTGAGCAGCCTTTTTAAAGTCCATAAATTCATAGCAGGGCATCAGAGTTTGATAATGTAGCCATAAACTTTTGTGACATACCTTGTCCCTCCACGAGCCCAGACAGGATCATGAATCAGAATTAACATTCCAGGTTCCTGTAAGAATACATGATTTAAGCTTTGAAAATAATCTGGGGCCCAAAAGAGAGACATAAATGTGAGTATTTTTGAAGTACAGCTCTGTATTCTCTGCATCTGCCTGTTTCTCAGTAAATAAAGCCACCAGCTCCTGCTCCCCATCGGCGACATTACCTGCATCTAAGGACACGCCTAGTGCATGGCAGGTCCGAGAGACTGAGGATACTGTTTCCACTTCAATGGTACTTTCTAGGGGAGGTGAGGCAGTCTTGTGCCTCTGATGACTGGAAAAGAAAAAGGCAAAGGGAATCTATCAGTCAGAAAACCCCACAGGCTTCAGTAGTTTACTGATTTACAACAGCTGCAAATCAAGTTCTGTAAAATTTTTAGTACAATCCAGTTCCCATAAATAGCTGAGGGCAGCTTTTGTTTCCAACAAACTTCTGAGACTTTTGTGATTAAAACTATAAAGGCAGTAAGCACAATTCACAATCAATTATGTTTTATTAATGTTTTTTTAATACACGCCACAGCCCAGTAATCATGAAGCTGTTCAACAGTGTTGTTCTAAAATCAGCTAATAGCAGGATGTAATTTGTGGCCGTCTCTGCTCACTTACAAAACACTTGCTCTGTTAATTGTGATTTCACACTCGGCTGAATGCTGTTGCCTGGAGGTAACATTCATGGGATGGAAGAGTTACCCGTCTGGGCTCTAGAGGGAGGGTGTACACGGACGTGGAGGAGGGAAGGATCGTTTCAACAGAGGCTACTGTTGTTAAATTTTTAATCCTTTTTGTTCAGGAAAAAAAAAAAAGAAAAATGAAAGAAAACAACTAAACATCAAAAAGCTACAATCCACTGCAAGACAGTTCTTTCTTTAAAAACCTGAACATTCGTTCCATGTTTTGATCCCTTTCCAATGCTTTGTGTTGTTACCGGGAACACGACAAAACAAGTAGGTGAAACCCTGTCTGTGTAATCAGGCACCTACCTTGACCTCAGTCTGCCCAAAGCAAGTGCCTACATGTTCATTGGAAATAATTTCGTGCTTTTGGGGGTCCCAGTGTCTTTCTTAGACCAGAATAGGCAGGAGATACTCCTGGAGGGGGTCAAAAGTGCCTAAAATGTTGCGATATGTTAGTGAGCAAGTAAGGCAGAGCGAATCTCATCACTGCACGGGCAGTGGTGATGAGACAAGAGTTCAGTCCTGCACAGCCACAGGCAAGGCAGGAGCTCCTGCTCTGAGGTGCTTGCAGTGAATATGTCAGAGGGGGAAATATTGCCTTGATCAACAAATGAGAAGAGCCATCTTCACTTGGAAAATTTCCAGCTGAGTGTTTGGTACTGCTGTGGCAAACTGGGAGATATAGCTCAGACCAGACAGGGATGGGAGCTCCAACCTGGTAAGGTTTTTATTTGACTTATCACTGAATTGGGGTGGGGAGAAGCAGCCACAGAGGGGACTTTGCCCACTGCTGGTCATCAGCTTTGCTATTTCAGTTTCTCCTAACCTAACCAGTGATGTGGAGAGCACCAAGCCAGGTTTGAATGTTGCTATTGGAGGTGCAAGCCAGGATTGCATCAGAGCAGGCTGGGTGGCAGCAGAAGTCACCCCACATACAGACAGAGAAGAGAAAGGGTGCACACTCTGCTGCTCTGTGAGTCTGGTGTGACTGAGGCTGGCTGTGCTGCCGGCCAGACTGAGCCTCAACACAAACAATAATGACAAAGGACTCTCTGCCCTCCACATATGCAAAGGCTCAGCCATATTTTCTGTATTGCCACAATGTGAGGAAAACATCTTGGCAGAGTGGCGAGATTGAAATCTGGCAGCTCGCTCTGGAGTGAGCCCAGAATGCCCAGGCAGAGCACCTCAGCTGGAACACAGGTTCACGGGGAGATCCAGCCTCAAGAAAAACCCTGCAGGCGTTGCAGAGAGCTGAGAAGTGATTAGGAGCACAAAGCAGCAATGATCTCTGTGTGGGCAGAAAAAAATAGATGCTTAAGAATCAATTAAGAGGGAGAGGTTAAATACGTGTCTAAAGACTAAATGCACAGATACTCCTTGGGGGGCTGTACTTTGCATGGTGTTAACTTCACTTAGTTAAGCCTCACTTGCACAAGTGTTAAAGCTTCTCGTAGCTAAATATTTCATCCCATGACATGACATTGAAAACATCATGGTTTACTTTGAGCAAGACTACTGCACAATTATGCCATCACCTCTCTCACCCAACATTTGACATTGCTGACCTTAGCCTGGTGCTGGTGTTCCCACACCACCTAGCAGGAATAATTGCTGTGACATCCACAGGTCACAGAAGCCAGCTGCTCCTTTGTCCCCGAAGGCTTTATACTCCCATTTTTCCTTTTCCACGTCTTTCTGGGACCACACGTGAAGGCTAAGACTAAAGGCAGCTAATACACAATCAATAAGCACACGGCACTTGCCTGTTCATTGCAGTCACTGCTGGTGGGCTTTCAGCTATCACCAATGCCTGGAAGAAACAAGCAGATGGACAAAAAGCAGTAGGATTCAGCTCAATCCAAACAAGGAAAGATGGTGGGACTTTCAAAGGTCTAACCCTACATTACATCAAGATCATTACACCACAAACTGTCCAGATGGCACAAAGCCGCGGGCTCACAGCTGGACTTCTCAGTGCACTTGAATATACTTATTGTCAGAGCAGGGAGAAACCCTAACGAGTTTGGAGCCTGCATGGCCTCACGCAGAGCTCTGCCTCTGGTGGTCTGCTCATTGTAACTCCGTCTCCTGAGAGCAAGCTCACTTTGGAAGGACTGAGCAGGTGCCAAATGCTCTCGTGGATTTTAACAAGTAACAAAGACTCATATTTCCACACCATATTCAGGGGCAGTGGTCTTCAGGAGCTCCTTGTTCCTCATCAGGCTAAATTAATACATCTAGTTCTAATCTATAGAGTTATTAAATATATGGAAACTTAAAAAGTAACACGCAGGAGTCATCTGTTTTCCTGCATGATTAATGTTTTAATTTTTTTTTTTCTGAAACAAGACATCATAGATCTCTGAGGAGAGGGCTGGGCGTCTGCTGTATGTTGACATTGTAGAAAACATAAAGCATCAGATGTTGATGCTCACACAGTACAAACAGTAACACAGTGTTCTGAATTTTTCTTCTTGTTCTAAAGTAACAGAATATAAGTTGTTATTTTAGGACCGATGATTTACTTCTACACTGACGTATAATGTCTTGCTTTATATGTCTTTATACTGAAACTGCTGCTAAATTTTTAGGGCTTTTCAAACTCTTTTACAATATACTAGGCATGGTATTAACTTGTATGGTTTGTAGCCTCATGCTGCTGTTAAGTGCATTAATTAATGTTTTTCCTGTGTGGGTTTTCAAGATGAAATGAAATTCACAAAATCACCTACTTGGAAAGCCATTTTTGTTACTTTTCACAAGAAAAGAAAAAAATCTGAGATATAACAGCAAACAATTGAAATTTAAAGCATTTTGATTAATTTTCAGCAAAATTATATGTCAGCACCTGATTAACATTTTATGAAGGAGCTTCTCCATTTCCATAGAGGAAATTTACTTGTTTTCTCCACCTCACCACATTTTCTGCGACTTTTCCCTGGTTTGTTTGTTTTTTTGTTTTCTTTGTGTCCTGATTTACGCTACCAGATTTCAGCCAGCCAGAATCAGAATGTTAGCAATTTGTGTGCTTGGCACAGGTCTGTCACTGCAAGGTTTGGGTTACTTTACAAATATTTCTCTTCCAGAGGTGATGACATCTGTAGTTGTAATTGGCAAGGAGGCTCAAGTTTGTCTATCACTTTCTTTCTGATTAAATAAGACATGCTGTATTTCAGTGCAGTTCTCATCAGGCATTAAGGTCAAGTTCTGCTAGGGCACATATAAATGCGATGAATGTGTTGGATGATCTATGCTACTGTGCGAGTTCTCCATGATCTCTGAGAGAAAGAAATCTTTGCATTCAGCTTCTTGTGTCAGTCTTGAAAGACGCACCAGAATTTTGAGATGAAATTGGAATTGTTTTAGAAATTTGCTTCCCTAAGATAAAATTTGTAGGGCACAGCAAGGGCTTGGGGAAAGATACTTCTCTGATGGGTGACCTTGAAGAAAGATGTATTGTTGAAACTATTAGCTTCAGTGTTTGTAAAATGCCACAAGAGCACAGGTGTGGTGGGAACCTCCTCTGTGACCTTACACTGAGCATGATTCTCCTCCAAAGAAAGTTTACAAAGGACAGCAGGTGATACCCAGTTGACATATGGCTCCAGGCACCACAAAAACACATTATAGTTCTGAATAATGCAGTATAAATCCTCAAATGCCAAGGGGGAGCCACCCACAACAAAGCTAAACATAATCTTCTCCAGCACCCACGTCAGCTCTTGTTGTATCCTTTGTCAGGAAGCTGCATAAACAGATGAGCCCTGCAAAACACTGTGAAGGGGAACAAATGTGGGAAATTTAGGATATAGCACATGGTAGGGAAGAGAGGAAACCTCTCCAGAGTTTTAGCCCAGTCATGTAGATTGTCCCATTCATTAGTTAACGGTGTTGAAAAATAGCTAGGCAATCTGAAGTGCCTCAGCTCTCCGTAAGGCTTCCCATTCCATTCTTATAACTGGAAAACTAGAAAATGCATGGCTGCTTGGATGCTGGATTGCCAGTACCAAGCATTGGTGCTGGTATGATGGAAGGCATGAACAAAATTGTCATTGATGTATGAGCAATGATGTTCAATTCATAAGTCATCTGGCTAAATGAAAGCTTCAACTGCAATTCTCTTTGCAGTTTGACACCTACTAGAAAAACAGACTGAAAATGCTTAGTCTGGTAAGAATTCATCTCTGAACCAACAGCACAGGTGGACCTACTCTGTGAGCTGCAGACAGAAGGCCTGCAGAGGACCAGAGCTGACATGGGAATATAGCCCTGAAAGACAGATTTAGTTGTGGAGATGATGTCAGTGGGATACTGAGCACAGAAACCCCAGACATCCTTTCTCATTCTAGTTGCTCTCGCAGAAGCAAGAATGTGCCCATCCTTAGTAAATAAGCAAACTTTACACCAAGAAACAGTAAATTTGTGCAATCAACTTTTCACAGACAGGTAAATAATCCACCAAAACTGATGATTCAGACCTAGAGGCAAGTAGGTTTTCAGTGAGAGCAGCACAGCTGCTATTGTACACTAGTGGAGTTACTTTCACTCAGGGAAGTGCTGACAGTGTCCCCCAAGGGCAGATGTAGCTTCCCCCTGTGGACTTCTGGTGGTGGAAAGAGAAGGGGCTCTGGAGTGCCAAATGAAGATGTTTCACAAGCTGAGTGCTTCTTGCTAAAGTTCAGATAGAGCAAAGCTGGCAGAAACCCTCTGATGCAGACATGGATGCTTTTCTCCTTCAGCCTGTTTATTTTTCATGTTGATATTTACATTGCTTCTACACCCAGACTCTACTTCTATTTCCACCAGGGGTCCAAGGGCTATAGGGCAGGAATGTACGTATTTTAAGTACTGACAGAACACCTAGAACACCTAGAATGGACTTCTTTCTGAAATACCCCAGAAACATGCTTTTAGTAGAAGATGGTACCGCAAAAGCCAGTTGGAGTGGTCAGTATAGTGAAATCACTTCAGGGAGGATATGATCAGTGGTATCTTCACCATGTTTAAGAGGAGGAATATGGGCTGTATCAGCCTGGAATAGGTATGAAATGTTTGTATATATAGTCCTGAGTTATGCAAGCTGCAGAGAAAGCATGTGGGAGGTGCACATCAGAGAGAACTGGAGAGGAGCTGAGCTGCAAGCCCATCTCTGTGATCTGCTTTAAAATAGTCTCCGTCACACCAAGATGTCTGTTCAGTGTCACCATAGTGACACTGCTCACTGACCACCCAAATTTGTCTCACAGCTTCCATCAGGAGTCCCACCGCTGAGAAACCCTGGAGGCATCCATCCCTCACAGCCCAGAAGGGAAACCTCCCCTGACAAATCAGCCTTTGCATTAATGCCTTCACTCCTAACCTCTGCTCAGCATGCCTGGTCCTCAGCAGGACCCTGCAATGCCACTACACAGGCAGCAGTGCACAGGCTGCCAAGTCTGATGAAGGAGAGAAGCACATTTGATACCCTAAGCTGTGTTTTTGTTTACTGTCTTCCATTTATAAAGAGAGGATTTGAACACATAAAATAGGATGCTTTTCCTGGGAAGCAGGACTCTGCATCTGTGGTCTCTCCCTGCAGTCTCAAAGCCCCTGTGACAAGCTCAGAACTTCACAGGCATTGCCCTGGGAAGGGTAAGACAATTGGCATGAGTGGGTGGCCCCCACCCATGGACACCCCTTACCAAGCAGTGTGTCCCCAGACAGAGCAGGATTGTGGGGATGAGTCATCTGTGTTCTCCAACCCAAATGGGGTTCCCACCGCCGCCTCCTTTCATATCCCTGGACACCTTCAACAACTTCACCAGTGTTGTCAACACAGTGGCAAGGAAGAAACAGAGTAATGGTCAGGCCTGTTCCCAACCCTCCCTTTCTCTGATCACCCCTTCACTTCTGCAGGGACTGATCCCTTGCTGTGCCATCACTGATGCCAGTTTCCCTCAGCAGTACCACTGTAACAAGCTTAAGTGACAGACCATAGAAATTCTCTGCATTCTTTGCTGGGGAAATCAGTTGTCCATGTGCAATGTTGAAATAATTTTCAGTACCTTTCTGTCCTTTCTTGCTGATGTATCAGAGACACAGAGATTCCTGAGACACAGAGGAGATGCAAGGTGAAGGAGTCAGGGAGATGAGAACATCCTCCCTGCTGTTGAGGGTAAATCCACTGTAGCTCTAGATATGTCCCAGGACAGTTTTAAAAAACCTTACAGAGAGCCCCATTTTAAAACCTTTTCTTTGGGTAACTCAGTTGTTCTTGGTCATGTTGAAGAGCTGCTGAAAGCAGTTTGTTTTAATATGACCCTATAAAAGACTCACATAAAAGCCAGAAGGAGCAATAGGAAACAAGGGTGGTTTATGGTTAAGGTGTCAGAGGAGCACTGGGAAAGATCAAAATTTGATTCTTGGCTGTGCTGATGACCTTAGGTAAATCACTCAGGAACAGGCTTGGAAGAACTTGTTCAGGAAGTTTTTCAGAATCAGTGCCTCAGTTGGAACCAGGGGGTTCAGGGCACAGTTGACCTTTCCAATGTTTGGTAGTGATTGTGAGTGCCGAGCAAATCAAAATCTGAATTTAGAATCTTCTGAGAATCTTATTTCATCTTTCTGTGTCTCTTTTTCTCCCACGTGTAAAACGGGGAAAACCAATATTTTGCCAGTGTTATAAGGACAAATGTATGAATGTTTGCTGAGATACAGTGGCAGCAGGAGCAACAGAGGTAAATAAGATGGATGTTGCATTAAAAAAAAAATCCCAAGTCCTGTTTTTATCCAAACGGTGGATTAGTGATGAAAACAATGGAAGTCAACGCAACTGAATTACTAACCACACAGCCATTTATGTGACAAATGTCACCTTTTTATCTAATAATGATTTCTAATGGGATAATACCACTATTTTATATGCCCCATATACACTTGAATAATGTTTGGTAAATTAGGGTACAAAGTCTGATACAGAAAGTACTGCTGAATACAGTCAACATCATTACTTCACGTAACATTACCAGAAAATATGTTTTCTGGACCTGTTTAATAAACCACAGGTGATAAACAAACTAGCTTACTTAGAGATCATTTAGGGATGAGGAAGCCTTTTTTCTATTGACATTTCTGAATGGAAAATTCTGCTGAGATGGTCTGCAGCTCAGACTATTAAGATAGCAGAGAGAGACCTTTAACAGTGAATCTGACCCATTACTGATTTATGAGAGAACAGTGTTGGAATAAATATGAATAAAAAGCTATCATTTCACACGATTTGGTACAGCAACATTGAAATTGTACTAGGATAAACAACTGCCTGGCAATAAGCATGTTCATTCATTATTCAGTGTTAAATCTTAATTGTTGCTTATTTCAATTTCTTTGTGCTAAGTGTTTCTAAATTATGAATAACCCTGCAACTCTAATAGTATATACTCTGTTAAGGAAAAGGTAAGTACAGAAATAAATTATTAAAGTGTTCTGTTTAACTATTGCCACATAGTTTATTTCAGGATTGGGAGATCAAGGCAGCCACTTTGATAAATTTGAAGATATATTGACAAGGAGTCTATGGACAAGTCATGCATCTATGTTTCGTAAACAGACTTTGTGTATGTGTATTTATTTACAGAATTGTTACAATGTGATCTTCACTCTGAGGTTTGATTTCTCTCCTTTTCAGGTCATTGGCAAACTGTCCTGACCTTAGTGAGAGTAAAATCATCTTAAGTACACACATCACTGCTGTGTTCTCCCTTTGATCCAAGCACCAAACTGTGATTAACATTAAAGAGAGAAAAGTCCAGCTGCAAGCATTTTCATGCCCTGAGCAAGCATGAAACACGAGACTCCTTCTTGTCTTGTCTCTTTTTTTCCTCTTTCATGTCTCTCTTACTTATTTATCTACTTACCTTAATTTGCAAGGAAAGAGTCTTGTTTTTCTTAAGGAGGGATGGTTGTGTGGTTAAGGCATCTCACATCTTTGTGTCTCCTTTTGCCTTTTCTAATTCTTCCCATTTCTTCTTTAGAGGTCCAGTGGAAAGACTTGTTGGCTTGTTCTTCACTGGCTTGTGGGACAGCACTTCATATCTGGCAATGGATCAGAAGGACTGAAGAGTGCTTTTGCTCCCACCAAGGTTTCTTAGAGCTGCTAAAACAGGACCAGTGAAGATGTTCACCAGACTCCAAGTCCTTGCGCTAGCTTTATTTTCCAAAGGAGTTTTCCTTTCCCTAAGTGACCACAGCTTTGTCAGGAAAGAAATTAAGATAGAAGGAGACCTGGTCTTAGGAGGCTTATTCCCAATCAAGGAAAAAGGCACTGGGATAGAAGAATGTGGGAGAATCAATGAAGACCGAGGCATCCAGCGCTTGGAGGCCATGCTGTTTGCTATTGATGAAATCAACAAAGACAACTACTTGCTGCCGGGAATAAAGCTTGGAGTTCACATCTTGGACACGTGTTCCAGAGATACATATGCCTTAGAACAGTCTTTGGAGTTCGTCAGGGCATCTTTGACTAAAGTGGATGAAACAGAGTACATGTGCCCTGACGGCTCGTATGCCATCCAAGAGAATTTGCCACTGCTCATTGCAGGAGTCATAGGCGGTTCCTACAGCAGCGTCTCCATACAGGTAAGTCCCAGCAGCCCCCCCAGCTGAGATGAACCACTGCTTATGTAAGTTTTCCAATAAGGCAAGTCTTAGCTTGATCACTGTACCCTAGGGGTCAATCTAGCATATGATTTTTACTGAATTTACATTAGAGTCACACTTTAAAACACTTGCTGTAGTTCAGACCTCCAGCAGCTGTCCACTTCCTCTAGTTATGGTGTATCCTGAGGGAATCTGAAGTTTCCAAAAATCTTAGTATTTATTTTGAGCTTTGCATTTTATGATACTTCTACAACTCTAAGCGCAGATCTCTTGCTTTCACATCAGTCATAACTGATTCCACCTATGTGTCTGAATATATGTGTTCCTGCCATGCTGTGGGTGTGTAACATTTTTCATTTTAACAACAGACATTTAAAATGAAAAAATAAATCCTTATCTTACTTCCAGTCACTAGTGGGATTCCCCAAGGCTCAGTATTGGGGTCTGACCTGATTAATACCAATGACCTGGATCAGGCGATCATGTGTACCCTCAGTCAGTTTGCAGATGGCACTGAGTTGGGCGAGAGTGCTGATCTGCTGGAGAGTAGGAAGACTCTGCAGAGGGATCTGGACAGGCTGAATCAGTGGACTGAGGTCAGTGGTATGAGGTTCAGTAAGGCCAAGTACAGGTCCTGCAGTTGGGTCAAGACAAGCCCCTGCAGTGCAACAGGCTGGAGGAAGAGCGGCTGGAAAGTGTCCCATCGGAAATGGACCTGGAGGTGATAGTTGACAGCGGCTGAGCATGAGCCAGGTGCCCAGATGGTGAAGAAACCAATGGAATCCTGGCTTATATCAGCAGTAGTGTGGCCAGCAGGACCAGGGCAGTGACCTCTGTACTGGGCACTGATGAGGCCACGCCTCACCTCCTGTGTCCTGTTCTGGGCTCCTCACTGCAACTTTGATGTGCTGGAGCATGTCCAGAGAAGGGCAGCGGAGATGGTGAAGAGTCTACAGAGAAAGTCCTACAAAGGACTCCTCCTGAAGGAGCTGGAGGTGTTTAGCCCAGAGAAGGGGAGGCTCAGAGGGGACCTTATAGCTACAAATACCTGAAAGGAGGTTGTAGCCAGATGAGGGGTAGCCTCTTCTCCCCGAAAACCACTGACAGGTTGAGAGAAAATGGCTTTAAGCTGTGCTAAGTGAAGTTCAGGTTGGACATCAGGAGGAATTTCGTCACAGAAAGGGTTGTTAAGCAGTGGAATGGGAGGGAGGGAGGGAGGGAGGGAGGTGGTGGAGTCATCATCCCTGGACATATTAAAGCAATGCCTGGATGTGGCACTCAGTGCCATGGTCTGGCTGACATGGCTGTGATTGGTCAAAGGTTGGACTCAGTGATCTTGGAGATATTTTCCAACCTAAATGATTCTGTGATTCTGTGATCCAATTATTTTAGGTCAAAACAAGGCAGTCCACATGGCTCATAATCACAAGTGAGTGGTGTCTTAAGCCCAGACTGACATAGACTAAGATCCTGCATCTCGTATTTCTTCATGGTCAGCTGCAGGTTTCCAAAGCCATCAAGTCTTGACAGTGCAGGATGCTTTTTCAGCCTCAGTGTAGGACGCTTTTCCAGACTGAGCACAGGCCTTAATCACTGCACCAGTGTCAACAGCAATAAGAGTTCTTCTGTACTGCAGACTGTACCAGCAGTGACAGAAAGCCCACAGAACCTCATTTGCCTGTTTCATAAATAGGCCAAGAGTTCATCCAGTGTTCGTTTCAGTCAGAATTACACTGGGGAACTGGTTGCTTCTCTTGTGAAGGCATTAAATCCCATCAATTGGGAGCATGGTCAGATCCCATAGGACATGCATGAGCACAGAAGAATTTAAAGAAATTACATTTTATTTCCTTTTGTATTCCAGTGTGTAACTCATCTGTGTATTCATAGTAGGGAATACAAGGGCAAATCCTTACCCACACTGCAGGAGAGTAGTTTCTGTAGAGCAGAACCTCAGCCATCTCTTGTAGTAGGAGTGGTTTTGTCCCACTGTGGACCTGCTGGCAGAGCAGGAATGTATCCTTCACCAGTTATGTGGGTCTGATCACTCGGAGCACAAAGAACAAGTAAGTTTCAGGCTAAAAAAGAGACATCTGAAGGGGGAAAAGGACACCTACAGAACCTTGGGCAGCACAAACTGTTAAGGAAATCATTATTCATTGTCTCTTCCAATCAGACAAAGAGTACATCAAATGAAACCAGCAAATGGTGGGTTGTTGTGGATGCTAAAAGCTAAATGAGTTCCAGAAGTGACTAGAAGCAAAAAGAAGAAATTCTGTAAGATACCTCCTCTGGTTCAGCAGTTCTCAGAGCTACAACTGTCTGAAGGCTGGCAAAATATTTTGAAGCATCATATGACTGCCCTGTCACACTGGTGGAGGGCTGGCAGTCTTTTCGCTGTACCTTTGGTTTGTGGTCAGGGTGTTTCTTAGTCCACCCTAAATTCAAGTGTGTCCAAAGGGCATGAAGATATGAGGTAGCCTAAAAGACATATCTATAAAAGCAGTTAAAGCAGAGGAAATGGTACAGGTATTTTCATTCCCTCCCAGAAGCCCAGAGGGAGTCAGGTCACACTTCTGAAGCAGTCTGTGGCCTCTTGCACAACATCTGTCAGCCTGTTCCCTTGAAGCCAGTCTCTGGTGATCATTGACCTAAGACTAAATCTGTGTCTGAGGCAGTAGATTGGATGCAGCACACATCGAATATACATAATAGAGTGTATAGAGATGTTTCATATTGCAAAATCTTGGGTTTGGAGCAGCTGTCCAATGGAAATTGGAAGTCCTGATTAGAGATTTTCTCATCCAGTACATGTAAAAAATGACAATATAGCTGTATGGAAGTCTATGTCAACCAGTTTGCAAAACCTATGGAGGATGATGAAACAAGACTTTTAGTTAATATTATTCTATGATCTTCCCTAGAGTTGTCAGTAGTTTTTCAAACATAAGATTTTTCTTAACACAGTTTTTCAGAAAAATAAATAGTTTCACAAATCATTTGACTTGTCATCAAGCATTTTCCAGCTAGAAAAAAGTATTCAGTTGTTTATTTTCTCTTGACATAGATTGTGTTGGCCTTCCTTCAGTCTCTCTTTTCTAGCTTTCCTCTAGATTTCACATCACCTAAAAAGGATGTAATTAAGTCCTAGAAAAGGCATATTGAGCCATTCACTCCTGTTGCCCATCCTGTTAAGATAGCCAGTCACAAGTTCTGTTTCAAAAGAAAATCCCTGTCAAGAATAATAGACATGGCAGACTCAAACCTGAAATTGTAAGGACTTTGAAGCATTAGAGACAAGCATTTTGGTGCCATACCAGAAAAGACTACCCAATTTCAGAGCCAATCACCTGTACAGAGTAGCTCCAGTAACGACTGGAGTCACACCATTGCTGAAAGTCAAAATATTCCACCAGGCAATGTGTGTGCAAGGCTCATCACCCCCGTTCCCTGTGTTTTCAAGCAGCACTCAGGGTGCTCTGTGCTTCCAGATGTAGCCCTGGCAAGCATTTTTCTTTTTCTGAGAGCTGTAAACACCATAAAGTCCACAGTGCAGTTTCTTAGCCTTAAAATAACACATGCTGAGTTCTTCAGACAAAAATTATTTCTGCCTCTTTTTTTCCCCCTCCTGTGAATTTGTCTTTATATTTCAATATTTTTTCTTCCCCTCCCTTCACTCTCCCTCTCCTGCTTTTTTTGTCTGGACAGCTGTCTGCCAAATCACTCTATGATGCTCCTGCTGTCAGATTTGTATTTCTTTCATTACCCTTCCGCTAAGGAAAAAAAGATTTTGCTGGTAAATCAGCAATGAACACCTTCCCCACTGAGTCAGTATGTGTGATAGGCACTTTTTGCAGAGACTAAAAACAACAAGAGAATGCAGAATGCTTAATTATTTTCTGGTCAGACTAGGCTATTATCCTTAATGATGATCTGGATAATTAGTTTTTAGATGTTGTGTTTAAATTAGCAGTGAGCCCAATCTGCACAGCATTTGATCCTTCAAAACTCAAGCCAGGATTCTTAGTCAATGGAAAAGCTCATGTTTAAA
>VZRS01012043.1:0-89451 GCA_013398055.1 Ifrita kowaldi | reverse complement strand
AAAAAAAAAAAAAAAAAAAGCTGTTTTCCTGAAATAAAATTCTGACTTGAGTTGAATTTAGTATGAGGAGGTGAAGAATTCAAAATTTGGAGGGTTTTCTTTTGGGCTCATGGCTTTTCATCTGAGCCAGGTTATCCACTCTTTCTTAGCTTACAACAGAAATTTCAAATGTATTTCCTTGGAGAGATTGATACATTAAAAATTATAAGATAAAAAGGCAGTATTCATTTGCAGAGGAGCGCCTGAATAGCCAATCCCAATTCCATGTTTAAAATACTTAGGTCAGCTCTTGACAGGAATATGCATGTGGAAGCAGGAATACAATTTTTCAAGTGCTGGATTTGTTCTTTCCTGTTTCTGAAAACTGGATACGTCTTCTGAAAACAAAGACTAGGGTCCATTCCCTGCAGTCAGCTCTTAGAAAAATGAAGACATTCCTTTAGGTGGGCTGGGTTTTTAATTTCTATGTATACTATATTCACATGGATGTAAAGGTTTTTAATGCTGTCAACCCACAAGACCTCCAGATCACTACCATGACAGTTATTTCCAAGTTAGAGCCTCATCCAGAAAAAATGGCAGAACAGAAACCAGTGCCCTGCTGTCTTCTCCTCAGTTCCTTGCTGTCTCTCAAGCAAACTGTAACAAAACCACTGGAGAAGGTTTAACGGTGCATTACTGCTATCACAAAAGCTAAAGCCACTCCTAAGTGAGTGACCATCTGGCATGAAATTCAGAATATGTACTCATTTACTAGCAATCTTTTCCTGGCTGTCATTTCTCCTTAGCCACAAAAGTCTGCCAAGGGCTCATGGAGCCTGAAAGCTAATCACCTCCATTTCCTTCCTCCAAGGATAAACCATCTTTCAGCTGGAGTCTTAACAATAGCTTCTGACTTCTATCACCACTGAAAAAAAGTGTAAAATCCTTAAATGAGCCAAATGCAAAAAAGAAACAAAACATAACATATGGGGCTCTGTCCCACTGTGCATGGACCCCACAGGGATGTGGGCAGGAGAAATGTGCAGGGGTTTGCCAGGCCACACATGCCATTTGTGCTGTGCAGTGACAGCTTCTGGTGATTTTGTGCTTGTAAAAGTAAACCAGATCCTTACTAAAAAATCTGTTCTCTGAGATGGACCACCTACCACCAGCACTTCAGCTACACATGCACTTGCCAGCTTCCATGTGTCTCCTTTAAACTCTGTCCCTCTTTTATCTCTGTTCTTCCCCTCTCCACTACCTCTCAGCCAGATCCTTGCTGTTTTTTCCTCTCTTTATTTCTATTCCACTTTCAGAAACTGAACAGACACTAGGTTGAGATTTTCAGAATGTCCAAAAAACACTGGACATTTCTTTCCTAGAGATTTCAAAGGAATATGGGTACCTCCCTCTGGCTTCTCTGAAAATCCCACAGCAACAGATTTCTTTGCAGTCTTTTTGATTTGGATTTGGGATATTATTTTTTTTCTTCAGTGTGTTGCATTTTCTCTTTTTGTTAAGGGGAAATTATATGATTTTACAGGGATGGATAAGTAACCACTGAGATCACAGGTGAGAAGGAAGGAGCTCTACCATAAGAGAGAATCATAGAATCATTAAGGTTGGAAAAGACCTCTAAGATCGTCAAGTGGGACCTTTAACCCAGCACTGCCAAGTCCACCACTAAACCATGTCCCCAAGTGCCACATCTACATGTTTTTTGAACACTTCCAGAAGTGGTGAATCCATCACCTGCCTAGGCAGCCTGTTCCAATGCCCGACAACCATTTCAGTGAAGAAATTTTTTTTTAGTATCTAATCTAAACCTCCCCTGGCTCAACTTGAGACCCTTTCCTTTTGTCCTATCACTTGTTACATGAGAGAAGAGACCAACCCCCACCTGGCTACAATCTCCTTTCAGCAAGTTGTATAGAGCAATAAACTGTTCCAAGTGGGAAAGGATGTAAGTGCAAGAGAAAGTGGCTGTAAATAAGAACTAGCTAGGGTCACCTGGACATCACCTACACTCATTCTGCCCCTTCTGACTAGGACTTACTCATCAGTTAATGAGTCTCAAATAACCATATTTACCACTGATAGCTCTTTTAAGTCCAGAAGTAATTCCATGTTCCTTTAGAACCAACAGTCCCAGTTTTAGTACCTTTTCTGATCATGTGTATATGTGACATGAATCACTCACAGGCAGGTTTATGAAGTCTCAGAGTCCTCATGCAAAGCAAGGTCTTCTTCACAGGTCTCTTTTCAGGGTGCAACTTTAGTGCTCAGCTTACTTCACTTCAGCAGTAATGCTAAATGGAGGCAGAGTGCACATGTGACAGCTCACTGTCCCATCCCCTGCAGAAAAAAGAAAAAAGATTTCCAAACAATTCCTTCAAAGCACAACATTTCAGCATGTCCTCCATGGTTTACTTCTTATTGCACAGGACGGACATAAATATAAAAAGAAATTCCCAGGTCCTTTGCAGAAATCCTAGCTGTTACTCTGACAGTGTTCCTTATTTCTGATGTTCATTTTGCCGATGAAGTTCTTTCACCGTTCAAACACTGCTTCTCTCTGTGTGACAGCTACTGAGTCTGCTGCAAATATTTAGCTATATTTTTCCCGGCTTCATTGCCTAAATTTTCAGTAGAAGAGCAAGACTCAAAATAATGTTTCCTTCAACCCTCTCCCCACTAACGAAAAATGCCAGACATTTTTATTTGTTTGAT
The DNA here is from genome assembly GCA_013398055.1 of Ifrita kowaldi. Classification (NCBI taxonomy): domain Eukaryota; kingdom Metazoa; phylum Chordata; class Aves; order Passeriformes; family Cinclosomatidae; genus Ifrita; species Ifrita kowaldi. The sequence continues at coordinate 86,739 of VZRS01012043.1, read as the reverse complement.
AATGAATTATTTTATCTTGAGTTACTGTTTGGAAGGAATTTTGTTAACACTACTTACAAACCAGGAAACAGCCCTCTTAGTACCAAAGAGTGAGAAAGCTGATGGTAACCACTGCTTCAGTCCTGCAATGCACCAGAAGATTCCATAGGAGAACAAGCCAGGCTGGGAGTCCTAAATAACATAACTGCATCTAATTGAGTTCCTTACAACTGACCTTTAATATCCCAGTTTAAAAACTGGGATATTGACATTCCCAGTGACCTTCTGGGTTCAGTGCTTGAAGTCCTGCTGAAGCCAAATTGGTGTTTTCTGCTGCAGGTCATGACACAGCCCCTGTGCAGTCACTGCCTTCAGTAAAATATCCTTCAATTATAATATCCCAGAGATGGCGCCCAGAGTTTTAAAACGGACTAGGGAGAGATGATGTTCCAGGCTGATAAAGGTTTTTCAATTCTGAAAGCAGTGAGGCTCTTAAGGACCTAATTTCCCTTTGAAAACGTATTAGCTTGGAGTGAATTTTTTTCTTGGGTCCAAGCTGAGCAGCTGCATTTGCATCACTGAACTCTCCTCTTCCCGAGTACTCCCAAATTATATGAGTATGTCAGAAGTGTCCAGACTAAGTCACTCTGGGTCACACTGTCCCCAGGTAGGAGCCTACTAAACCCCAAGAGAACAGGGAAAATTATGATGGAGCCCAGCTTTTCAGTATTGCTCATATTTATTGCCAGTGATACAGTCTGGCAGCTCAGTAGGCTCTCAGCCTGCTGGGCTGTATCTGCAGAAACATAGCCAGTACAAAGATGGAAATAAATATTTCTATTTATTCTGTTCTCATTGGACCACATGTAGAATATTATGTCCCCCTTTGGGTCCCTCGGTAAAAGGATGATTCAGTAAATACGAACATAATCATGGGGAGGAGATTCTGGAGCACAAACCCTGCAAGATGAAATTGAGGGAACTGCACGTGTTTAGCCTGGAGAAGGTTTGGTGTTAACCTAATATCGGCTTTTCAGTATGTACAGGTTTGTTCTCAGAAACACAAAGAAAATGTCTTTATCAACATAATGCAGGACCAGAGGATAGAAGAAAATAGTTATGAATTGAAAAAAGGGAGATTTTAACACGAGAAAAAATGTACATCCCAGGAGCTGAGACCATGGGGAGACTGCACAGGCCAGTGGAGACTGTTGACTAGAGAGGTGCCTCATTTAATCTTTACATCATGTTTATGGCTGACACCTATCACACATCCACGTCCCAGCCCATTCAGAACCAGTGTTTCTTTCCTGCCTTTCTAAAATAGCACTTTCTGCCAAAATTATGGTATATTTTTGGATTTAAGAAAGAAGAAAATTTTAAATAAGAAAAAAAACATGTATTATATATTGGAATGAATGCTTTAGATGCAGTTTGACTTCCAACTGCCCAAATAATAACAAAAAGCCCACAAGGTAGATTACCAACATTTAGGAATAGGGTAGAACATACACTGGTAGCAGTGCATGTTCCTTCAAAGCAAGAGCTCAGGCCCTGTGTTATAACAATGATCTAGAAATTAGGAAAAACCTGTGTCATGGCTTTGCCATGGTCTTGCTATGGGAATCTGGACTAGCAACTTATTCCGAGAAATAGAAGGACTTTCTCAGGAGTCCAAAGACAGCAACAGAATCTCCATTAGGTCAGATTGCAGCTCAGAGAGACAGAAATTTGCTCAGTTTCTCAATAGAGACAAAACTCCTTTACCTCAATCCTGTTCTGCTCCACAGCCTAATTTATTGTCTGTTCAGAGTAGCTCTTGCCTGTCTCAAAGGAGCTCTGTGAAATTAGATTCATTAAGCTGTGTTAAGTGCCGTGAGATTCTCGCATGGTTAAATTTCAGAAGGGCAGAGAGCACTGTCATCTAACAAGGGGCCTCCTCTGTCCTACAAATACGTGATACACACTTGTGTGTTGTGGTGAAGAAACCCTATCTATTCTAGAACTTTTAAGATTTATCTTTTCTTCTTCAAAATGTTTCCTGCATTTTGCAGCCCCATACACATTCAAAAAATCCATTGAACAGTCTCTGGGCCATTAAAAAAGGAAATTTTAACAAAAACATCAGAATAAATCCTACTGCCAGGAAAAAAAAAAGGAAAAAAGTCTATGAATGTTAAGCAAAATGTTCCATGAGATGCAATAAATCATAGGACAGATCAAGGTTACCGAGACATAGAGGTGTTACCTATCTGTCGCCGTTTACCAGCAGGACTCTTGAACAGCCACAAATACACTCAGAAACCAGGTTCATGTGTTTGATAGCTGTATCTAATTCATGGCTCCTTGCAGGTTGTTATTACGAAGCCATTTTCAGTGTTTTAAACAAGAGTGGCAATTTCCCACAAGTATTTATCGTGTCCCGGCAGTTCAGAGAAGCAGAAGTGACAGATGTGGCTCCAGTGCTGGGAGAGGGACATTGGTGTCCCCTGGCACTGCCACAGCCACTCCGTTTGCAGGATTTGCTGATGCAGTACGTCCCTATGGAGGGAGGTGGCTGGCACTGGACTTACTGCCATGCTCATGTTGGGCAACAAATCACCCTCCATCCCAGCAGCTGAGTGAGAGCCAGGTTTGCCTGGGGACTGGACACTCTACCACTCTAGTGGCTGCACTAATAAGCTCAGCAGTGTAGGCCAATAAAGGTTTCCCATCACACTGAATGCTGACTCTGTCGACACACTTTGTTCACAGCAAGCTGTGCAGAGTGGCTGTTTTGGTTTGCAGATGTAGAACATCCAGACTTATCTTCAAAGGTTATCTGCAAAACCCACCAGTTTTGACAGTGAAAAAACCTGGCTACTATTGCAACTTAAGTGCCAGCATATGGATTTCAGGACTAATTGCATGCACCACGGCTTGATTAAATTGCTCCCTGGAGCTTTGCCAGAATAAATTATTTCACTTAGCAAAAGCTGGATCTGCACTGCAATTTTGAAGCTGTGCCACACATGCCAAGGCAGCACGGAGCTACAGTGGAGGTGTGGCTCAGGTGGTTCAATCTCAGTGCACATAACTCTGGTTTACATCCCACTGTCCTCTACTACACTGAGTAGACATAGTCTTAGACATCATCTCCTCTGCAAAACCTGCTACTACCCATGATCTTCTCTTGTTAGTCTCTTAACCAGGATAACATTTTCATAATCAAATACTCAGATCAGCATGGAAATGGCTGGAAAAGGGGACTCTTCTGAAATCAATTGCATCAGCTAAGTGCCTGAGACTTGACCTTTTTTGAAAAATTAGTCCCCAATATCAAGACATTACAATATTTCAAAAAATCATCTCCTGAGAACTTCAAGAACAGTATCCTGATCTGAATGACACATACAACTTCACTGAACTCCATGAGCAGTAGTAGTTTTTAGGGATGATTGGGCCACTATCCTTTATGATTAATGAGACTTTCTTATATTTTTCAATTTTTAGTCCATGAAAAACCTACCATCTGGACAGCTTCATAATGAAAGGCTTTACAGCAAACAGCTGTAAACACATGAAAACTTTCTTCTCCCCAGAGCACAGGAATCAGAATTGCAGCTGTTTGCAGGGACCCTAGAAGTATAGTGGTCTCCAAGGCTGAGGGCCCCTGTGTAAACTGGGAGAGTACTTCTGTGGATGCTTTTTCTGCTTAGACAAAAAGAAAAAAGAAAAAACAGAAAAAAAAACAAACAAAAAGATTTAAAAAAAAAAACAAAAAGAAAAAACAGAAAAAAATAAACCAAACTAACTATAAAGCTGCTATATTTTTAGGAGCACCCTTCTGTGAGCTGAAGGGTTGTCTACATATTGAACAGCATTACTTGACCTGCTGAAAATGGACTTCTTTAGCCAGTTTGAGGGGGAAAATGCAGAATGATATGTGTGCATATCTTCATTATGGTTTAGCACAAATAAAATAATTCCTGCTAGAATAAACTGAGACAAGAATAGCAGTTCCAGCCCACACAGTTCTGCAGGAAATGTTCCAGGATAGCTACATGGAGTAGATTCTTATTACCAAATCAGAGTGCTCTTGAGAGAGGACTTGTGAACCAAACCATGTGGATCTGCGGGCATGTAATCAAAGTTACAAAGCCACAGGGACTGAATGATGCTCAAAGAATCTATTGTACCTTGGTGAGAAAAAAAGCCTCTCTGCCCATCCTGTTGCTTTAAAGCTATTCATTTACATCACCACAATGCAAATTAAATCCCACGCTTCCAGTATAAGGGAGTTTAATGCTTGTTACCATCTAACAGGGAGGTTAAGAACACATCAGCTGCTTTCTGAGGGACAGTAACTAGTTCAGCCACAGCCTTGTGCCTGAACCCACTGGCAAAACTGAAGTGTGTCAGCTGAAGCTCAGGATACTCCTTCCAAGCACTGTAGAAGAGGTTTTATTTTGGTTTAAACTAAAACGAGCCATTCCCAGTGGTTTATTTTGTGAAGGTGAACTTCAAGTCAACAGCTGCAGCTGAGGTGCCGGGACACCTGGTCTTGCCTGGTGTTTTAGAAGGACAGGAGGACAAGGACCTCCTGAAGTCCTCAGTTCCATGTGGCCCAGGGCTTGTGAAAGTCCCTGTACACGTATGGCTGGCAGCAGAGTCTGGCCCAGATGAGATTACACCTGTTTACAGTGGGGGGACTGAGCTACAGCAGGACACTAGTTCAGTGTGTGCATTACAGAGAAGACAGAATCTAAATCTATAAAATCCCAAGTTGCAGAGGTTGCTGAAAAGCAATAAAATTCTTCCTTTTTTTTTTTTTTTAATCAGACTGTCTAATTTGCTACGGATGTCTGAGCCTTCAAAATTTGCTGTTCTACAACATTTTTTAAAAACAGTCTTTTGCCTTTGAATTCTTAAAGACAGTCAGTGGTCTAGGAAATATCTGGGGAAGATTAAAAAAATTAAATGATTGGGCAATTTTTAATAAGTTTCCCTTGGGAATCTCAAGCACACTATTGCAGGAATCTCAAACACACTATGGCTTTTCAAATGGTTTTGTCAGGCTGTACTCCAAGATTAGCTTCAAATTTAATTTACTGGACACAACTTCTAGTCACCAATCTTCCCTTTGTTATTGAAGAATCTATCATAGGAAAGAAGTACCATAACCTTTCTTCATTCCTTTCAAGATGCGGTCAAGAGTTGCACTTCTGTGAGAGCAGCAGAGTAGATTTGGAAATATTTAAGCACTGGGCATAGCAACACATGAAAAAACGAAAAAAAAAAGCAGGACTTTGGACCACATAAATGGAAACAGAAGGGCAGATAGAGATTATTAAAAGTTTTTATTATTTATTAAAAACTGTAAGTCAACATGACATTAGCTCAGTTGAGTAGAGCATGGTGCTAATAATGCCAAGGTCATGGGTATGGTCCCCATATGGGCCATTCACTAAAAGCTGGGTTTGATGATCCTTGTGGGTCCCTTCCAATTGAGGCTATCCTGTGATTCTGTGAATCTACTAATCTGTGATTCTGTGGTTCTGTGACATTGTTCAACACTTGAAGAGTACTAACATGCAACGAATGTGCCATCTCAGCAGGTCTGCAGTCAGAACATCTCAGAAAAAAGTTTAAATGAGTAAAAAATAGGAGAGGTGGGGACTTGTACAAGTGAGACTAGAAAGTTCTGCAAAAGGCCTGTACATTTGTGATATTTGCACAGAATGGATATTTACATTGTATTAGTGCATTTGGTTATCAAATACAGTGAGTCTTGGAGAAGATGTATCCCACTATGAAAATTTTAAGAATTCACAAGCAAGGGCATGCAAATCCTCAGACCTTAGTAAGGAACACTTACTGAAGTCTGAAACTGAAATATATTGTCCATTTGTGTCTAATTATCTGTTGTTTAAACAGGCTCAGTTTCATGAAAATAAAGGTCCATTACAATACCAGCAGGACCCAGGGAATTAACTGGGCATCAGAACAGTTTTTGTGCATATGCTCAGTGCAGCTCTCTCCCTGGAGTTTGTTATCAACATCCCCTATCAACACCCTCGATCTGTGATCGTCAGAACATCTCTCATTAAAAAACACTGTCAATGCCTTTCCCTAAATATTTCTGTTCCATTTTATAAATACCACTCTTTAATAATCTGTGCTCCCCTCTTTGTCTCTAGGTGGCAAATTTGCTCCGACTCTTCCAGATCCCCCAGATAAGCTACGCCTCCACCAGTGCCAAGCTGAGCGACAAATCCCGCTATGATTATTTCGCACGGACGGTGCCCCCGGACTTCTACCAAGCGAAAGCCATGGCTGAAATCTTGCGGTATTTCAACTGGACTTATGTGTCAACAGTGGCTTCTGAAGGAGACTATGGGGAGACAGGGATCGAGGCCTTTGAGCAGGAAGCTCGTCTGCGCAACATCTGCATCGCCACCTCCGAGAAAGTGGGGCGGTCCAACATCAGGAAGTCCTACGACGGCGTGATCAGGGAGCTGCTCCAGAAACCCAACGCCAGGGTGGTGGTGCTGTTCATGCGAGGCGACGATTCCCGGGAGCTCATTGCGGCCGCCAACCGCTTCAACGTGTCCTTCACCTGGATTGCCAGCGACGGGTGGGGAGCGCAGGAGAGCATTGTCAAGGGCAATGAGCACATCGCGTCCGGGGCCATAACCTTGGAGCTTGCTTCCCATCCGGTTAAAGAGTTTGACAAGTACTTCCAAAGTCTCAGCCCTTATAACAACAGACGCAACCCCTGGTTCAAGGATTTCTGGGAGCAAAAATTCCAGTGTAGCCTGCAGAACCGGAAACCACATAAAAAGGCTTGTGACAAGCACTTCACCATCAACAGTTCCAACTACGAGCAAGAATCCAAGATCATGTTTGTTGTGAATGCTGTGTATGCAATGGCCCATGCCTTGCATAAAATGCAGAGGACTCTCTGCCCAAACACCACCAAACTCTGTGATGCCATGAAGCATCTGGATGGCAGGAAGCTGTACAAAGATTATCTCCTGAAAGTAAACTTTACAGGTAATAACTCCTCTTTCGGTACATACAGAATGGTGCTGTAATTAAGGAAATGTTCATCAGTCATGGTAACAGCTAGCCAAATTCCTGGCAGCAACTATTTTCACAGTTCAGACCAGGGTGGTACCGAGGCAAGGTCACTCCTGTCACAAGAACACAGAAAGGAGAAGGAAGAGGAGCTTGGTGAGAACCATAAAAAAAGCCAGCTCGATGCTCCTCCTATTCCAGCAGAAGGAAGAGGTGAAGGTGGCAACAGCTGGTCTTGGCAGTGTTGCACTCCATCCTCTAAAATTCCACACACCAACACCCATTTAATTCACAGCCAGTTTGGGCATGTCTGAAAGCCAATGGTCCTTTCACCACCTGCTACACGAGGCAGCTGCCTGCTATTCCCATGCCAAGGCTTGGCCTTCTCTCCCTCGCTTTGCTATGAATTTACATAATTGCTGGACCATGGCCAATGGCCCTGCAATAGTAAAGTAATAATTTGTGTCATAGAACCAGATGTATACAAAATATTTAAATATATGGGATAGTGCCATTACCTGTGTTACAGAACTACAGGCTTAATGACAAAGTATAAAAAAAGCAACATTAAACGTGCAGGAGATGAGGAGGGTGGTTAATCTGGGAATGATACGAGCAAACTTCATGGGGACTGGCTGCACAGCACATGGCATCTCTCTGGTTTTGCCATCATATGGCTGAGTTTAGCCTTTTTATTAATACTATGCCGTAAAAACATTACACTTTAGCACAGCTAAATAGATCTACAGAGGAAACAAGTAAAGTGTAGAACATCCTGTCTTTTTGTTGCTACATGTCTAAGTTTCTTCTGAAGCCTCTAGGTTGAACTTGCATTTCTATGTATTATTAAACTGATATTCTCAACTGACTGAGTTGACAGTACGGAAACATCATGCTGTGCTTTGTGTGAGAACAAAATTCCAAGAGGGATTGAAGGATAAACATGTGTAGGATGCAGCATGCTCAATCCCAAGAGACCTTCAATAATTGTACAATGCTAATAACACTGGAAACGATGTAAAACTGTCAAATTGGAGCTTGAGCTTTTCCCTCCTTTAGAGGTCTTCTCAGGGTTTGACTCGGATCACCTCTAGATCTGAGTCAAACCACATGTGGGGTTTGACTGGTGTAGCCAGGTACTCAAGTCAGAATGAAACAAACTTTTTGGGTTTAGACTTATGGAAATTAAGAAGAATCCTTTCTCCTTCCCTTCCTCACAGCACTTACAACATAGAAACTCTTTTCTTGCTTGCCTGCACTTATCCTCAGAGATACTCGAATGTCTTTAAATTGTTGAAATCAATTGGTTTGAGGAGGACAGCAGTTCATGGGAGCTGGTTCCTGGCATACTGATCAGGAGGGAAGGCAGTGGTGTGCTTCTGTCCCTGCCAGGGAGATACTTCAGGACCGTAATGACCTACCCAAATGAGTAGGCACTTCAATATCTTAAACTTCAATTATTTTGAAGATTTTTCTGACACTACAGGTATTTTTATGGGCTTAAATGAATACTCTATTAATAGATTCCAGCCTTAAGACTAAGCAACCCTAGTTCAAATATAGGATTCTTAATAATTTTTCTAACATGCAGATATTTTTAAGCACCCAAGCATTTTTGCACTCAGCATCTAGATATGAAGTCAAAATAACCCCAAGTTTCTTTGACCAAAATCTCAGGAAAAATTTTATTTAGCTAGAGCCAGAAAAATTAGTTTTAATTTTGACTGAAACATCTTTTATACTTTTCTGAATTGAAAGTTAAACTGTTCAAGATGGAAAAAAAAATCTGAAGCCTGTAATTTTTCAGTTTTGAAAACAGAAAGCTCTTTTTTGAACCAAATTAATTTGATTTAAAATCAGCATGGAAGTCTTTGAAACTCTGAAGAGGTTTAGTTTCCATTAATTTTCATTTCCAATTTAAAACATTAAGAAATCTGTCAAGTTCTTTTCCAATGGCTTTGTTCCATATATATTTTTACCAGCTTACAACACAATTTGCTCATCTCCTTTCTTTGTTATTAGTTCTTCCATTATATTGTGAATCCCTGTTTTAATGTACGTTATTTTTTAAGCAGGTGAGTGATTTGTATGTAGCGAGTTATTCAGCAAATCTTCCATGCCTTCTTCCTTTCAGAGAGGTGTGAAAAACTAATACATATGTGAGATTTTAATACATATAAATCTTGTCATTGATTTCTATGGGACCAAGAGTTGTCCTTTGCTCTTTCCTGGCTTAAGAAAGTCTTTGGGTGTGTTGTTAATGCAATATGAGGACCTTGTTGCATGGTACATTTGATCAATGAAGCTCTCCTATTTCTACCTCCAAACCTGAGAATGTGTTCCCAGTGCAGAGGGAGGGTGGCATGGAAGTTACCAGCTACACTGCAACCAAGTCAGGTTGAGGGTTTTCTCTGTTCTTTAGCCTGGGTAGCGATTCACACCCACCACAAGGAAGCACACAAGAAACAGACCACTGATAGCTATATTTGCAGATACACAAGCAGCTAATTAAGCAATGCCTCCTCTGCTGAAAGGCAGGGGTCCACATAGACAAGCTCTGGAAGCATAAAACCTCAGGTTTCTGTGAAAGAAATCTAGCAAATGAGCCTGAATGTATTGTCCCAGTTTCCTGGAACATGGTGTATTTCACCCACACCAGTCTGAGTAAACGATCGGGTGCATTTCTATGACCGGTGTGGGACGGAGCAGTTTTAGACATTTACCCTTCACACTCAAATTAGTTGTGATTAGTCTTTGATTACAATTAATGGAGGGGATCAGCACTTACAGAGTGTGTGCCAGCCCATGCGAGGCATTATGTGCCCCTACATCTCTTGCTACTGACTACAGATGGAATATAGAGTGAATAAGGTTTATTTGCACTTGCCATTTAGCTGAAAACCTGAAGCGAGACTCTCAGGCACAGCAATAATGTGATCTGCAAGGAAGCACCCAGGGACCAGCTAACAGCAGGGTGGCTGTAGGGGACTGGGCAGGATTTGTGCGTCCTTGTGCTGCCACTGGTGCTGCCATGCTGTGTGACAGGTATTTCACTAATATCTCTGGGCTCCTACTTGTTTCTCCTTCTTCATTAAATCGAAATAACTCCACAAAACTGCAGTGTGGCATGAAGACAGGGTGAGATTTCACTCCTTATTGTCTGTGAGATACACCAAGCACATCATTTTCCTGCAAGTCGGTAAGATATATATGACAAATGTTGTGATATCCTGAATCTTTTTAGTGAAGGAAAAAAGAGACCTGTGCCTAATTCCAGCTTCCGGCAGCAGGATGTGAGAGTGCAAAGCCCAGCCCCTAGATAAATGCACTCACTCTATTTCAGTGCTTGTTTGGCCTTTCAAAGAGATAGAGGCTGGTTCATCTTCTTGATCTTCCCATCCTCTGCATTCCCTCCTGAGGGCACAAGTGCAGCACTTGATGTTCTAAATCGTGATGGTTTTCTGCTGATAAAGAGATGCCGGTTCAAGAGGCTGTTAACTTGTATTACTAGAACAACAAAGAAGTGCTGAACAAAAGTAAAGGTCTCCATGACAGAGAGCACAGAGTAAACTCAACTTCTTGCCGTACCCAGCTATCGCCTGCTGAAGGGCAGCATACAGAGGGACTCCTGGGAGGGCTATGAGTCCAGGGATGAACCCACTTACCAGCAGCCTTGTTCCCTCACGAGGGTGGAGGGGACAGTGCAGCAAACAGCTTTGCTGACTGTTTTAGCTTGTTTAAGCCACCAGGATGACACAGAAAAGCAGTGTTGCCATTGCCCACAGCACTACTGCAAGCCTCACATTTGACAAGTGCCAGGACAGTGTGAGGGGGTGTCCGTCAGTTGGGATAAAAAAGTGGCAGGATTCTGCATGGCTGTGCCCTACATGTTTCTGCGTGGTGTAGCTGCTCCTCCAGGACATTGGACTGGAGGTGAGGAAGGGTAGCAATGATACTGAAAGACCAGCATCAGCTCCATCTGGCCCAGGGTTGCTTATCTGGTTGTGCAGGATAACAGCCTTACCAGCCAGGAGTGTGGGCCTGGGCTCCAGATTTTCCCAGTCCAGTTAGCAGGGCTGATGGTATAACAGGACTAACTCTGCCCTCAGTCTAGTGTGGGAGCATATGGGCAGAGGGGGGTTGGATTTTGGGATGTATGCATGTCCACCTGTCTCATGCAGCTTTCTGAATCTCCACAGCTAATGGTTGGAGGAATTTGGCTAAAGTAGTAGACTTGGAAAAAAGACATTAAAATTTTTAGGCAATGCATATTTAAAGTACTCAGTGTCTTTTCATATCCCTTTTATCCTGAGCTACCAGAGTCACTGTCATGTCCCTTTCTGTCTTGTGTTCAGAAATCCATCTCTTCTACAGCAAAGCCTGTATCATCAAAACTAGCTTATCCTGGGCAAATCCTCTCCCATGGCTAACCAGAATGACTATTCCAAATGAGAAAATGGTTGTAAGCCAGGTCCGATTTGTCTCCTTTCCTGCACTGGACTTTATGACAAAACCTCTATTGTTACCTGGTCTTACATTTCTATGTGGTTCATTTTTTTTTCTTCTGTTCCTCCTCACTCTGCCCCAGTCAACACTCAAATAATATGAAGCAGAAGCACAAATTCACCTTCTCCTTTATTCTTGAACACTGGTGACTTCTGTTGTGGGAGCGCAATTTCACAGACCATTTCCATCATAACTGTTCCATCCAAGTAAGAAAGAGCTTGAGAGTCATGGTCTGCCACAAGCAGATGTCACCTTACTTCTAAGCACAGCAGCATTGCATGGTCCCTGATCTGGGATTTAGCCATAAATATTTCCTGTGAAAAGTGCAGTTCAGAACTCAGTGCTCAGCCAGGCTGCATGGAGCACAGACCAAGAGAATGCTGCGTTTGCTATCACGAGCAGGTTACAGCTGCAGAAACTTCAAAGGCCAGCTATGAGTTTACAGCAGGGGGTACCTGCGCAGCCTAAAGCTGGAGCTCAAAGCCCAGGCTCTGCGGCAGATGGCCCTGCTACTCCGTCATCTCACCCAAGGAGCTCCTTCTCATCAGGTCAGATCCCCCTTGCCTTCAGCACTCCGTCAGCAGTGAGGTCCTCGTGGTCTTCCTCGTGATGCTTATTTGTAAAATAAACCAGAACACGCTTTCAGATGAAGGTAAAGCTGACATGGGCAGAAGGCAACGTAAAAGTTGTAAAAGTGTAATACGTGATGGATTTGTAGCTAATAAAAGCGAGGAAAATGTAGAGTGAATTCCCCAAGATACTAATTTAAAATATACATGAAAAAGATGTCTAGGATTTATAGGAAAAAATTACTGCCTTTCTCTGGGACCAAAAATGTGTCATAGTGTTTAAAATCTTGCAAGCAGCTAAGGGACAGTCTCTGAAAGCACACTTGAGACTTGCTGTTTCAGAGCAGAGGCACAGTTGAACCTGCACAGTATTTTCCCATATTCTCTCTCTATTAGAGTTACAGTGGTGTAAATACACAGAGAGCTGCAGTGAGATTTTGATGGCCTGGTAATCCTGATGGCCCCATCTTCTTTCTCCTTCCTCCTCTCTTTACAGGCGTCATGGGGTCTGCTGTTCTTTTACTTTGGGTAAATTTACCCTCCAAGAGTAAATAAGCTAATCTCTGCTTAGTCCTTCTGAAGATTTTAGTATGTCTGTACATTAATATATGTACCTTGTTTATGTATATGCATTTATATAGATTTTTAATTGTGTGTGCTATAGATTCATAATATATAAAATCATGAAGTTAAAGAATAAAGCAGGTTTGGTGGTCTCTAGTCTGACTTCCTGCTGAGAGGAAAGGCAGCTGTGCAATCAGACCAATTTTCTCAGGTCTTTGTAGATGCAAACTGGTTGAAACTAAAATACTATAGAACCTTTTCAACCCCTAGTTTAGGTTTGAGGTATCATGATGGCAAGCAACTGGTCTGCACTCTGGATGTGTTGTGTGTCACTCACTGCACCCTCTGAACTGAATATCTGGGCTGGCAGAAGGACACAGGTGTTGTCATCTCTGGGGCACATGTTCCAAATAAAATTTCCATTAAAACTTGTCTCACCATGATGGCAGGTCAGTGACCTACCTGTTAGTGGTGTCTGCTATCAAGCCAGAGACCATCATAAAAAGCTGCTGTTTCATGCTTTCCTTTGGCACTAATTCACAGTAATTAGCCTGAGTGAGCAGGAGCAGAGGTTGAATTGTGGTTTTACCCCTTGAGATAAGCTCCAGCAGCTGAGGCCAAGGTGTGCTGGGCCATTGCTCCCCATCTAACTCAGGATCAAGGTACTTTTTCCTGCTGCCACCACTGCCGGCTGCCACCACTGCCTGCTGCCACTACTGTCTGCCTGACCTGGGCACTGAGCTGCCATGGACAGAAAGATGGGAGATGCAGCATTAGCAGGACACAGAGCAGCAACAGCTTTTCTTCATAGTCCTCAGGAAGTCACTGGAAGTATGTTGCCTTTGGCCTTTACCCAGCTGGGTGTCATTCCTGGGAAGCCTGCAGAAACCACAGGCCAACAACAGCCCCAAACTTGTTATAGTGGCATATTTAGGTGAAAGTACTTTGGCATCCCTAAAATTGCAACTAGATCTCCATCTCGGTTTCCTCTACTTGAATGTTTGAACAACCCACCACTTCAGCTGAGCTGTGAAATACTGAACATAAAATTATATAGTTTATGCCTTGTATGTAATTTATAGTCTGCTGCTTATCTCCTATTAATAATGTAGCCTTTAGGCATCCATAAATCTCTAGATGTCACAGCATCCATGCGAGTGTGTAAATGAGGATGAGATTAGATACCCCGTGTTTGTGGAGAAACACATGACTGACGAACTGAGCAATGATTTTCTTTCAGAGCACATATTTGAGAGACAGAAGGCTTGGTAACCTAATTTCTCTAAATAACAGACTCCTGTGTTTGCCTGCTGCTTGTTTTATAATAGTTATTGTTTTATCTTTTGTTTTGCTGGCAAATGATACGTGAATCTCAAATACCGAGGGTCTGTACAAGTCCTCAGAGGAGCAGGAAGTCTCATACAACCTTTTCATCCCCCAACTACACACATTCCCTTTCCCAATCCTACTGGGTTTTACAGTAGGGGGGAAACTCAGGACATACCATGGGATTATATTCTTATTCTTCATGCAAATTTACCTGGGAGAAATGTTCACACATAACTAAAGAGATGTCAGATCTGCTTCTTTCTTCCTGTCACCTTGAAGGAGAAAATACCAGATGAGAAAGAAGAGTTTGGTTCAGGATTCCTATCCCTTACATTTCAGCATCTATTTTGGCTCTGAAAAGCCCATGGAAAGACCAGATTCTTCTCTACCACCTGCTACAGAAAGAGTGCTTTAGCACTTCCATATCTAGTATCAGATAGTCTCTCTTGCATGCTGAGATACTACGATAGGGGCTGCCAAAGGCAAAGGCTGTGCTCAGAACATCACCACAGAAGTGTTGAGGATGAGGACAAGGACATGAGAAGGTGATTCCATTTTACTCTTTTGAGAAATCCAGGTGTGTCCTGGACTTCCAGTGAGTCTCCAAGAAAACTCATCTTTTCAAAAGGTGATGAAGAAAACTACAGAAAGTCACAAATCCAGATGTCTAATCCCAAAGATAATGAAATGTTATGTTATTTTTACAAAACCTATATCCTTGCTGGCAGCTAATAATTATACTACAAAGGCAAAAATGAAAGCATAATCTATAGAAAAGTATCTTTTCTCCTGAAATAACCTTAATTTCACTACATCCCTGGAAGACATTTTCTTCACCCAGTAGAGCACAGCACAAAGATATTCCCAGGCTGATGGTGGTTAAACAGGAACAGGGACCAGATCAGTACAGCTGCATTAGTGAGACACTGACCCTCAGCCCAGGCTGGTGCTGCAATCTAGACATGGATCGTGGTCTTTGTCCTACATCTCTTCCACAGAGCAAGTTTGCAGACAAACTTGTCCCAAGCCAACTGCTGTATTTGTACTTGTTAAACTGCAGCCCAGATGAGCATGTGAATCTTATTTCAGCTTTCTGCAAAGCCTGAACTATTTCCTTCAAATTTGTCTTGTCCGTTTCTGATTCCCAGTGCAAAAAACCCCACCACTCAGTGATACAGGCCTGTTTCTCTATAAAAGGGGAGAAAGAAACTCAACCCAGACTCAAAACAGCCATTGTTTACATTTTCCACTAACATATTTTTCCCCAAATTTTTTCATTTTTTTCCAAAAGCAACCACCTCTACATCTTCATGGAGCAGAAATTTCTTTTACACATGCATACTCTTCACAAACTGACCTTCTACACGACTCCCATCAACTGCAAACTGGATGGACCTGACAGACAAATGTGTGTGATTTTCATTTCCTCATTTGTCAGAGCCAAGTTTCTAAACACCTCTAAAAGCATCTCAGAGAATGTCTGCCTTGGCATCACTGCAATATTTATGGTTATTTAGTTAGCAGATACAGAATATAATGTAAAAATGTATTTCATTGCTGTTATCTGGGTGAGTCATTTCCTTTTGTTTCCTTCTTCCTGCCATGAAAGTGTAGTTGTCGGAGCATATAACAAGTGAAGACAAAGAATACTAAAATTCTTCAAGGCAAGAGGAACAAGATACATATTCATGCACAGAAGCAGAAAAACTTCTAACAGAAATGTCCATGAAATCCTAGCTGTAGCATGGCTACAGGAGCAATCCTTTGAGTTGCTCTTTGCTTTTTGCTCCATCCATGGACAGCTCACCTGCTCTCTGTTGGGATGAAAAGGGGTTCAGCACTAAGCCAGAAAGGACCATGTCTCCAAGTAGAAATCCTTAAACTTCAGGCATGTATTTTATTAAAAAATTACTAAGATCAGTAATTTGGGATGTAGGGTCTCCACACAAAAACTCACTCTTTCCTGAATGAACGTGAAGAACGTCCCAGAGCCAGAAGTGGTGGGGATGGGAATGGTGGTTTCAAACACCCAGTAGATGGAAAGCAGAGGTTATTGTTCCCCACATTCTGAAGACCCCTGCCCCCTCAGTCTTGCATTTGCATTTCATCTCCTACAGTTTTGCTTCTCTTGTACAATCCCATCTTTCTACTTGGCAATATATGAATCATCTCATCTCTTCTAGACTAATGACACGTATACATGTAGCACATTTCTTACAAAAGAATCACACAAGACCATTTCTGAATGTTGAGAGATACTCACTTTTTAACTGTGTATCTGCAATTGCTCCTCAATTCAGTGGAGGTTCCATGCTGTACATTTTTCTACTTGCTGCTATACACACATTCCTGACAATTTGATGGAATAAGCTGAAGCAACAATTCCTTTGTACATATGAAATATTTACCAGTTCTGTGGCTGAAATATGAGGCTTGGCAAAGAAAACACCATAGTTTTATTCAGGGAAGGGATGCACTGTGCTCAGAGGAAGCAGGGAAACTACTGGTGTGAGAAAGCTGAAGGAAGCCCAGCCTTGAACAGAGTCCTCACACAGAATGTATGTACTACAAAAATCCCATGTAACTCTGTAGCTGAGAGAATATGGATTTTCAGGGTGGAATGTGATTCCTAAGGGCTACATCTGATATCACTTTGATTCTGTAACCCCATATTAACTCCATGTATTGTATGGGTTGGAAAACACACAGAGAGGCGTGAACGTGCACATACACATTCACAGGAGTCGTCACGCATTGCTCTTTAAAATTTTACTTTACTTAACCCAATTCTATAATAAAAGATAATACTTGATGTATGATTGTTGAGATTGCATTTATAAAGAGTGAGCAGCAAATCCAAAAACAGTGGTCTTTCCACACCGAAGGGAAGGGAGAACCTCCTGCTGTTCAGGTAGCAGCACTGATGAGTTCCAGCGTCCACAATCAAGGGACAGTCCCAGTTCTTTTTTTTGGAGAGGCTGTTACTGGCCTTGTACCTTGTTGCTACTGCATTTGGTTTTTTTCACCATTCACAGGATGTTTTGCATATGCTGCAAACATGTTCTTCTTTCTATTAATTATGCCCTGAAAACAATCCTCCCTTCTTCCCAAGGTTGAATTTGTGTAGTGGTCAGTAGCTGACTGTTTGCGTGCAGATCTGGAGCCTCAAGCATCTTCCTGTTCTGCTACAGAACTGTCCTGCTCCCTTGCTGTGGGAACAATTTCTCTGTGGCTCAAACTTTTACAATAAATCTCAAATTTGCCCCAAAACACTAGGGCATGCCTGATCATATGCAGAAATTTATGGGGTGGGATTGTTGGACTCTTCTAGCCTAAGCAGCAATTATGTCATTGCCTGTAATAGCAAAAGGTTGTGCTCTTGTGGTTCCTTCCTTCCCTTGACATAACTAACTATTCACCATGTACCCCTATAAATAAATTTTACCTGTGGTTTCTGCAAAAGTGGAATTTTTCCATGACATTTCTCTATTGCCCTGATGAATGCAGCAGCTGAACACTGCTCCAAGTGATCAGCTTTACGTCAAAGATTGGCCTGCTGTACCAGGATAGGTCTCCACCAGACAGTGGCTGAAAAACTATAAAACTGCTCTTGAGAACTGATGAAAATGTGCTGAAAAAGTTTGTTAAACTTCCTGTATTACATTTGCACATCCATTTGAACAAATAGCTAATGGCTAGTTAATGCTCCAGTAACTGAAAGAATAAAAAGCCCATCTTGAAACGCTCTTTGGTGAAGAAATTATCTCAAGTCAGAGGAAGGTTTGAGGCAGTGCTGTTAATGTCTTTTCTAGATCTCTGAAACATTTCATCAGTCTAAGCCTATCAATGTGTCTCTGCTTCCACCATAAAACAGGCAAATAAATCAACATTTTCATTTTACATTTTCCCCTGAGGTCCAGTGGTTGCTGTTGCTGAACTGATTCAGTGGAGCAAAGTATTAGCAAAAATGATACTGTGCTCTCAGCTTTATCTTTTATTCCTGAGAACAGAAGAATTTGCAAGTATTAATAGGACGTGCAGGTTGCGTGTTGTAGTATAACACATGCCAATGAACACTGATGATGTTGGGAGAGGTGACATGCTACCTCTGCAGCAGGTGTTTGATGTGCAGGAATAACCTTAAAAGCCAAGAGTTATCCTTTATCTCACTTTCTTTTGACTGAAATTCATTGTTGTGAGAAGCCCACTTTCACCTCTCTGGCTGGCTCAACATTTGGTCAGCTGAGGTGGACTCTGCGGAATATTGAATTAACTTGCAATTTCAGTAGATGTGCATTTCCAGCCACTGCCTTATTGTATGGAAAAGAGTAAAAATAAAATGCAGACTTGTACCTTTACAAAGGAAGATGAGCACATTTAATGTGTGTGGTGAGCCTTACTGAAAATAAAAGTGTGATTTCTCCGTCAGTGGCCAAAATTGAAGCCACCCAAATTTCATGTATTCTTTGACACACTTTGCAGTGTAAGTGAAGAACTATTGATGGAGGAAGTTGTCCACATTCCTGATAGCATCTCACATTAGCCAGAGCCCACCTTTGGAGGTGCCAATTTCTCTCTACTATGGGAGACTATAGGAGCTCTATAAGAAAACTGCACTCCCAAAATAGATACTCTAATTAAACTTAGGTTCAAGAAATATTGGTCACTTTTTTTCATTTGCATATTATATTCCTAGAGAAAACTGATCCACTCCAGAATCTTACACCATGTGATGTGTGAAACATTTACCTTTCCAGCTGTACTCCAATTCTTCTTTGTCCTCCACCAGCATTATGTCAGATGTGACAAATGCTACAACTGAGCTGCATAGTACATCTGAGCCTAAAGCTTCCCGTGTTTCACCATGGTATTGTCTCTTTATTCCTACTCTGAGGCATTCTACACCTCCTTTTTTCCCCCAAAATGTTCAATAAATTTCAGCTTCAATTATTTCAAATACATGCTTTCCTTAGAATTCACTGCTTAGGGTTTTATTTTCCTATTGCAAATACAATTTCATTTTGCAAATTACCTCATTATTAGCAATTTGTAGGGTGATTGCTGAGAATTTTCAGTAGCTCCTTAACAAAAATAATAGCATAGAGTCATAAGATTTGTAGGAAGAGGCAATACCTTTATTAGACTGCCCACATATCTGGAAAAAAATAAAAGAAGCTTTTGGCATAACATCTCTTTGTCATATCTTGTCTTGCATCTTGATCAGACCTTGTGTTTCTGAACTCTATACTTTTAAAGAAGTGAACAAAAAGCTTTCAGCAATTACTCTGCAAATGGATAGTAATGAGGCTGTTTGCAAAGGGAAATTGTGTTTCCAGCAGGAAATAAAAACCTGATGTACTGAACTCCGAGCAGAGTTGTTCCTTCAAAATAAATGAAGGTCAAAGTTATTGAGCAATGTTTCTGATGACCTAATGGAGTGACCTTGGGCCCGAAAGCTTGTGCACTTCTTCCATCTATAGGTCTAATAAGAAATACTGCCTTTCTTAGGCACTTGAAATTTCTTACATCTTGGACTGTCACAGCTACAATATTACTACTACTAAATAATAGCATTGCAGTATAAGTAATTAAATCAATGTCAGTCCACCTGATTTGGGAGTGTCTTCATATCAAGTCAATTAGGAAATAACAGCCAGAGGGTCTATTTCATGGTTCATTTGCTTCTGATCTCTAAGGGCAAACTATCTAACTAAATTATTCAGAGCTGTGTCTGGAAACACCTCTCTAATCCTCAAGTCCCCACAGAGGAGAGAATTTTTTAACCAACTTCCTTTAATATCTTAATAACTAAATCTATTCATATTTCCTTCAGGCTGACAAAGAAGGGCAAAAACATTATTAGGTATTTAACACTTCCTTAGACAGCTACATTTGCAGTCTGGGGGTGGAATTAACACGTCATGGAACAGTGCCTCCAAAAAGAGAAAGATTCGTGCCCCTGTGATATAACTGCATCCCTTATTTAGTCCAAAAGTAAATTTTAGCAAAATTAAAACACAACTTCAGTCTCTTTCAGGTGCACCTTGGATGTACTGGGAAGAGAGGAGTAAAAGGTATGCCATCCATTCCCTGCTCTGAGGTTACATGGGAATGTCCCTCACCCAAATGTTCAAATTGGACACGGGGTGCTTATAACCCCTGAAATGGCAGAAAATCCCAACCAAAACCTCAAGCTCTGACAGCGACATAAATGTTCAGCAACTGACAGAGAACTCACCAGCCAGCTCAAATCTTCCTCAGACCAAAACATTTCAGGAGCTACCAAAGGCCAGCCCAGAACTTACAGTTCCAGCTCCTGAGCTTATGTGTTGTCGCCCTAACAGTGGCCATAATTCTTCATAATGGGAATGGGTTCCCCTTGCTTCTGTGTACAAAACAGTGAGTTGGCCTGAGGGAGGAGTTAGGCAGTTTGAAGTCATGGTTTAATTTCCTTTGTAATTGCAAGTTGATTGCTGGTATGAATTACACTGCATGCATTGTGGCAACCATTTCTTTAAGTGGGTGAACTTAAATTAAATGAATGGTGTCAATTGAAAGGCATTTCAATGTTGGAATCTCACAAATTATTCATATTAATTATCAACCTAGCAGACTTATTTTTTTAAAAAAGAAAAACACCTTGAATGATTTTCCATGAATATTTGTTTTATTTTCAAGTTGAACTAATACAACCTTAACCAAAAAACTGCAAGAAATATTCTTAATTTCAGGGGAGATTATTTGTATTTTTAAGGAGAAATACAATGAGTGCAGAATTTTTACGTGCTTTTTATCTTCCATGTCTCGAAATCCAAATGCTTTAAGAAAGAAGACATTCTTTTTTTAATTCCTTACATTTCCTTAAAAAAAATAGGGCAATTTCCATTTCCTTGATGAAGGTTTTCAACTTAGCATCTAGTTCATTCTCCCCAAATCCGAAAGACCACACCAATGCCCAAGAGCCACACAAGCAAGAGGACAACACATACCTGGAAATGTAAAGCATTATGCTTGAGGCAAGCATTTCACAGGAGAGGTAGCTTGAAAGTTCTGTGCTCAGCCAGGCTGAGGATAATGAGGATAATGACAAGCTGAAGGAAGTCTTCTAGTTTTTCAAACCCTTATCTTGTTTTGCCAGTGTTCCCAGTCTGTTCTCCCTGATAGCCCCCACAGCAGCCTGTGCAGACAGCTTGTGAGAGACACCTGCTCGCAGGTACACTGTGGAGAGCTTGGACGTGCTGCTACCACTTGGTGCTCCAGCTGTGAGCCTTTCTGTTCCAGGTATCAGTGCTATTCATCTCACTCGACTTCAGACACGTTTATAGTGGATGTACTTCAGATAGTCACACTCATGGTGGTCAACAGAAAAAGAGCAGGCCCAGTTTGGCTGGGCTATTCTAGATACCACTCTAAAGCAAACGGCCTGAGGAAAACATTTCTGTCTCTGACCACTGCAAAAGTTTTGGGTAGGGAGGGGGTCTGTGGCTGGTTTTAAAATTCCCTACAGCAAGCATCTAGCCTAAGAGAGAAACCATAGACCTGAGTGGAAAAGCTATAGACGTAGATGGGAAAATTACATTTGTAGGGGACTAATCTGTCTCATTTGTCTCATTAATTTCTTAAATGAGAAGAAGCAATGCTGCATATGACCCAAACACATCCAGAGACAGTGGTGCAGAGGTTAAAAGTGACTACTTGTCTCTGTGGAAATGAATATTTAACTAATTGTGGAGAGGTACAATCTAGTGGCACTTCACTGTGATCTTTCCCCATACTAACTTTTAAAGTGCAAAATTTCAGTGTGCCTTCTGTCAATCAGGTATGAAACCAACTGCACTGTGCTGAACCAGAAACAGGAGTGGGTGCATCAGGTCTCTGTTGCTCAGTCTGAATGTTCAGCCAAGCAGAAATAAGTCACTTTGACCTCAACAAACCATATTTAGCTAAAAATAAAAGAGAATTAAAAGAAATGTGCATTCTCAGGGTCTTTTCTGATACTCTTCAAGATAAGGCATCATACACACAGATGAGCCCATTGGACAAACACACCATATCCTGTTACATTATTATCTAGGCTCTTCCTTAAAGTGTTTTAAAAAGGCATTGCCCTGGATATGTAACAGGAAGAGTAGGGGGATTCAAAAATAACTATATTTTTCTGTTACATAAAAAAAGTCTTGTTTTTCAGTCTTAAATCAGAAGTTTGGAGTTTTTGCAGCACCATCTAGTGAAACTAAGGAGGTTTTACTCAACTTTTCAGAAACTCCAGCCCGTTCCCTCTTTACATTTCCATTTCTATTTAATCATGATCTCTTTGTAGTCTTCGGGGACAACAAGCTGTGGAAGAAGGTACCGTCAGTACACCCAATAGTCCTTTTTACATCTTTTTCAAAACCACATGAAATCTCCCAGCTTTGCCAACTGCCAAGGTGAAAAACTGCAGTGCTTTCATCAAGCCTTGCTATTAATTAATTGCCTCATAGCTAGTGAGTGTGCTTCCGTGATCTGTACCTTGTTTAGAAAGAATACACTGTGCAAACAAAGAACAGATGTGCGTTTTAATGGACATGAAGAATGTTCTTAGATGTAGGGATATCTGTCGTCATTCCTACCAGGAAGTGTTACTGAGGATGTTTTCTATAGGACAACATCTACACACTCAGATCTGTGCCAGACACATGCAAGACTATGCAAAATACCCTTCCTGGCCCAAAGATGTTGCTGACAAACAAAACCTTGTCTGATTCCAAGCCAGTTAAGATGACACACATCTTTCCCTAGGCTGCTCAGCCTCTTAAAAGATTTCCAGTACCTAATTAGGATGAAAACTGCTTTGTTTTCCTCATGTATTCATTCCTCATTAAAAAATCCTGGAGTATTTTTCACTCAACTGAGGCAATGTGCAGAATTAGAAGTATTTAAGTATACTTCTCATACTATTTCTTCAAATAAAGGTTTTGCCCAATGATAAAATAAATCTCCCCGTCAGAACTTTCTTTCTGAAATTTTTCATGTCACCAAGAGCAGTACATCACTGACACCAAAAATAATAAAGATTCCTAAATGAAAGCAACTCACCTGCTTCCAACAGCAGATAAGCACATTTTTGCAAGTTATGTGACTATTGGAAAAATTGATCCCACTTAGGAAGATGGAAACAAATGACATAATTCACTACATAAAAGCTATGATGTTATTTTATGTTCTTATCTGTATCTGCTACTAAAAGAGTAATAAATCTACAGTCATTCCTTTCTTATCTGAAGCTGAAGGAGTTTGTCCTCCACTTGCACAATGGAATCCTCTCCTCCAGTAGGATTTCTCCAGGGAGCTGACAGAGTTGGGCTGCATGAAGGTTCCAGAGATTTCTGTCTTCTGCCCTCTTGCTCTCATAAATGTCACTGCTGTTGCATCTTCATTGCTGAATTGCTGCAAGCTGGAGCACAAAGCATCACTGGTTTATCTTTAAGTCGCTTCTAGTTATCTTTTCTTTTCCTTGATGATTTCTTTTACAAAATTCCTCTTGTATAACTTCTTTACACATTTCATGAAGTCCAAGGGAAGGAGAAGATTCAAAGGCTCTGCTCAAAGGAGGCAAAGTTCATATTGTCACTCAGCCTCTTAGCTAGCAGCTGAGTAGATCCAGAGACTCTTGTCTGTCCTCTCCCAAGGGATGAATATAAAAGAGCTGAGCTACAACTCTGAAATAGACCTGCCAGAAATATCTGCTATAAAGATTGTAGGTTTCCTCTCAAAACTGAAATATAACTGGAAAAAAAATTTGCAGAGTGACTTACGACAGCCTGACATCATCTCTGGGAAAACCAATTCGTAAAAACTCTTATTTTTACTCTAAAACGTAAGGTCCTGCTTTCTTGTGATAAGCATCTTTCTTGCCTATAAGTATCTTAATTTTATTTTTATTATTATTACATCATATTTTATGAAAACATTACTTTTTGGAAGTGATTCTACAGGATTTAGAACATGTTGATAAATGATATGTTAAAATGCCGTAGTGACTTTATATGTAATCAGTGGGTATATTAATTGCTGCCACCCAGTGGGCTCATTTGTAGGCTTTGGCTCACCATACTATAATTTAATACATCGTTGTTTGGTTAAATGATTTCATCCTTTCCATCTGAAAGAGGGTGATTTATTTTCCTCTATCAGCAGCCACTAAAAAGGAATGTTTGAAGCTACAAGCTTTCACTAACTTAGAACATATTGTCCTACAAAAATCTTTTGTTTCTACTTGTAGCGTGGGAACAGCCCTGTGGAAGGCAATTATACATGAGCTTCAAGCTAACTCTGTGACATTACCTGCTTTGCCTTCTGGACCTACCTGTAAAGTCTAAGGAAAATACTTCGTTCTATTTAAATGAAAAATATTCTATCAGAACTTCTATAAGAAGTTGTTAAACGTTACACAGAGGGAATTCTTTCCTGAAAAGTGCTGGTGTTTCAGACCCTCAGGTAACTTGCACTGGGGCACTTGTGCCCTTCAAGTTATGCACTTGACAGAAGATGTCAAACAACCAGTTTGCAGTTTGTCTTCCTTACCTGCAGCTCCCCTGGTGCCAGCAGCAGCCACAGGCTCTCAGCCCACCTCAGGAGCTGGCCTGGATAACACTGAAGTGAATAAACTGGCTCTTAAAGCTGGGCTGCTGTGTTAACAGCTTCTACAATCTATATAAGTGTTATGAATAATGAAAGAAGACATTGGCAATGACAGCACATTATTGAGGAGCTGTTAAGTGCTGCATTATGATTTCGTTTTAATGCTGCTCCTGGATGAGAGAGCTCACATGCCTGTGCATGAGGAGGAGGAGGGAGAGGAGGAAAGCTGCTTAATATTCTTCTTGTTGACCTATATTTTGAATTTAGCTACCTGTTTAATTTAGAGCATGTCACTTCCAGCAGGACTGGCCATTTGGGGGAGGATTATGCTGCTCTTAATTTTTGTGCACTCAGAGGTCTTGGACTACAGGATGGTACAACTAGATGCCAACAGTGACAAAAAAATAGATAAAATAAACTTTTTACAAGTTCCTGGGCTACCCAGTCCTAATATGTACAGTACAAGAAAGAAAGGGAGCTCCTGGAGCAAGCCCAGTAGAGAGGTACAAAGATGATAAGGGGACTGCACCATCTGTCTTATGTGGAAAGGCTGAGGGCACTGGACTTGTTCAGCCTTTGAGAACAACTGAGAGGGGACCTTGTTAGTGTAGGTGGGTATCTGAAGGGAGCCAGGCTCTTCTCAGTGGCAATAAGACAGAGGCAAAGGGCAAAAACTGGAACACATGAACATGAGAAAGAACTTCTTTTATGTGCAGTGACCAAGCACTGGAACAGGTTGCCCAGAGAGGGTGTGGAGCCTCCCTCACTGGAGATATTCCAGAACTGTCTGGATGAATCCTGTGCCATGTGCTCTGGCATGACCCTGCTTGAGCAGGAGGGTTGGACCAGAGGACCCCACTGGTGGTCCCTTCCTACCTGGATTATTCCGTAATTCCATGATTCTGTAATCCTGCAAACCAAGGCTGTCCACCACTGTGGCTGACACAGCTGAGGTGGGAAGGAGCAGAAGAGGGCAGGGATGAGAACAGGCAGAGTCTTGACTCAAACGCATAAGAGAGTATAGGTGGCTGTAAATTATATCTCAGCTTTGCCTTACAATAAGTGGAAAGCTGGGAAAGAAATGCAGTCCAAGTGCAGCACCTGGGGAGGTGCAGGTTACAATTTTAACCCTCCAGCTGGGGCTTCTGTTCCAAAACCCAGTGCCCCTTTTACTGACTTTAGCCAGAGTACAGCAAAATAAGGTAGCACTCTGTGGAATAAAGGTAAAAGAATTTGGCCTCAGTGTTTTAAAGAAGCTAAATAAATCTACCACAAGAAATCCAAAGTATCTGGAGATTGAAGTGGAGGAAGGTATTACACCCTTATACAATATTGCTCAAGCTCAAGCACAGCGTGGACACAGAGGCAGGGAAAGAGATTTATTCCAGCAGTGACAGTGGAACCACTTCTATTGCCAAAGACACTGGGGAATAAAATCACCTTTATTGTTCTTCAATGGTAAAAAAAATACTTTTGCCTCCTGCCTGTAAAGATTTTCACCTTTGATGCTACAGCAAATGACCAATAAATCACATGGTAAATGCAATTTCCTCCCACATTTTTAATAGTTCTTCATTCCTTGGATAAGCCTCAGATGGAGGAAAAACAAAGCTCTCCAGAGTTTACCAGTTAGAGGTGTTACAATATTGATTTCACAGAAGGTCACAGATCCAGTTTGTGGTTTTTTCATCCGTTCCCCAAACAAGGTACAGGACCAAAGCAGCACTTGCTGGGGAACTCAGACCATACAGAAATATCAGAAACTGGTAAAATTGAAGCAAAATAGAAGGGATTCAAAACTTCCTGCAACACAGGGAGAAGTGAAAAAGATATAGTAGAAATTGTTGAGGATTTCACAGTTACTTCTCCCTTGTCCTCAAAATGAATCCTCTATTCAACTGCATTCCAGACTCTTGGCCTCAAAACTGACATTTAATGAACTGATCCTTTAATTTTTCTTATATCATGGCAGCCAAGTTTCACCAAAAAATGCTGCGACTCAGAAGCAGACCTCTTTCTTTCAAGAGAAAATGTGAGAGATAGCAGTGGTACATACTGGGAGAAGTACCTGGAGAACTGATTTGTATCCAGGAAAAAATAAAGTAAGGACATTGGTCATCTTACATTTATAAATGTAAAGTGAAATAGAATTCTATTATCTGAGCTCTTCTTTGAAGTTCAAAACTGAGACGGATACAGACCTCTCGACATACCTGTTGACAACCGAATTGTGTTCTCTAAGTTGTCATGTGCCTGTGCTTGCCAAAGGGATGGAAAAAAATATAACTTTGATAATAACATTTCTCCATTTCTTTTTTTTTTTTTTTTTCCCCTGCAGCTCCATTCAACCCTCCCAATGATGCAGACAGTATGGTCAAATTTGATGCCTATGGAGATGGGATAGGACGATACAACGTGTTCAATTTCCAGTTCACTGGAGACAGATACTCCTACGTGAAGGTTGGTCAGTGGGCAGAAACTCTGTCACTGGAGGTAGACTCTATCCACTGGTCCAGGAGCTCTGTCCCTGTCTCCCAGTGCAGCGACCCCTGCGCTCCTAACGAGATGAAGAATATGCAACCAGGAGACGTCTGCTGTTGGATTTGTATTCCCTGTGAAACTTACGAGTACCTGGCTGATGAATTCACCTGTGCAGACTGCGGGCCTGGAAAATGGCCCACAGCTGACCTGACTGGCTGCTATGACCTACCAGAAGACTACATCAAGTGGGAAGATGCTTGGGCAATAGGTCCTGTTACCATCGCATGCCTGGGCTTTATTTGTACTTTCATGGTCATCGGGGTGTTCATCAAGCACAACAACACTCCCCTGGTCAAAGCCTCTGGCCGTGAACTGTGCTACATACTGCTCTTTGGGGTGTTCCTGTCTTACAGCATGACTTTCTTCTTCATAGCCAAGCCTTCTCCAGCCATCTGTACCCTCCGCCGTTTGGGGCTAGGAAGTTCCTTTGCTGTCTGCTACTCTGCCCTTCTGACAAAAACGAACTGCATCGCCAGAATATTCGATGGCGTAAAGAACGGTGCTCAGCGGCCCAAGTTCATCAGCCCCAGCTCTCAGGTGTTCATCTGCCTGAGTCTCATTTTGGTACAGGTGGTGGTGGTGTCCGTGTGGCTCATCTTGGAGGCGCCGGGCACCAGGCGATACACGCTTCCCGAGAAGAGAGAGACTGTCATCCTGAAATGCAATGTCAAAGATTCCAGTATGTTAATGTCCTTAACATATGATGTAATCCTCGTAGTCTTATGCACTGTGTATGCCTTCAAAACCAGGAAATGTCCAGAGAACTTCAACGAAGCCAAGTTTATCGGTTTCACAATGTACACAACGTGCATCATTTGGCTGGCCTTTCTCCCTATATTTTATGTGACGTCCAGTGACTACAGAGTAAGTCTTTGGATATCTGTTTCCATAAATCATACTCAACACTTTAGAGGACCACATCAGCATTCACTAAAGGCACTTTTTTTTCAGTTCTTTTGTCCCCTGGGTCCCTTGCAAAGAAGTTCTCTTTCAATATTGTCAGATTTTGGCTTACTTCTAAGAAAGGTGGTGTCATTTCAAAAAGAGCATGTGCAGTCAGAGCTGGAAGGGATTAATATCGTTAGCCTGATTGCAATAGAGGTTTAACATATGGATTAAGTATTCATTTGAGTTCATCACTATCTGAAGTCATAGTTCTGACAGAAAAACCCAGTGGATCCTGAGCTAGAATTAGTCATAATGAGTTATTTGGCAGAAAGGGAGCTTAAAATAAAATCTGGACTAACCAGTCTCCTTCTGCAAAAGAATCTGCTATTGAAACATGGTATTTTCCTCCAAATAAAAAATACAAGGATAGAATTTCAAAATTTCCTATGAAACAGGGTTGTTTAAAAAAATTCAACAAATGTTCGACTTAAATATAGAACTTTTTATTCTTTCTGCACTATAAAACACCCACCTCACTGAGCAGAAAATATTGGTCAGCCTTCACCAGCAAATTTTAGAAACATTAAACTGTTTAAATTGTCAGATAGTGTTGCAAAGCTTCAAGTTCAATAAAATGGTATTTTTGAACAGAAGGAAATTGTCTTGGAAAAAAGATTCAGATCTGCTCCACTGGAAATCTCACAGTTATTACGATGTGAGAAGTGACTGTGGGAGTTGGCCCTTAGAGCAGTTTGCAGAGAATTAGTTCAACTTTCTGCCCAGAAGAAAGGTAGATTATCTTAGGGGGGGTGTTATTGCCAATAGTGTGTACATGAAATAGCATATAAAACTGTGGAGCTAATAATGTCACTTAACATACTTTTGGTGTGGCCACCCTGGAACAATATATTTAGTACTATTTTTCTCAGCTTAGGAAATGTACTGAAAACCTCCAGAAAAGAAGGATAGGTAACAAATGACGCAGTGAGACATGCAGAGTGACAGTAAAAGCGCTAAATATATTTAGTCTAGACAAGAGTAAACCCAGGGAGACGTGATCACAGACTATAAATAATTTCAAGGCAACAAAACGAGAGGAAGGGATTATTCAGTCTCAGGAGAAGTTAGAATAGCAAGTAATGGATTGAAGTTAATGAAGGAAAAGTTTAAAGAAGGCACTAGGGAACAGCTCCGGACACCCGAAGCAATCAGAAAGACAGACAGAGAAGGAGGGAAACATCAGTGCAGACAGTCACATGAGTGGGCAGTAGAGACAGTAATGGCCAAGAGGAGCATGACTTGATTGTTCAAGCAGAATTTTACAGCCTTATCTCCTGAATGGAGTTTTCAAAACCACTTGTAGGCATTCAATTTATATAGAAGGTTCCAAATAAACCAACTCAAGTACTACAAAATCAGTAGAAAATGCTTTTAACATCTTTTTGATACTTTCATGACAAGTCTACACTTCTGGGGTTCCTTTGAAAAGCCCGTGTTTAGGTTCCATGCAGTGTCACATGTTGACTCTGAATCGACTTGTGCCATCCTAATGCAGCCCTATTCTGGTAGCATCACCAATAAACAGCCTTAGAAACAGCACCACTCAGCTTGGAGTCATCTGCCAGTTTGCTGAGGATACACTTGATCCCTTCATCCGTGTCATTAATGAAGATATTAAATAACACTTGTCCTGATATGACCCCGGAAGGACACCACTTATCACTGACGTCTATCAGGACTCCAAACCATTGGCCACTGTCCTCTGGATGTGACAATCCAACCAATTTCTCATTCATCTAACTGCCCACCCATCAAATCCATATCTCTTCACTTTAGAGAGAATGGTGTTCGGGGGCACCTATCAAAGGCATTACAGAATTCCAGATAAATGACATCTGCACCCCTTGGTGAAGCCGTGCTGGCCGTCCCGAATCACCTCCCTGTTCTCCATG
The DNA here is from genome assembly GCA_013398055.1 of Ifrita kowaldi. Lineage (NCBI taxonomy): Eukaryota > Metazoa > Chordata > Aves > Passeriformes > Cinclosomatidae > Ifrita > Ifrita kowaldi. The sequence continues at coordinate 56,729 of VZRS01012043.1, read as the reverse complement.
TGCCTTAGCATAACACGAGGTCTATAGGGATTTCCTCCACTCTGCCAGCACACCAGTCCAGTCTGTGAGGCCAGGTTACACACTGACCTGGATTAAAAGAAGCCCTCCGGGATGGAGCTATTTTAAACCCAAATCATTTAATTGATTGAGTGTATAATTATGCCAGCACAGCTGAGCTGCTCCAGGCAGCACAAGCCCTAGGAAAGCAGGGTGGGGGAGAGGGCTTTGATAGTGAAAAAACCTTACCTTGAAACTAATGAAAATAAAGGTACCTTCATTTATTCTTGTTTTATAAGAAAACTCCCCATCTTGTCTTGCATGTACAACTCAATACCCACATGACCTGACAGCACAGCTCTGCAGACAAAATGCAGAGAGGTGAAGGAGAACGTGCAGCTAAGGTGTTCCTTTCTCATACAGTCTCTGTAGGATCTTCCATGTTCACTCACCCTGTGAAAGCTGAACACATTTCATGGTGCTTGCCACACCCATGTTGTGCAAAGAGTGATTATTAAATGATCACATAAATTATCCTCATTGATGACAAAACACCAGTTGTGCTCAGTATATATGTAAAGTAATGATGTCCATTCCCTACTCTATTTTTCAACTTGCACCAGTTATTTCTGACAAGGAGATCTGAGAAGCATTCCCATGGAAGAAGGATAATCTCAAAGAACTGCAGGAATATAACTAGGGAAAAATGAGCCATAGATGTATAATCATTCAAATTAAGCAGTAGTGTTTAAAGCAGTTTAATTCAACATTTTAATTAAGTAATCTACTTGGAAGAAAAGAATATAAACTGAAAATGAGGCAGTAAACTGGCACCTAGTTATACTATTGAATAAAAAGGATAAAAGATAGACAGTGCCAGCAAAGCTACTCTAACAAATGCCCCAAGGCAACTATTCTAAAATACCGCAGCCTTACAAACAATTCATTTTCGAGCTGAAAAACTGATGGCTCAAAATCAGGACACCTTTCAAACCCAGTCTGAAAACAGTCACCAGGTATTTTCTTTACTCCAAATCACACCTATATTTCTGCAAGGGTTTACTCAAGTTCTCTGATTAGGACTGGGGCTGGACACCAAACTTGTTTTCAGATGGATGTTTTGCATGAGACATCTGATGTAAACCCACATAACGTATGCTATGTATGAGCTGGTTCCCCCTGCAGCCAGCACTGCTCAGGTATTTCATGACAAGCATTACAGAGGGTTCTCTCAGCAAGTTAGAAATCAAGGGTAGGAGAGAAAGCGGGCAAATCTATCCTTTCTGTACTAAAATGAGGGAGAACACAATCAATATCTCCCTGACATGCAGAGACACAGGGTACCACCAGCAGCAGCACCTCATTCATATGATCCCAGGATTGTGGATGATAAGGATGCAACAGATGTTCACACCAGCCTGCACCAGTGCAAACCCCCAGGACCATGGTTCATGCTGTTGTGTGATAATGTTTCTAATATTCTGCCTTTCAGAGCTTTCCATACTGAAACACAGTGCTTTGTGCCCGCTCTCTCCTAGGTGCAAACCACCACCATGTGCATCTCTGTGAGTCTCAGTGGCTTTGTTGTGCTGGGCTGCCTGTTTGCGCCCAAGGTGCACATCATCCTTTTCCAGCCCCAGAAGAATGTGGTCACTCACAGACTCCACCTCAACAGGTTCAGTGTCAGTGGGACCGGGACCACTTACTCCCAATGTAAGTATCAAGACTGCCACCTTTCTGTGGGGTTGTGGTGAGTTTGGGTAAAGGCAAGATGGGCTGAACTATGTAACCCTGTGAAAGCACCACTTCCTTTGTGTCTGGAGAGGAAACTCATCCCCCTCCCATGGGAATCAGCTCAGAGCCTGCTCTGAAGCCCACTGAAGTCAGCAGAAAGTTTTTGGTGGGCTGTGACTGCAGCCTGTTGCACACACCAAACAGAGCCTGTGTCTCACTGTCACTCTGGCAGTGTGACAGGAACAGATTGCCTGGGAGTATTCCTGTCAGAGCCACACGCTGACAGGATCTGGGCCACAACGCAGCGTGCTCTCAATGGCTCATCACCTGCATTATAAGGAAAGGCTCCAAGTCTACCGAAAATGCATCCAAGGGATGTCATAAACTGCATCTGTATGCAGAGCATGATCAATACCCTTTGTCAGTGCCACAGCCTGGAGAAGCAATCAGTGTTCTGTTGCAAGGACAACTCATTTGCTCTGATTCCCTTCTTTCCTTCATCTTCACTCTCTTAATCACAAGCAGGTTCACAGCTGTGATTTTGTTTTGAGGCTGTCACTCCTTTTCTGTGTGAGTTGCTCAGAGAGTTTTATGGATTACATAAAAAAAATAGGTCACCTGTATATCTGTTTGGGTTTTTTCTTTGTCTAGCTTAACTAACTTAACTCATCAAAGATGGGAGCACACAGCACCTCATTTACAGAGCTCTCTGGACAGTATGTCCACCCTGGAAACCTAATTGAAAAGCACACTACAACTATGAAGAGGAAGGGAGTAAGAAACAGAGGAAAGGAGGGACACAGAGCAAGGCTTTTCCAGCAAGTTCACAATAACCTAGCCTGAAGTTTTTGAGAGTCACTTGAATTTCAAAATCATCTCAAAAGCTTTGGCACTTCAGATTTCAGACAGAGCATGGAAGTAACTTGGCACCCTGCTATGTATCACATTAGCAGGGATTAGGAAGTGAAGGGATCCCAGGCATCCCTGGCTCTCCCATACCAAACCACACTGTGCAAGAATGCCCAGGGTGCCTTAAGAAGAGATCAGCCGTGTGGCTCTATATGTTCCAGTCTCATCAGAGTCAGGACTCCATCCAGCCCTGACACCAGAGAGCAAATACTCCTTGCTGTGTTGGAAATTTTAATGAGATGGCCCTATGTGCCTGAAGTGCTGAACACTCCCAAAAGACCAATGGATTCCCAAAACCTCCTGGAAGTTTGGTCCCTTGATGAAATAGTAAGTCCCATGAGATTATGTTCATTCCTTAGGAATTTTGTGTAAGTAGTCTTTCCAAGCTTTTTAATACTCTCATGCTTGGGAATGAGTTTAGTGAGAAACCACTTGGATTCATAAATACTTTGTACTGGATTCTGGATTGCATTTTGGAATTCGATACTTTTATGTTAATGGCTGGATAACACATATGTGTGTAAGCATGCATGCAACTGAGAGATCTTCACATTAAAACCGGCATTTTCAGGCTTGTGAACAGCTTGAGGACATTAAGAAAAGCATAAAAATCCAGACTTACAATCTCTTACTACTTCATTGTTTAGAAAGCTTGCTGCAGTTATTTACTTTTACTGCTTACATCTAATTGAATCAGGGCTGCTCGCCTTGTTGAGCTTTTTGGACCATGGAAAGACATAGAAGTAGGGCTAAAAGGTCCATCACATACAAAGGAAACAGCCCTGTAGTTTCCATCTAGGACAATCATGTGGGAAAATAACACTGTCTATCACAGTGACAATATTTTCAAGATGAAAAATCTTCCCTTACTCCCTTCCATTAATTTGCAGATTGTTTTAAATAAATTTCCATTATTTTTCTTAACTGTTTAGTCATTTATAAAACTTCAGAAAGGTTGCTATCCATATTGGTTCTAATCTTTGTCTAAAATATTCCTCTCATCAGTCCTGGGGCTGTCAGCTTGTTTTTATTTTGGCCTTGGTGGCATTTTCATCATTCAGAAACTTCTTAATATCAGTCATCAAAATCAGCTCTAGGGCATTGTATTAACTTTGAAAAGCCAGTTTTTATACATCATCAGAGCTCTAGAGGTCAGGAGTACCCCAGTTGCTTGAACAGGCAGTGTTTTCCCTATCTCCACGGATTCCCACCTCCGTTGCATCTCAGGGTTGCCACCACCTCTTCACTCCATTGATCATTAATGCCATGAGCATGGTGGGTCATGAACAGCAAGTCACACACAGACAGTTTTTAACACAGCTCCCTGAACCATGAAAATGGGTCAAACACTATGAGAAAAGGTAAGTGACTCTCATGATGGTCTTGGGTAATCTGTGTGTTAGCTCTAAGCTTTAATTGTTCTGATAACTGAAGTCTGGACTAAACAAATCTAAGATTTAAGCTAATTAGAGGCAGAGTAAGAGTGTACCTAGGAATATGACATGTTTTGAAATGTATATATCTGTGCCCATTTATTTGAACCTGAAAATTCCCATTTGGCAGGGTGCTGCATAAGTTCTGCTGCCCCAACATCCCCACTGGGATGTTCCCCCATTTTCCTTTTACACAGGTTTCAGCACCCATAAAACTTCACGGAGAACTCAGGTCTGATTTAAGCACCTACACAATTCAGACTAAGCTTTTACACCCAGATGTCCAAGTCATGTCCACATGGAGAGCTGCACACAGAGCTGAGCTCCTTCAGGTGGCCTCTACAGGGGTCAGAAGGAGAATTGAAGCTGTTGTTATAGCCAGATTGGCAATTTTTTTCCTGCTGAATTTATTTTCCCAGGTCTGGCTCCAAACTAGCCCTGATATATGGCTTTTAGGTATGATTAACTCATGCTTGTGCAGCTGTGAGCATGAGTAGAGGAGACAATGCTCTCAGGCACATGGTGTGATCCTTGGGGTTGCCCTGTGTGGAGCCAGGAATTGGACTCAATGATCCTTGTGGGTCCCTTCCAAGACAGGATATTCTACGACTCCATGACTCTAAGTGGCACACAGACAGCAAATTCAGATCTGCCTGTTCCTGGCTGTGTAGGCAAAGCTGCAAGGTCACCATGGCAGTGCTGGGCTCTTGCATTGTACCTCTGGTTCTTTTCCTTGGATTATCTAAGCAAACTGAGGGATGGCCTGGAAAAGGGAGATCAAAAGCATGAACTCGAGCCAAATAACTTCTGCTGATGTCACACTGTTGTCCTTGGTCTCAACACAAAATGAAGGTGAAGTGTCTCTTGCACATCCAGCAATATTCCAGGAAACCCCTTGGCGGCTGCTGTAAGACACGGAGTGTAGCTCAGAACCCTGCAGGGCCAGTGATTAACACTGCTGAGGTCTGTAATGAAAAGCAAGGTCTTTTGTTCTGTCTCAGGAGAGCTGGATGCTTGGTGTGAACACTTTACTCCACCCAGCAGAGTTAATAACTGCATCCCAGCACTACAAGAGAGGTACGTGCTGTGCAGGAAGCCTGGAAACTTAAAAGGCAAGACCACTCATTTCTCGCCTACCACCATATATTTCTGTCCAATTGTGATATCCTCCTGACCCAGTTACCATAGTATTTGAGCTATTCATGCTTGTCAGTGTGTTGGACTTCAAAAAAAAAAAGCCTGAAGCTAAAAAATTTCTGGGTGACTGATGTTCACAGAAACAAAACGCTTTTGCCTGTAGCCATACTGCAGTAGAACAGGGATTTGAATCAGGTTTCCTGAGAAGAGCCAATTTTTCTATTTTCTAACAAAAAGTAGAAACAAAAATAACAACAATAATAAAAATTCAGGACATTGTGCTGCCATGTTATACCCAGTTAAAAACAGAATACAACACCTGATAGTTAACTTTTACAATTCACAGACATGATGCCCTGTGGTCTTTTACATACAACAATCGCTCCACACCTGCGCGTCACAACACACATCCATGTTGTGAGAGATCAAACTCCACTGATCTAATGCAGAAGTGGGGCTCGCTCTTGGGTGTCCTGTTTATCAGGAAGATGTCCTGCCCTCTGAGTAGTAGGTTAGTCCAGTAGATGCCTCTAAATTTCTTTTGTTAAAGCAATTCTGTTGTCCATGAAATATTTATTTAGTCCATGGAAGAATGACAAATACTAGCTGATTTGAAGAAAGAATAATTTGTTCTGAAAATTATACTGAGCATCTTTACAGAACCAATGTGCAACTGAGAGTGCAGCCAGCATCAGATGTGGAAGATTGAGCATGCCCTTGTCAGCTGCATAAATTGCTTTTCACACTGGATGATTGAGTTTACTAAGTCATTGCTTGCCATGAGTTTTCTCTGATGAAGGCATCACATTTCTCTGGGTCACTGTTACCATTAACCTAATGTATCTTTCAAAAAGCAGCTTTATGGTGCCCTGAGCAGAGATGTCAGAGAGTATCTGAAAACACATTCCTGATGCCCAATGGATAATCTTGACAAAGATGAACAAAGTGTGCTTTTAAATTAAAATCAACAAGACTTAAGCAGAATAGGGTAATATATTCTATGCTCGAAATACAAATACATTTGGAAACAGATTGTTTGATTCAGTTGTCACCTAATACCACTAAAGCAATAAAAACTGATGTATAAAATGTTATACCATGTAAACAAGTTTATCAGAATCTGGCCCTCACCTCTGGATGCATATTGAGTCCTGATCCAGAGCTCCTAGAAAGGAAGCCTGTAGGCAGAAATTATTCTGGGATTAGGTGAGAAATAATCTTGCTTTCAAATTCAGTTATTAGAAAATTTCTTCACTTCATCAAATATGTTCTTAGAATTCTTATTTTTATTTATTAAAAGGTGATTGACACAGAATTCTAACATGGTAGATTGTCTCCTGAATTTAAAACTACATATATTTTCTTCATTAATGTCTGCTCCAATCATGTGAAAGCTCAAAGGATCAGACCTTAGCATTTCTTGCCAATAAAACACAGAAAATCCAAAGGTTCACTTTTTTTCTATTGAGGTATCTTAGCATCATTCTAGCTGTGTTAATTCACACTATCATGCAAAGTGCTACAAAGTGAAACCCCGCGGCACAGAATCATCATTAAAAAAAAAAAAAATTCATGTATTTTATTCTGACGCTTCTTAGAGAAGCGTAATCACCCTCTGTGCTCCCAGTGGTCAGCAAAGTGAAATCAGGTTTCTTCAGAGGATGCTTCAGCCTCAGGTCGGAGGTGCCATGTTGAGGTGCAAGCAGCACCTCCATCAGCTCTGCTGCTGACACAGGCAGTGACTTTTCATGTGGCACCTTGGTTAAATGGGGTGAGATGGTCCCAATCCTGTGTGTTGTCCCTTTTTGCTGTTCTGAAGCCAGTTGATTTTCCCCTCTCTTTCTCTTTCAGCATCTGCCAGTATGTACGTGCCAACCGTGTGCAACGGGAGGGAAGTTCTGGACTCCACCACTTCGTCTCTGTGATTGTGGCTCGTGGTTCAGTTCTTGAGTTTTTAGACTGTTAGGCAAAATTTTGCACATGTTGTGCACTCCAGAAAACACCAGAAAACAAAAGACATCCAAGCAAAATTAGTACCTTTTTTTAGAAACAGTGTAATAAATTATTTTTGAGGATTGTACAGTATATAGTGACGTTCTGGAACTTTTTAGACTGATTTTAGCCCTCCTGTTGTTAACGGTTGTAAGGGACATGTAAATAACCATGGTTCACAATGTGCATAGTCCTGCAGTAAGGGAGTGATTGTTGCAAGCACAGTTGCAATGTTAGGTGACTTCTTTCCTACGAATTTTTTTTGTAGCTCCTTGTTGTAATTAACTTAGACTGCATTTCTATGTTGTATATTACAGTTACCTTACGTGTAACAGATTGGTTTTCTCAGCACAAAACAGCAGTATTAATGTAAAGGCACCAATAATAAAAAGATAAAAGTTTTTCAGCATGGTTTTATTTTTGTTTCTTACTCTCTCAAGGTCATTATATTTTTCTAGAGAGCAAGTTAGGTAAAAAGGATAAAAAGTCTGGAGTATGTGTACACAGGTATTTGTGTGTTGGTCTGTGCCTGTGTTATAAAATCCGTATCACAATACATGTGCTTATGATTAATGCTTTTTCAAGGTCACATAGAAATTCCCTCTTCTTAAAAAAACCTCCCACATTATTGAAGCATCTCAATTTTTTTTTTGTTATTAAAATGTAGGGTAATTTTCAAAAGTGAAAATATCTAATTTCATCTTAATGAGATATTAGCAAAATATTTTTGACTCCTGGTTCACTCATTTGGCATGACTAAATAACTGTCATGCACACAATAGATTGGAAGCATATAAAAACAAAGAGAATTTAGATTAGGTTGGAAGAAAATCTGTCAGAAAGTTAGCTAAGACTGTTTAATATCTCCAGCCAAAACAAAGCTGGTTCAGCTTGTCTGCATCAACAATGCTGTGAAAGGTAATTGGAGTACCGCAGAGACCAGAAAGTCAAAAAAGAGAAATGCAGGAGACATTTACACACCTCTCTGGGGTGACCTTTGCGTTCCAACCAAATGCTTCAAGACACACGTACCACCTACTTAGACAATTGCAAAATACCTTAAAAGTCTGGCTTTTGAAACTGCACTCTTAAAGCTGCTCCCACTCTTTTGAAACAATCTGAAATCCTCCCTTCTGCCAGGTCCAAAAAGTCATTAAGGAAACAAACACACTTTTGATTAATGTGTCTGAGCATATTTACCTAAGGGCTTGTTCCCATTGATCTCATTCCAGCTGAGGTCAATAGCAAAATTCTCATTGACTTCAAAGGCAGCACAGCGAGGCCTGAAAGTCAGACACTATGGATACATAGTGTGGGATGTACATGTTCCCTGGAGCCCAATTCTCCTGCACTTGCAGATGTTTTCACACATTTCTCAAAAGCTGCAAGTCCTTTAGGGCTGAACTGGCAAAGGAAGTAGCTGTTATTTGGAATGCAAAAATTAAAGATGCAGGTTCTTAAAATTCCTACTCATAGATAGATCCTTATATTTTCTAAACATCCACGTGTCCACCAGCAAAGACCTCTTGATGTCAACACTTCCATGACTGGCTACACAGGTAGCTGTTTCAGCCTCTACATAATGGAGCTGTCCAGAACAGGAATCCCTGTGGCTTTCCCCAAAATAGACACAGATCAGCTCACCCTACATGCAGAGCTCTGCATTCAGCTTCTTCCTCTCCACAACCTCTGGCATGCCTAAGGTTTCAGACTTGTTTCCCACTTTGATGCAGGGCACAGGATCAAGTTGTGACAGGCTGGGAGTCTTCCATTCCAAATCAAGACCTCTTAAAGCACCTCACTTTGGTCATCTGCATTCATTTGACTTTGGTGTGCTCTTTTGTGGACTAAGAGCATATCTGACAAAAGTGTGACAAAAGTTCAGAATATTTGACCATAATGCTGACGTCTCAGCTTTATGAAGCTCTTAAAAATGCCAAGACCAATGAGAGTTTCTTCTCAATTTTTATGGAAAGCCACAATCAGGGTCAAATGCACCTTATCTAACACTCATTGTTTACAAGGACTAAGTAAATAGCTACATCTGAGATTGTAAACCCCTTCTTCCTTTGTACTCAGTGGAGGGAAGTAGACATAATTCCCCTGGCTTATCTCAGGCAGACACTTCGGCAGGGATGAATCTCTCCAAATAAAGGCGAGCACAGCTTGCTCAGATCACAGAGTTTGCACTAAAAATTAAGGCATTGTGTCAGATGAATTCCAGCCCCAGAATCTAAATTGACATTACTGAAGTTAATTTACAGCAGGTGAGGATCTCACTGTGCTGGAGTTCTCATTCATTTCGATAGCACAATTGAGAAAATGACCCAGTGTCTGTGTCTGAACACCTGCTATGAATACTTAGTTGGCTTGAAAGCCACTTCCATGTGGGGTTTCCATACAAAAAAAACAACCAAAACATGCAGAGCTCTGGAGTTCCAGCCCCACCAAATGCTCCTGACATTCTTGTACTTTATTTGGCTTTGTCTTGAAAGCCTTTCACTACTTTCCATTGGTTGTCCACAGATGCAGGTTGTTTGGTATTGCCTGATGAAGTAATCCAGTTTCAAAGCATAGCAGGATGGAAAAGGAAAATGTCAATGCAGAGGTTTTCCACACCATACTGGCATGAAAACCTTTTGAGAAAGGGAATTAAATTTTTTTTCTTTGCTGTTGTCTCACATTATTATTTTAGTTTCTCCATTTAAAACAGTTTATAGTTTTTGTACCCATTTATGTAAAACTTGGGTTTAGAGTATAAACCTTTTCCAGTCTCTTTATTGCTCCCATTTGAGCAATTCACCTCAAAGCAGAGGGGGTTCTGGCACAGTTCCTCCCAAGTACCTTGACTGTGAGCCTTGACAGTCACCACACTGCTCTGAGCCCTGCACACTCAGGAGTGAAATGCTGAAATCCGAGGAAACCCTGTGGATGAGAGCAAGGCTTAACCCGGCATCTACAGTGCCTTACTGGAGGCTGAAGAAAACTTTCATTTTTTACTCAGAAGCCATAAGTCCCAAGTACCTCAGCTCTCTGATAAAAATCACAATTGCAGAAAGGTTTGTGAAAAACTGATCACTTTTTATTTATTGGTAGAATAGAAAAATAAGACTCACAAAGTTTATTGCAGGCCAATCTGAAATAAACAAGGTTTTTTTGTCTTTGTTCATGGGTTTGGGTGTGTTTTTTTGTAGTTTGGTTTGGTTTTTTAAGAAGAGTTGTTTGGTTTTTAAAGCTTTAATAAAGTTTGAAAGCAAGGCCAAAGTCTACTATGGAAAACCAAATTTTTCTTTTTTTCTTCAAGTGACTGTTTTTCCTTAATTAATTAAACACAGCTGGTTTCACTCATAGCCAAACTGTTTTTAAAATGAATTGTCTTTTCAAACTTAAAAATCAAAACCTATTTTAAAAAATCATGTTCTCCCCAAATAGAAAAAATTCAAAAAATCAGGAAAAAATTCCAAAATATTCTGACCACACCCAGAAATTTCAGCTCTGTTTAAGGAGATTTCCACCGCAATCCTTCACCCAATTAGTACAATTAGAGTAAGGGAGACCAAAACAAACCCTTAACTCATCACCAAATGCAGTCTGATGTCCATGGTGCCATTGCCTACTCATTAATGCCCACACTCTGCAAGACAAAGGGCAGAAGCTGTTTATCCAGAGCCACCTCAAAGCTTCTCAGCAACATAAACACAGGCAAAACTGAGCTTTGTCACTACAAAAAGAAAAGACCAGGGCCAGGCTGGGCTGGTTTTTCAAGAGGAGAAGGATGGGGCAGCAAATACACATCACAAAACCCTGCTGTGGCTTTTAGGTGCTGTTGCAGCGGCAGACTCACAGTATGCGGGACCTTAGAGAATTCTCCCTGATGAACTCCAACTCTACAGATCCAGAGGAACAACCAAAACACAGTGTCAGCTTATGATCAACTCAATTCTTGTGTCTGCCTCACTCCTGCTGCATGAATTCAGGGTGGGCACATCCAGGCAGGTGACTGGTGTCACTGTACACTGTGACACACACTCTGTATTCTAGGATGAGCCTGATTTCCTTTTATTTCTATTCCTCTCCCCTTACACCTTAGCAAAGCAGCACCATCCACAAGTCTTCAACAAGAAATAAAAACATGAATAAAAAGGGGATTCAGTGAAAGTAGCACACAAGGGGAGAGACTAAGAGAGAACACCACCAAAGATAAGCAGAACTTCACAAGAGTTCTCTTGAGGTTATCACTGAGAAGAGAAGGCTCTGGGGAGACCTCATTGCAGCCTTCCAGTACCTAAAGAGGGCTTATAAAAAAGTTACTTTTTATATGGCTAGATAGTAATAGAACAAGAGGGAGTGGTTTTAAACTAAAACAGGGGATATTTAGATTTCATGCTAGGAGAAAATACTGTGAGGGTGGCGAGGGACTGGAATGTGCTTCCCAGAGAAGTTGTGGATGCCTCAACCCTAGAAGTGGTCAAGGCCAGGCTGGATGAGCAACCTGGTCTAGTGAAAACTGTGCTCATGGCAGGGGGGTTGGAACTAGAAGATAGTTAAGGTCCTTTCCAACCCAAAACATTCAGTGCTTCTAAGATCATTCCCCGTTTCATTATCTATTAATTCATTAGCTATTTAAATCCTCCATGCTTCATGATACGGGACAGCCAGAAGCATTCGTTGCTGAGGAGGAAATGTCATCCCCATTGGTGTGTCAGCATCAATTGGAGCTGCTTCTACTCTTACACAGAAGCATCTGTGTTGGTCACTGCTGGAGAGGAGCCAACAACCACTGGCTCCTAAATGGTGACACCTGCTGCTCTCCGATTATAATTACGTACCTTGATTTTACGGATACTACTGGCTCTGGAAGGACAAAAGCTGCAAACTTTCCCCTCTACTAACAAAGAATCCCAGAATCTATTTTTCAAAAACAAATAGTCAAATCCTTGCTTTGAACAAGGATGACAGATCATTGAAGCTACTCAGCAACTCCCCCAGTGGCGTAGTTTTCCCCAAACCTTAATCAATCGCATTCTATATTACAAACACCAACCAACATAATCAGAGCCAAGCTAGAACACATTCTTTGTGCACTTCCCCCCTAGCAAGCACTGTCAAATCTGAGACAATGACATTCTGCTAATTTGCCAATAATTTATACAGACAGCACTAAAATGTGCTTAATCCTCAAAGAGATTCAGTTGCTTGACTCCAGATTTCAAAGAAAAGCATGCAAATGCAGCAATAAAATGTATTCCATTTAATCAAGTGAACACATAACAGACTGATTCACATTGTTTTATAGCATCAAATAAGTTTTCTGATGTGATTCCATGTGGAAGAAAAGGGGGAGGTTGCTGTAAGTATATTTTGGCAGAGCACTAGAAGAGGTCACAGACAACTGATTTCTTAGTGAAGTGTTAAAGGCTTCCAAAATTTGTGTCTTATGGGAAAATGGAAACTTCCCCTCTCTACTATATCTCTAATAGAAAGAAAAGAATAGCAGAAGTCAGCTCAAATATTTCAGTTTATACTTGCTTAATTGTTGGGAATTGCAGTTTTCTTATTTTAAGGTAAATAAAGCCTACAGTGTTGGTTTGCATCCCACTGTGTTAGCACTGCACCAGATACACCATTAGACTGCCTGGGAGAATGTTCAATAACATCATGATAAACCATTTGGAAGCAGAGCTGAGAAGAGTCATACAGCAAAGTCTGTCACAGCTGTCAAAAAATTCCATTCCATTTTATTTGGAAAATATAATGGAAAGAGAAAGGAACCAAATGAAACCTGTGTGGTATTAAGTCAAATTAAATATAGTTCATAAAAGTTAAGGCATTTCTGCATTACAGGGATATGGGTCCAGTGATGAAAAAAGAAATGGTACTCTAAAGAACGAACTGTAATTATGGCTGAGAAAACATATGGGGAGAGAAGGGCAAAAACTAAAGGAGATGTAGACAGATGCAATTTGACAGCAGTGAAAAGCTCTACTCATGACTGAAGACCTGCAATGTTCAGGAAAGGCTGCAGTGCCACCAAACATCTCAAGTCCAAAATTTCAAATATATTTTTACTTTATTTTATGAATGTCCATCAGATATATATCTTTGATGCTACAACACACTAGTTGAATAAAAATCAACAACATAAAAACCCTCATCATAAAAGATCCAAGAAGTGAAATCCCAAAGCCATAACCATTTACTCTGTGAGCATATCATCTTTGACAACCATATATAAATGACATCATGACAACAAATACAATGTACAATAATAAGTGTGCAATGGTACAAAATATACAAAAAGGAATGTGTATTTAATATACATTCAACATTACCCCATAAAAATCTTTGTTGGGAAAGTGAAGTGCCTTTTTAAGACCAACAGAAAATGTACACCACTTCAGTTAAGATGCCTAAAGGATCTCCCATCAAAAGAGTAAAGCGTGTGTTCTTTGATTGGAACTGTAAAATAACTGAGCAGAATTTTCCCTAATGAAAAAAAAAATCTAAACTTCATAAAATTTTTGTCCACATCTAGAGTATAATAAAATATTTAGAGTGCAGAAAATTCAGTTTAATTTAAATTTTACTTAAAAGTGGGCCTTCTTTTATTGATAGACCTAGCTCAGTCATATAAAAGCAAAAATCTATATTCCTTATTGTAAAAAGACCATTTCTGCCCATGTCTCTTTTCTGGGTTTGATGCATTCCACAATTCACACAAATTTGCTGTAATGGAAATATGAGTCTGACCAGAGGTCAATACAAGAATCGTTACTCATTTTCTCTGGCTCTATACAAGTCTTGCATAATTTTACTCAAATATTTTTTTGCCTAAATTTCAGATTCCTTTGAGTTCGACCTCAGTGGGAATTTCAGGAAATTATTACTGTGGATATTATGAAGATCACATGCTTATAATGTGCCTGATTTTATGGAGAAGTCCACCTAGCCTCCAGCTTCCAAGGCACCGCTTTGTGCCTTTCCTCCAGAGCACTGACATAGAATGCATTTAGATGCTGTGCAAGTACATAACCCATGCTCAGCTCTGCTGGACATCCATCCATCCATCCATTCATTCATCCATCCTCCCTCCTTCCTTGCATGGGCCCAGGAATAAAGGAGGCTGAGTATTTCTAAGAAACCTCCCAACTGACAAAGCTGATCCCTGATTCCCAAAACCAGAGATTTTTGCCGTACCTCCAGAGTTCAGGCTTTGCTGGTTCCCAGCCCTGCGAAAGATGACATATATGCTGCCCAAGGGAAGACACTGAATCTGCCAAAGACGCCTCTTGAAAGGACAAGCTTCCACAGAGAGGGACAAGTGCTACTTGTACTGTAGGTACCACTTGACATCTCTTTATAGAGTTTGAACCTGCTACTGCCTATAAACTCATGGGCCCAGACCTGCAATTCACACAACAGCAGTTACCACATTTAAATTTAATAGCACTAGGTTTTACCCCAGCCCTGATGGCCATGACTTAGGCACCAGAATGGGCTCAATTTGCAGGTGCAACACTGCTCCCTCTTGCATTAGAGGTAAACACAGACCATCCAAACCTTCAAACCATTAAAATCGAAAGTATTTTCCAAAGTTCAAAACTCACCTGAGGCTCATTCCGAGTACCATTCACAGTTCTGATTTCCAGAGAGACACACAGTTATGCCAGTAAACAACAACACACAACCTTTGCAGGAGGTTGCAGGCCTCTCTAAAAATCATTTCTTAGGAATATGCGTAGAAGAAGGGAGAAGGAAATGAAATGTACCTATAAATCATATGGCATGCCTGAGTGATGCCCAGGTGAATGCAAAAAATTCATGTTATTTGCAGTATGTATATCTCTTCCTGAGTTGAATTTCATTCCCAGTATGGAATCCAAGCGTCTGCTTTCTGTTTTTTGGCAAGGTACTCAATCACATGGTAAGGCAATCCAATTTTCTGGTTTGCTTCCTGTCTTCTTTCCTCCTAAATGGCCAAGCATTTCTCACCAAGATCACCACTACAATGTGTGCCAGAATATGTTTAAAATATGGTGCTGTAAAAATAGAAATTAGGTTTGTTTCTTTGAAGGCAGCATTAATTCTTCATATATTCTGGGATCTTGAAGATTTCAGCTGAACAGATTCAAAATTATCTTCCTTTTCCTGCAATGGAAAAGACAGGTTCCCATCAATTGGGTTTCCTCAAAATCTCTCCAGCAGTCAGCACAATCACTTCTTCTCTCAATATCCTTTGCCAAAAACTTCACTTTATTTTTACTACAGTAATTTTAAGCACAGTTTGACCCTTTAATATTTAACAACATTACTAATTCTGTAAAAATTTGCAAAACCAATAAAATTATGCTATAGCTATTGTTCATGGTACTTATTTTAGAGGGAACAGGGAAAGTTTGCATTTCATATTCATAGAATAGGACAGGTAGTCTGAGCTGGGGAATTGTAAGGTAATCATCTCTATGGTTATTATCACTTATTAATGTGTTTCCTACATTATATAAAATGCTTGAAGCATAGTCTGTGAGTGTGAACACCACTGCCTTGCTCCTGGATTCCAATCTCAACACCTCCTCTGGGGCACCCACAGGACAAAAAGAGTCTACAGATCATCTGTTGTCTTGAAAATCAGGGCTAGAGGGTTGAGTTTTCTCTGTTTTCATTTGCATGGTGACAGCCTAGGCCATCTGGCCAGCAGGCATTAGGGTGAGCAAGAAATGTGGACATACACATCCAAATAGTTTGGAAACTATCTTAAACTACTTTCATAATCTGATTTCTAAAGCCATCTCACACAGATCAGGACAGCCTGGTGCAGATGTGAGAAAGAAGGGGAGAAATTGTCCTTTGCTAGTCTAGTGCAGAGTATGTGTTCTGAAGAACCTGGTATTGTCGTGCTGGAGACAACAGACGCAACTAGAACAGCCTCCCATCTGAAACAGGTTTGTAATTATTTGGCTTCTATCTTCCCATTAAAAATAAGTCATCCCTTTCTAAATTACAGCCTAGCCCTCAATCCCTTGGGTTCTCAAACCCACTAATGTCTTTGTGACATGCTGGCAGAAATGCCATTGCCTGAAGCTTGAACATATAGATAGGATGCTGCAGATTTTTCTTTTTCTTATTTTTCATTTCTCCTTTTTCTCCCCTGTTTTCCTCCATATATTTTTTCTACATTTGACATGCATATGTAGCAGGACATGACCTTCTTCATCTTTTGCATAAATGAGAAGTGATGCCTATAATATTTGGTTTCGATAAATATACATTAAATTTGAGTTATCTGCAGGGATACAGGACACAGAGCTGAGTAAGCTAATGAGGTACTGGAAGCTGAGTTTGCCAGCTATTGTTATCTAGCAGTAAAAGAAGGAACAAGCTTAAAAATATCTGACAGGCTTGTTGAAAAAGGAGAGAACACTCAGAAAGATTGCTACAGTGGATACAGGAACATTAAAAATCTCCAAGTAGGCATTCAAGTTGTCTGAATATTGAAGTACTAGAGCTTACTTTTATTTTTGCAACATCACCAGAAAATTTGATGTGATTTGATTTTATTTACATTTTCAATATTCTCAATGTTGAATTAAGAATTAATATTGAATTTCTGCCCCTTTCCACAAGGACCAATATTGATTTTGCAGGACAAATAGTCAGGCTGAGGTCAAGAGAAAGTTCTGCACATTCTCTGTGCAATGGTAACTTCTCCTAGGAGGGATATCTGGGGAGCAGGTAGAGTGTGGCAAGAGGACACCAGTCTAATAACTAAAGTAAAAGAATAAAGAGAAGAGAATACTAAGGGAAAAGAAAGGCAGCACACAAGTATTAATTACATTGCACTCAATCACAGAAAGAAAAAAAAAGGCATACAAGGAAAAAAAAAATCAAAATTCAACATTCTGAGATATTACTTGGACAACAAACTAGAGTATGATGTTTTAATATAAAATTTTATTACGATCTTTTAAGAGACCTTACTAGGAAGGTTCTTCCTTTTAAGAAACTTTCTAAGAAACTCATTTCAACAAAACTGTTTGAAAGGGAAAATGTTGTCCGCCTTTATCCTGATCATAACAGGTGCCCCCACTGGAATCCCTTAAAAACATTACCCTTCCCATAGCACAGACATCAAGGCAGTTGGAACAAACACCAAAGTGCTTTTGGGATCTGCCATGATGGCCCTCTGTGGCTCCTCTCAAAAATGTTCCAAGGACACCAAAGACTTTGGTGCTGTCAATTCAGACGTGCAACAATCCACATTACATGTACTGCAGAGAAAAAAAAAACGCTCTTTTGGTGTTGCTTCTCACTGAAATGGAGGAGGCTGCTATATTGGGCAACAGGCTGAAGCTGATGCTTCCTCTTCACCTGAATCCTACTCAAAATTATGGTTCTCCAGTCAGCCATGAAGCCAGCCCAGGTGAGCTGCAAGCAGCTGGCTGGTGGCTGTGTTGCCAATGTTAATTTTTTGTACCTCTAATAGCTGGGGTTGCCTCAGCAATGGAGGTGCCTGTGAGGATTCTGAGCAGAGAGGTTCTCTCTGCCATTAACTGGTTTTTCCTGGTGTCACCCATGCAATAAAAAATGCTGCTGAAATCCCTGTGGAGGAAGGAGCATTTACCCAAAACCCTGCAACATTTTTTAATTTTATCCAGTCTGTGGATTTCAGCAGATCACTATGGACTGGATGAGGTGTGCGTGGGAGGCTGCACTGCTGTGAAATTAGCATCAAAGTTTCATCACATCCAGTAATAAATAAAGGTAATAATTATTTTTAGCATTAATATTGGTAATTACTACTCACCTTTGTTGCCAAGGACTTGAGCTTTCCCAGCAGTGACTGCTTATTTGAATATACTATTTCTTCTTCATTATCTTCTCCTTCCATTATAGCACAGCTGTCAGCAGCTGGCAGTTCACACTCTTTTGAGTTCGTTGTCATCACTAATTTGGAATATTTATACTCCAGCCTGAAGATATAAAGACACACAGGAATAGATTTTTTCTCAAATGCCCCTTACTCAGGATTTTTGTAATTTAGATTATCTGCAGTCCTCCCACATAGTTACTTCTGAGGTATTTAGTGGAAATCAGATACTTTTTAATCATTGAAAACATGTAACCAAAATAATATTAACAATACACTGAGCTCTTGCGCCAGTTAGTCCTCTATTCTTATTAAAGAACCATGTTTTCCCAAAAGACCACAAGTAGGTTGAGAGGGCTTCCTGCATGAAGAAGTGCTGGTTGGGACAACAACCAAAATAGAACTGAGCAATATGGTCAAGAACCTAATTTTTTACCAAGCTGAAATGGACTAATTAGACTAAAGATATCCTTCTGGTCTTCAGAGCTTGAGAAAGCCATGTTACTTCAGAACCTAAAGTCAACTTCAAACTCACAAGGGTTAAAAAGACTGTTGCTATTGGGAAATTATGCCATTACAAATTACTGAGGATTTCCTATACTTTCCTCACCAGGATTTTTTATAGCCACTGTTGACAGAAGCAACATCACCTTGGTGTATGAATGGATTGATCCTACAGGGTACTTCTCATCAACAGTGTCATAAAGCCAGATCCAGGAGAAGTCTTTCTGTTCACTCCATCAAGCTTTTAGCTAACTTTTATACAGAACACAATTTGCAGTACTTACTTCTGGTTCTTCTTCCAAAAATAGCAAGTCAAGGCTACGAGCAAAACTGCTGTGAAAGCACCAACACCAGCTCCAACTTTAAGCCAAAAATCCACTGTTTCACAAGCGCTGGTCCTTTTTTCTGGCAAGTGAACTCCTTTGATGCAATGCTTTGGCTCATTCCATACATACAAGGTTTCCTTTCAAACAGAAAACATCAAAAAGTGAGCTGCTTGTAGGAAAAGAGAGAACTGTTTAGACTTACAGGAAACAAGCTATTCTGAGGTAGAAAGATCAGATAACTTTTCAATGACAGCAAACCAAAACACATCCTTCAGGTTTTCAGACTCTAGGTGAAGTCATATTGTCTAATCAGGCATCCCCTTGCTCATGCCTGCAGGTTCAGGCATGGCAAAAGGATTTCCTCTTCCATATAGCTCTCCACATGACTCAAGAAGGGTTGGACAGCTATTGGGAATGAGTTGTGCCTGCACAGGAGCTCTTGATCAACAGGACAGTTTGACCCTGTGGAAGGACTTCCTAATATTTGACTAGAGAAGGTAGCAGCAAAAACATTACAAGCAAGTAGGATGAATTTATGAACTGAAATTTGGAAACCTTTCCAGGCCTGGCCCTGATGTTTATGGCTATTAAAGAACCGAAGTCCTTTGGGCACTCCATCCTTCAGAAATAACTGGCCTGCGTGTATGAATGCACTGAGAGTTCTCAACCTTACTCACACAAGTGGTCAGCACAAGCCAGCTCTCCTCCAGGAACCACACTGCCATTGGCACAAACATTCCTGAGTCTCAACAACAGCTCCTGCCTCAGTTTGCCTCCAACCCAGCTCAGAGCCTGGGCTGAGATCTTCCAACCCTACTTACATATCAATTTGCACACTAAATTTCAACAAGAATCCAACTTATACCCAAATGAGCCCACTTGACTTGGAGACATGGGTCATGTACCTGAAATCCTTTTTTGCAGGCTCCCTCAATTTCATGGTAGTCTTGCTCTGTGCAGAGAGGACAAGCTTCTGCACTTTCCCATACAAAGTAGAAAGTGCATCCATCGCAGGTGCCCGCGGGGCAGGAGCTGCAAGGAGAGCAGAGCTCAGTTATCAGTTATGAAAGAAACACTCGGGTTTGCATCCTCATCCATGTTCTGCTGCTGGAGATTGATAGTGGGAAGTACAAGAAATGGGTAAAGTCATCCATCAAGTCAGCAGATGGAAGAATCTGGGGGAAGAATTTTTCCCAGTTTGTAAAATGCTTTCTCAAATGAAAACAGGTGTTGAGCTAGCAAAGCTCTAAAATAACAATTCCGGTCCTGGCAGGGGGAGGGGAGGGGAGGGCTTATACCAGTGTTTCACAAGTATACACCTCCATCACTGTTCTCCTGCACAGGGTGGCTGTTCCAGGTGAATGCTGCTATCTGGTTCCTGCCATTGTTCTAATGATGTCTGGGTGATTTAGTCCATATGGAATGGACTTGCCCTGTCATGGTTAATTACTAGAAGGATGTTCACCAGTTAATGAAGAGATAACAGTTTCTGTTACTCTAAGAAAAACTAGTGGCCTATTTTGTATTCAGCCTGCAGAAGAAAGTGGTACTGGCAGTGGCAGGACAGTCACATAGCTTGTGTTACTGACAATCACATCACGTCTAACAGCAGCAATGGCCAAAAGTCCATGCAAGAAGTTTGGTCATGTAAATATGAAATATATTTTCATGCAGAAAAATGCATTTAAAGTTGTGTTGTTCTGTATAATTTGGAAACCTGATATCCTGATCTGAAGCACTAAAATCCCCAGCTCTAAAAAGCCCATTCTGGCTTATCTAGATCTGAATGCCTGACAACAGGTACATTCCTCTCTGAATTATGGAGCATTTTTCCAACCTACATGGCAAGAGCACTGACAGACCTTTCTCCTCAGCTGCTTTCATCTCATACTGTAGCTTCATGTGATACTAAACACCATGGCTGGAGGATCAAGGAGCTACATTATTTGACATATATCTGATACCTCACTGTGTGAAAACAGCTGACTGCTGAGCTAATCAAAGGGGGATAGGAAAGGAGAAGTCAACATGAACTGAGATAAGGTACATGTGTCAGCTGTGCGCCATTTCTGCCCATGCTCACACTTTCAAAAGCAAGGTAGGTTGTTCCTCTCTCACTGCTGGTGCTTTATCACAGTTCACATCGTGTTTATCCTGTGGTACTGGAAGAACAACTGGAGAATTTTCACACAGCAGCTGATAGGCAGTGGCTTATTGCCCAGCATAATTTGTAGTGTGACAGGTCCCTCAGAAACTGGGGTAAGCATCTCCAAAGGCGTTCAAGTATCAATCCATCAATCCACTTCACCTGTGAGGTAGACTCTACTTTGCCTTCACTCAGGCAAGCACAGTTCGTGTGTCCTGAGAGGGACAGGGATCAAAGCATCCCACACTTCTCACACTGTTAACTTTTGGGAAGAGGACTTAGCTTTTGGGAAGGAAGATGAGTAAGAAGGCAATTAGCAGATTTATGGTAACATCCAGATGGATTAAAATGGGCCTTGATAACCAAAGAGGAGGATTATCAGAGTTGAAAGGAACTTCTGAAGAATCACAGTGTGCTGCTAAAGAGTAATAGAATTTATTCTTTTACTGGGTTTTTTCTTCATAATTTTTCAGTTATGCTTATGCTTGAAGTTATGTTTATGCAGGCATAAACAGGATTTTGGAAGAAAGAAGCTTTTTAAAGTCCCTCAACTCAGGCTGAAGGGGAAAAAAATCAGGCAAATAGAGCACAACTGGTACAAGGCAGCCAGGATACAGTGATGAAACACATAAATAAATATATCACAAACATAAAATAGACAGTCAGGGCTCACATAAGCATTGCAATAGCAGATTTCAAAGTTCCTAGAACAGGTTGCTCTTTTCCCAAAAAAATCATTTTCCCTAGCCACTGCTGTAGAACAAGGAAGAAAAACTACCTCTCAAAGCCTTGACTAGGCAGTTCTAATCAGAAGGCCAATGATTAAAACAAGGAACTGAAATAAAGAAGTGAAGACAAGAAAACATCACTGCATTTTCTTTTGCCTTTAAACTCAGAACAACCTGCCACACAGCCTAAACACAGATCAGCTGTCTGCTGGAAGGTGATGGACACCTAGGAGAAACAAGTGACTGATGAGGGAGAGAGCACTCCTCATTGTTACTATATTACAATATAAAATTACTAATGAGTTTTGTAAAAATTACCTGAGGATCAAAGGCTTTTTAGCACTACTAGGACACAAAGACTGAAATACCTGGGCACAGAAAGCTCTCCCTGGCCTGGCTTGTTGGGGTTGCATCTCATTGTCACAACAGTAGCGCGGCCATTTTCACAGGAGGTTGTCACTGTTGAAGACCTAATGTCAAACAAGAGGAGAAAAGTAACATATTTCCACTACATTAAATGGATATTTCTCTTTCTTAGGTCTGTAAACATTCATGCAGCTGCAATATTAATGAAATTTACCACAGCGCTTTTGACTTTGCCAGTCGAAAATAAAAAAAAAAGAGCACAGAATCAGGGTAGGCCTCACCAATTTATTTAAATCTCAAAATGTTCTGAGATGCCACTTGGGGAACTGCTCTGGCTTTCTAGCTAGCTTGAAATCTGCTGAGTGAAGGAGTAAACTTTCCCACAAAACAGAACAGAACGATTGAAAAGGAGAATCACAGGTGCTGTGGTTGGTGTGTTACCCTGCTGGAGAGGCTATGATGGCTCACTCCTGGCCTTGCAACCTGAGAACCAAACTGTCCTAAAATAGCACAGGGCAAAGGGGATTAAAAAAATCTTACTCCAGCATGATAGACATTGTAAGCCAAGTTCATAATATGCACAAAGTAGGGTCACTGGTGTGGGGTTCAGTTGGCAGAATCAAGTATTCACATAAGCATAAAGTGCTGATATACAAAGTCCTATATTCAAATAAGTCTCAGCTTAGAAACACAACTCACATGAAGACCAGCATGTAGATATCTGAACTGAGCTGATCTTTGAGCTACTTTTTACCCAAACTGAGGCACTCTTTTTATGGAGAAGAGTGAAAAATAGGAGAAGCATACTAGTAACTGTGCACGTCGAAACAATTACTTTTAATCTTGATTAGTTCTTTTTTGTAGCATCAAAGGAAACACAAATAAAAGTGAAAGAAAATATGCAACCAGAAGTGGACATTTCAAAGTCATATATGAGAAAACATGGAAAGTAACAGGGCACTGAAAGTGGATGAATCAAAGCTCTGGTATCACTTCCTACAGATTAAGCATAATTTAGATTTGAGTAAAGAGGGCTTGCTGATTTTATAAGATGATCTTCAACATGTCAATCAATATCAGGCAGATACTGACTAAAGTATTAAAGATTAAAGGTGAGTTAAAGATCCTCCCTCACAGCTTTACTTTCCTTTAAACAAATGAAGACATTAGACATAGCAATAAGCAGCATTTTTTACCTACTTGTAAAAGAAATGCACATCCGGTATTTTGCTTGGAGAGGGAGGAAACACATCTGCCTTGATGCTGATATTTTCCAGAGTTGTTTCAACAGTAGCTCCTAAAATGTGAGAAAGAAAAAAAAAAGGAGCAAACTATTAATGGGTTTTTGAGGGATTTAAGTGTAATATTTTCTCAGTCTGAAAGGTGTGGATCTCACTTAATAGCATTACTATACATTACACACATTTTTTTCTAACTTAACTTTGCAGATATATATATGTTCGTCACACAGTCTGATTTCCTCATGTAGATATAGAAAAATAAAAAATTTAATAAAACACTGGTGTAAATACTTATTACTCTTTAATTTAAAGCAATCACTGGACATTAAAGAAACATAAAATAATTAGGCTGGCAAAGGACTGCTGAAGATATCTGATGCAACCACTCAGAGTATATGCCTTGAATGTATAACACTCACACCTCAAAATCATGTAACGAACTGAGCAATTTGCGGTACTGTGGGAGATGAAATAACAAGACTCAGAAGGATTATGGAATCATAGGCAAGCCTTGATGGCAAAATTTGGAACAAATGATAGGCTGGTGTGTGAACTACAAGGATTTTGGGCAAAAACTGAAAAGGAGGAAAATTCAAGAAACCAAAGTTCTTAGAGATCCTTCCAACCCCATGAACCAAAGAAGACAGAAAATATTTGTGCTCCACTGCAACATTTCAGAAGAGGGAGTTGTACAAATGGGGCTGCATCCTTCTAGGGAGTTAAAAACTTCTAGAACAAGAAGAAAAAGTGGTAGTGGTCAGAAACTGGGAGAAAGACTAAAGAAAAGAAGTTTTCCACTTGCTCTTGAAATAGTTCATAGAATCACAGATTCATAAAATGGTTTGGGTTGGAAGCAACCTTAAAGGTTATCTTGTTCCAACCCCTCTGCCATGGGCAGGGACACCTTTCCCTAGACCAGGTTGCTCAAAACTCTATCCAATCTGTTCTTGAACACATGCAGGGAGGGGGCAGCCACAGCTTCTCTGGGCAACCTGTACCAGTGTCTCACCACCCTCACAGGAAGAATTTCTTCCTAATATCTGTCTAAACCTACTCTCTTTCAGTTTGAAGCCATTCCCCCTTGTTCTGTCACTACACGCCCTTGTAAAAAATCCCTCTCCAGCCCTCTTGTAGCCCTTTTAGGTACTGGAATATGCTCTAAAATCTCCTTGAAGCCTTCTCTTCTCCAGGCCGAACAACTCCACCTCCCGCAGCCTGTCTCCATGGGAGGGGTGATCAGCCCTCTGACCATGTTTTGGCCTCCTCTGGACTCACTTCAGCAGGTCCACATCCTTCTTATGTAAAGAAAGGCAAACTTCAACTATTTTAAAATTTAGCAATTGAGACAAAGAAAGGGAACAGAAGAGCTTGATATCCTTTCTTTGTATTAGGAAAAATCAGGACTATCTCCTTGCTTTCCAAGACAATGACTGCCCTCATTCCTTCAGTGGCAGGAGACAATATTGGCATCTACTTGGAATGAATGTTTGTGAACTAGCAAACCCGTATCTAAGAGTGACCTTTAACAGAGCTTTTGATGACTCTGAATTGTCAAAAGGCTCACGGAGAGGGGATATGGTGACTGAAATTACAATGTGGCTCTCACAATGAGACAAAATAACAGTAATGGAAAATGGGTTTCAGTTCATGGACAGATACACAATGAGTGAAAGTCAACGTGAATTTATGGAGAACCTCTCTTATTGAACAAATCTGATCTTGTTCCTTGAGTGCTGATGAACTTGGTTGCTAAAGAAAGTTATGTAAATTTATCAAGTATTTCACTAATTACCACATGAGATTCTAATTAAAAAGTTAGCAGTGTACTATCAATTAAGCACACACTCTGCATTAAAAACTATTTAGCTAAGTCATTATAAAATTATCTGGCCACGGGATGTCTCCAGGCTTCTCTGGGCATCGATACTGAACTGTGAAAATGCAAGATTAACATCAGGGATCTGCAAGTAACTGTATAATCCATGCTGGTAAAGTGTGTAGATGAGACAAAGATTAAGACGATTGAAAATAAAATACAGAGCAACTTGGTTGCTTGGTTCACTTGGGAAGATGGTCCCAAACAAACTAAATGTAAGACAAGTACAGTAAGAAATGACAGCCAGTCTTAAGAAAGAGAGATTTTCCCTTGGAAACTGTAACTTTGAAAAAACATCCAGAGTGGACATCAGATCCAAGAAGCCATCATGAAATCCCATGAGTTTAGAAAAAGAAGAATGCAGGGATTCCAAATACAAAAGTGATTTTTATTGCCATTATAGCAAATTAAATACTGGAATATTATTTCATTCTGTGCTTTAAGACAGTATAAAAAGTTACAGAAGCTGTAGAAAGAGGCTCAAAAATTATTCAGATGCTCAAGATAAATACATGATAGCAAGACAATTAGAAGAACTTGGTCTGCTTAGTTTATCAGAAAGGTGTGATGATTCCAGTACCCAAAATACTTCTTCAAAAAGGAAAATGTAGGTGTGATATGGAGAAAGAATAACAAAATGCAAGAGCTGCAAACTGAAGTCAGGGAAGTTGAAACAGGAAACAAGTCTGCTTTAAAAACAAACACAGAGACAGTGTTTGACCAGTGGAAAAAGAATACCTGTGGCAAAAAGTGGAAAAAGTGACTGTGGCAAAACTTTTATTTCTGGCAGTCTTAAAAATCCAGGTTGAATGCTCTTCCAAAGATGTGCTTTTGTCAAACATGAGTTTCTGGGCTCAGTGCCAGGGGAAAGTAGAAGCACTCGGTGCCTGTAATGGATAGGTGAGCAGACCAAATGACTTCATTGTCTAATCTGGCCTCAGATTCTGGGAACTTGTGAGCCAGACCAATGTAAGACTTAATGATGTGCACAGCCACGTGCTGCCACAAGCCTCCTGATTCCTTGCCTAATTATGTCCCCACACCAGTTTCTTCTTGTGAAATTGCCCAAGTGGGATCTTGGCATGGGCAGAAACATTTGGATTAATATGATTATCACAGTCATTGGTCTTGCTCTGAGTGAGGTGGGTACAGAACAGAAAAGAAAACCAGTGCTCTTTAATTACACTCTCCAGATTTTTGTGCTGAAATGCTAGGCACAGTGACACCCACCAGACCAAGCCCAGGGAATAGTGAGTAACACAGAAACAGAAAACTAAAAATGGGCACAGCCCTCACTCTTCTCCTCCAGCCATCAGCTGAACTGAAACATCAGCAAAACACAATGGCATCTGTGCAGAGCTGCTTCACAGCTCAGGAACCATCTGAAACTGATCTTGGGCTTCCCCTTCACTCTTCCCTCAAAGTAATAAAGCTTCTGAGCCAAGAAGGATTTACTCTGCAGCCCTAATATGCACAAGAGTACATCCACAACAACAACAAGCAAAAGACAAACCACATACCTAAGAACCTCTCAGCAAGGCTGTTGGACTGCAGAGCCAGGGCTGTTCGGAAGCCCTTGCTGTCTGATGGGATGATGGTGGATTGACACACAAAAGCTCCCACAAAATTGGAAAAATCTTCTGATTCTGCAACCATGTCCTTCAGAGTAACATCTGTGATATTGTCAGTGCAAATTGCCATCTTCTTCCCCTGTGGACAATCAGGAAAAAAGGGAGAAGATGTTGGTTGTTGATAAGACATGAAAAAGTTTGGGAAGGGAGAGATTGCAAACTTCCTGATTGTAAACTGGATGAGATTCATTCCTTTACCTTATAACAAGTTGATGTCCCTATGTGTCTGTTATAAGAGGGACAAACCACAACAACAAACTGTGCCATTGTCAAAGCTCCAATTAAAAGCCTTGTACAGACTCAGAAATACAGCATCACCTCTGGCAGGTGTCTTATCAGAAATCTGTGCTGTGGAGCACTCCTCTTTGTTTATCTTGACAGCACAGTGTTTACTTGCAGAGCATATTAAAATGGCTTGCAAAGGAAAACCCTATTTCCCTTGCCTTTAAATAATATACTGTAGAATACCTCTTTATTTGGGATTTAATCCAGATAAAATATTTTCAAAGCACAAATACATGAAATCCCTAAACAGATATATAGCCTTCAAGACTGCTTTAATGTCACATGTCAAGATCAGTGCTAGAATCAGAGCAACAAGAATGAAAGACAAATTACCAGACCCAGTTTTCCTAACAAAATGTCAAGGACTCGCCACCTAATCATATGGTCGGTTGTACTGAGGTACCATCGTAGTAGCTTGGAAAAGTGAAGACCAGACCCACAGAGGAGAGAGCATATCTGTACATTTGTGGATCTAGCTGTCAGCAGCTCCAGCCCAGGTGGTAATTAAACACACATTGAAGCCCTAGAAGTATGCAAAATGCTGTAAAGAAATGTGACTACTCATTTGCCTCAACTCATGCAAATCCTTTCTTACATGGGAAAAAGACTTCAGAACTTTACAGGGCTGAGCATTATTGTTAACTACACATGTTGGCTTTCATGGGACACTACAAAACACTGGTACTGCTCTGAAAGGTCAATTTATGTGTGTGACAACATGCTCTGGTTCAGTCCAAGCCCCCAGCAGAGAAATCTTGACTCTGTGGCAGAGCCTGTTTAACTCACAGACTAAACACATTTTTCTACCACTGTCCAAGGCTGCAAAGTCAGCACTGGGCATCTTGGCCACTGGCAGAGAGCAGGGTGACCAGGGGCTCTGCATACATCTCCAGTGAAGCCATGAGGGACACATATGGAAAGAAGTTGCTGGCTGAAAGACTCAGACTCTTCACTTGAGCTCCTTGGTGGCAGCGCACAAAGGTCAGGGTTGTGATGCAAGTGACTCAAAGGCACAACAACTAAGAAAAGGGTAAGAAAAGGGATGTGACAGGGATTTTCTTCTCAGCATTATTTATGGCCTAAAACACTGTCATGTCTTCTCTGGAAAATCACTTGGCTGCTCAAAAGTCCTTTTGCACTGCAAAACGAGGTCCAAAGGGAAGTGTTTGCACAGTATTGGTGACAACTCAGCTAAAAGAGAGTCCTTGTCCTGCCTCAGTGTGACCCCAGAACATCAACACAGGCAACAAATTGGCTCATTCTCGCAATCCTCAACACCAGCTGAGCTCACCTCATTCCCACACAGGCTGATGTTAAAGAAGTGGAAGAACTTGGTCCCTCGGGAAGTGAAGCTGGGTCCACTCATCAATGAGCCCACCTGGCTGAGGCTGCTAAAATTGTAATTCAGGCTCTGGTTATCCTTGACGTAGGACACCAGGCAGTCACTGAAGCAGGCAGAGTGGTCCTGCAAAGCAGAGACATCCATTAAAGAGCAGTTATGGAACAGCAGAAAAACATTCACCTAGGAGTTAAAGCAAGGGTGCAGACAGGACTGCTTTCCTTGTTAAGGATGAAGGTGAACTCTGTCCTATTCCTGTAACTGATCTTTCCCTTGGGAAAATTCCCTTGCAATCACATATCAGGACTATAATGTTCCCTAAGCCTGGTTTTCTGGGTGTCTGCTGCATTAGCCAAGAGAATGCAATTTCTTGCTTTGTTTTGTTCTGGTTGCTTTCAGGATCCCAATGTTCCAGCTTAAACAGACCAAAACATGGCCTTGCTTACACTTGCATTTTGCAAAGGAAACACAAGAAACAGCTCAAGAAACAAGGGCAGGATATGAACTCAGTTGAAGACAGGCAGAATACGAACAAACTGGAGCCATTCTTCCAAAACCTGTGCAGCTCCTTGAACATGATAAATGTTTACCTATGCTTACAGTTTCATGTAATAGGAACTTGTTACAGGTTTCTAAACGCCCAGAAACATTATCCAGCTGAGGAAATCCCGAAATCCCTCAAAAGAGCAGGCATCTGGGATAGTTTTGGTGGAAGTAACGTATATGCTTGCCCTGTTTGTACGCTGTCCACAGTACATCTTCTCAAAAGTAACCTTTTTTTGAGCTGATATTGTCACTTTAATATTATTATTTACAAACAGAAACTAGACTAGTGACATTGGAAGAGTGGGATCATTGGTTACAACTATACTCCAGTGCTCACAAGGCACGTTCCTGTAGGAAAGCACTTAAAGCAGCCCTCTGAGAGCTTCCAGCCCAATAAACACTGTCTGCCCACTGCCCAGGAACACTCAGGTTCGGTACCTTGGTGCTCTTGCTGCCAGGCCCACACGGGATGCAGGCCTCCCTGCCATACACCTGGTGGATGGACAGGAAGGTGTTGGCCGGACACTCCTCGCACTGGCTGGTCTCTTTGTCGATGTAGTGTCCTGGCGGGCAGGGCACGCAGGACGAGCCAGACTGCTCGGAGCCCAGGGCACAGGCCCGGCAGGAAGAGGCGACTCCGTCCACTGCGTTGGTCACCGTGATGGAGTAGATCTTGGCCATGTCATTGATGAACTGTCTGCTCTGGAACGAGAGCCAAGGAAACCACCCCGGGGTCATCACACCATAGCACTGAGACACTACCCACATCTCTGTGCACCAGTTCAGGGATCAACTTATCCATGGCTCTGTCCTTCCTCATGGATTGTTTATCCACAGCTGCCTCCCAGGGGCTGCTTTGTGGTGAGAGCCACTCACCCCTTATGAGAAACCTGTGAGCTTCGACAGAGGGCAGGACTTCTGGCAGTGAGTGCCCTAGGAATGCTGTGTTGTAAAGCCCCATACACAAAGAAGTACTTACATCTTGGCCTTCGTTTATTCTCTGAAAGGCCCAGGTGAACGTGAAGGAAGCATTTTTGGAGATGATGTGAGTGTAGGATTGTTTTTCTTTACTTCTTTCCCATGATTCCACCACATTGGTATTTTTTCGATTAACATCCTACAAAATGGGCATAATTTAAAAAAAAAAAGGAACAACAAAAAGTGTGGTCATACTACACTAAGCACCAGTGTTTTATGATATAGAAATTAGTATATAAAAAGAACTCCACAATTTCATTTAACACTTAATAAAGCAAACATACTTATTTTGTTTTGCACAACTGACAAATTTTCAGACTCTTCTAAATTTCCACTCAATTCTCTTTAAATTAAGAGTGTATTCCTTTGAAGAGCCACTAAACACCAAAAAAAACCAGCTTCTCCTTCCAGTGGAAGGGGTAAGGGAGCCATTGCAGATCCAGTTGCCTTCTTCAACTGATGGACTTTCAAACAAACATCAGTCTGCTGCCCTACTGATCCTCCACGTCACTGACATGATCAGGTTTAAATTTCCAAATAGTCCTCTTCCCAACCCTCTGTCCCACATCTCGACTTGTCACTCTGTTACTACATGCTAACTCAACAGTACAAGAGACACTGATAATTTCATCAGTCAGTTTAACAGGGGGAAAATTGGCTCCTTAGTACCCAACGATTTCTTTTAGAATAAATAGATAACAAGGAATGGTTCACAACCCACATGATGGAGGAATTTCACTAAGTCATTCATTAAATCCTTCCTGCAAGGGCACTGCAGATACTAAACTATGCCGTGCTTAATCATAATAAACCAAGTGCAACTAATCACACCTATGCAGAGGCATTAAAGTGACATGTGGAATACCAGGCGGAGTCCTCAATCATGGAGAAAGAGGTCCCACTTACTGCCATGAAGTACAGCACACAATCTGCTGAACAGATGGTCTCAAAAATAAAAGTAATCCGTCCGAGTTCTGACCCAGTTGCTCCTGTCACTGATGTTGGAGGTCTGTTTAACAGAGAAGGAACAAAACATTTACACAGTGCTCTCCAGACAGGCAGCAGTCAATCCTTCAAATTCCTTTTTGTACGGTGAAGCCATCAAAGTCCTGTCACAGAAAACCTGTCCTTGCAGAATGGCAGGTGCCTCTGCACTGAGTATTGGGTGCAGCAGGGTCATTTTTTAAGCATCTTAAGTTCTTTATGGTACAGTTCCCTCCTTATAATGAACACCCAAATTTGACCATATTGGTAGGGAACCTTATTATTAAAATGCATTACATACCTCAAGTGATTTACACCAATGTAATTGCACCTACCTCAGCTGAAATACAACAAAGGGAGGGTGAGGTTCATCTTCCACACCTGACCTATCTCAATATTTGGCACCTGGTCTGAGCTACAAGTCTAAGCTCACTCTGTTGACAGACACAAGCACCTCAAGCAGGTATTTCATCCTGTCTGAGGGTTCAGGAGTGGTGGGATTCCCATTATCCTGCAGTGCCTGCATCTCCCCACTGGCTCCAAGGGAAGCACAGACTGTGCAGGCTGCCTGGAGCCACAGGGCAAAGTAACCTGGGTTTCACTAAAATACTTTCAGGGCAGGCACCAGTATCCACCACATGGCAGATTTAGCTGGTTACTGTGGAATAATTTAGAAACAAAGGGATAGGAACATCTTTCCTCAGTTTCCGGACAGCCAACTGGCTGTATCTCAGACTGAAGCAAACACTACTAAAAACCAAAGTCTTACACACTTGCCTGCCTCAGTGGACAAAACTGGGGACACAGGAATAAAATTCAAGTTTCCCCTTGTCTCTTTTATTCATTACATTATTCCACTTCAGAAAGGAAGACTAAGATCATCCCTAGTGTGAAATAGGTATAACAGACAGAAATAAATGAGAAATAGATGAAAAAATATCCCATTCCTTACTTAAATCCTGGGATGTGCAAGTTCAAGATAAGATAATCATTGTCAGAGCCTCCTGCCCCACTCTGGATGTGATCACCAGCCACCTCCCAACCTTTACAGGACAGAAAAAAAAAATTCAATAAATGGGTAGCAAAAGAAATCTATGTTACCATAATTTTTAAACAATTTAGTATTTCAGTGTATTTTAAAGATGCCTGATATAAATTACAGACCAGTATCATAATGCTTCCAAATGAAGAATTTTAGCAATTGTATGAACTGCTGATTTTACAGGCAATTGTCACCTTTGAAATCAGCAAAGCAATTGAAATTCCCTGACCTGTGCTCAAGGGGGATGATCCATCTGATATCTTTCAGCCTTAAAACAGATGAATCAGTGAATCTGCCTGTTAAATGTTAAGCACATACTTCAGTTCCCCTCTGCTCAACACGCATAACTCAAAGCTTGAGTTACATCAGTCTGACAGGGTGGATCAGACTGAGGAAAATCTGTCAGAGGAGGCTGGAGATGTCCCAAACAGGACCATTTTCACCAGTGAGCTGTGACTGCTCTCTGCTGCAATTTTAGCACATGTGCAGAGAGAAAGCTCTGAGTGCTAAATGAATAAAATCACTGTAATTAAGTTTTCCAAAAGAATTATGCGTGACCTTGCTGGGCACAGTTATCACAAAACAGAAAATGAGATAAACTATGGAGAAGACAAAACAGTGCTTTTTTCAATGGGGATGTGAATGCATCTGAAGATGCATTAAAGCCAGTGGTGGGATAGGTCTTTGCTGAGGGAACTTCATATAGGCTGCAGCTCCTGCCCTCTTCTGGTGTACAACAGATTTTTGATTTCTTTGTGATACTGTGATACGCTTCCCACAGGCAATTTCAAGCCTGGTGCAACTAAAGGAAAGGGAGGAGACTGTGTTGTGAGTCATACAGCCAAGAGCACACTCATTTTGATGGGTGCTCCATTACAACAGGGATCCATCCAGGAGACAGGCACACAGCACAGGGAGTTTGGCTCACCATTCATCCCATCACACTTCGAATTGCCAACATTAAAGCAAGATGTCTTCATGTTTCCTGGCAGGATGTTCCACCACTTGTACTCAAACCCAAGAGCTGGTTCAGTCCCAGCAGGGCAGGCTTTGCACTCTAAGGGTGAGAGCGAAGAAAAAGATATCACACAGCCAAAGCACATATCAAACAGTGTTTTAAAGAACATAGATACTGCTTTTTACCTCCCTGGTGCAAGAAATAAGCAAAGAAAATACTTTATTTCTTTGTGGTTAAACAGTCAAAGACTTATCAGGACCAGGAGAGTGGAAACGAGACCAGGATTTTATAAATTGTAGATTGTAACCTCGTGGTAAGTAATCTGCAACTGGTCCCCCAAGCCACACTTACTTTTTAATAGATTCAGCTGAAGGTTTGATAAACAAGAGTTCCCACAAAATGCTGTAGGGGACCATTGGTTCAATGTATCTCAGAATCAACAACCCAGAGTTTAGGCTAGACAATGTTGGCAGGGTGTTCATGTGACTGGGCTTAAAAAGAGGTTTTCGTAGGAAAGAATTTGGCATGGACAGGAGAATGGGTGACGAGGAATTGCTGCCTGTCAAAGTTCTGATTCCCTTCTCAGAATCCCTTAAAATAACTCTCAGGATGTTTATATCAGCCAAGAAATGCATCCAGAACACAACAGGTCAACTTAGAGCAGCAGTCCCTGATTAGAAAGGACTTAAGAAAGAAAACAGATATCCACATCCTGCTCTCCCATGTTATTTAACAAGTACTTAACACAAAATGAACACTGGCTTATGATGATCTGTCACTAAACTAAGTCACATGCAAGCAGATGACAGCTTTTGCAGAGACATGAGTTTTTTTGCAGACTCCTACCCTGTGTCCCATCCGAAAATGTGCCTGGTGGGCAGGGAGTACAGGAAGATGAGGCGTTGTTGTAAAAGCCAGGATTGCAGGGTGGACAGTCCTGCCTCTCTCCAGAAGGAGGTAGGGTCAATGCATCAGGGAGATCCTCTCTGCAGATCTTGGGTTCAATCCACTTGTACATGATCTGAGTCTGGAAGGAGGAGACACTGAGCTCACACAGTGTACTAGGAAGTTTTAGGACTAGATGCACCAATGAAGGTCCCCCTTGTAAACTAAATTAGGGTATTCCCATCATTTGAGGCCAAAAACAGACCTTGCACATCCAGGACAATAAAGGGAAGGGAGGGTAAGGGTAACAGAAGTGATTAGGTTCACAGGAGATTCCAAGATACCAGACTTCAAGAATAAAATAAAAACATGAAGCTTAAAACAATTACTACTGTTTATTCCTATTTAATTAGTAAATTTCCCCATGCAAATGGTTCTGAGGAATATCAGATAAATAATTCTAACTGGATATGCCATCTCTGCATTTTAACCACAGTAACACAAAATGTAACTTCTGCCATATAAAAGCCCTTCATTAGGAAGGCATCTGTTAGCAGAGAGCACCACAAGTTCTGCATTTTTAATTCATACTGGCTTGTTTTTTGAAAAGTCTCCAATTTCTCTCCTGCCATTTTTCACCTATTGAGAACATGCCAAAACCATGCAGGAGCTCTCCCAAAACCCCTCCAATCCCTCGTCATCACATGAGAAGCAGTTTATGAACACTAGCATGAGTCAGTCCATGGTGTTACCCTATACAACAGTATCACTTCATCATCATCCCCCACCTTTGAGGACACAAGTTTCTGTCTTCAGGAGAAGGATTAGGTGAGATGCATCACTCACAAAGTTGTATTTCAAATTTCATCTGACTATGGGTCAGTCTCTGCAAGGGTTTTATATCCCAAGATGAAACTTAGCTGAGTTCCACAGCTGAGAAACCCAACTGGCAAGAGTTTAACCTGTCCACAGCTCCCACTCTGGGTACTTCCATCCTTTGGTCCCAGCAGTCAGGGTTCCTTGAGACTAAAGGCTCAGATAAGGGAGATTTCACCTTATGAATTTGATCCAGACTCCCTGTCACCCTGGGCATTGAACTGCTGGCACTGAGGGTTAGCCCTCTGGTAACACAGCATGCTTGAAGAAGCATTGATCCTTCCTGAAACCGTTTCCAAAATATAAGCTGGAAGAAGCCTCAGTTCAGGCTCTGGCCCTGGCTCCTGGGAGCTCCAATTCAGCTGAGGGTCTCACTCTCCATCCCCGCCTGCATTTTGTCGCAGCCATGCCTGTGCCAGGCCATGTTCCCTGGCTGACCCACATCCTGAGTGACCCATGGACACAATGTTCCAATTTACACTGGCCGTGCCTCATCTCTATGGACTCGTCTGGCCACCTTGGTTGGATCTGGCAGTGGGTCTGCTTTGCCTGCTTTGGTCAAGCAGACTACTCCTGCTGCCAGAGTGGCACCTATTCCTAAGGATCAGGACCTGCTCCTGCCCTTGGTGCTCCTGAACACTTAGAGATTTTCTGAAATATTGCTCCAGAAATGCTTCAGCAGCATCAGGGTGTACAGCATTTAAAATAAAAAGCCTCAGGAGCTGGCAAAGCACCTGTGTGATTGCCCAGAGCCCGGATACACTGCACACCACAGGAAACCTACTGCGTCTGAGCAGGGAGAAGAGGGTCAGAGAGTGCCTGTGGCCACGTGGTGAAGGGTTCTGAGACTGGGGCTGAAGCACTCAGCCTGGGATTTTTAAAGCAGCAGGTAGATGAAAAGTCAAGTGCCTAAATATCCTGAGGCCGCTTCTACACATGGAGTGGGACAGTAGAATGGAGACAACAATCTATTGTTCAGTGAAAACCTGGCTTATTTTAGCCTGGATCAATAGGCTGGTCTTTTACAGCCACTGTTCTCCTGAAGATGGCCTGCAGAGTCAGGCCCTCTCATCGAGCTGCATCACGTGGAGAGATGCCTGGGGAGTACAGCAAACTTGGACCGATTTTCAGAGACGCAGAGCAGTGAAACCAATCCTGAAAACTCAGCCAGTGTCTGTATGCCTGTGACACCTGCTGCTGTCATTGCAACTCGACAATGAAGGGTGTCTGCAGAAAAACCCACTTTGCATTCCAATGATGTCCACCAGTGAAGGGGAAGGCCAATGAGGAGGCAGGAAAAGGGTCAATAATAGGAACCTATCCTGTGCCACGGAGACTTGGACCACACAGAGCAGTGACAGAACAATCCACAGGAGGCTGCAATTAAAGCTGTACCTGGGGGTGCAGCCATGAACACTGCTGCTAATTTCTTGAGTCATTAGAGACAGTCAACAGAGCAGAAATCAGTGAGGCAAGACCAGGTTGCAGAGCCTGCCAGCTCTGGGGCTAAACTCATTGATGCTTCATTATCAAAGCATAAGAGCTCTCAGCTGCATTTTGGAACTGGCTGATCGGGAGACTCAAAAATACTCCATCCTGCCAGCAAATATTAGGTCAGCAACAGACAGGTGTTAGGGAATTTGACTATTTGCAATCCCATCTGAGAGACGGGATCTAAGAGAGATGGCAGAGCAAAGAGAAAAAAAAAGCCTGACCACGTGTCCACACCTCTGTGAGCTTCCTATAGCAGTAAACAGAAGTTTCTTCTCCAAATTCCTCCAAAAATCCCACTTAGCTGCTAGAACAAAGCCCGGCTGCTCCACCAGCAGGTCCCTCTATGAGAGACCAAGTGGATCTAAGGTCTCTGGGTGAAACAATGTCCTGAGAGTCCAGGTGAGTTGAGGCATCCCATGGGACAAACACATTACCAGCAGCTAAGCTGTTGCACATGAACACTCCAGGCTATGTATATACCATTATTTTACCAGACCACAGGCTCTTCTTTGATGCCAAAACTAATGGACATGACACACATCATACCTATGCAGCCAAAATCTCTTCTCTCTGAAACAGGAATGGTCATATCCAATGCTCCTGTGCCATGGCATCACCTGAATTATGCCTGGGTGCTGCTGGGACAGTTATCACAAGCCCAAAGTATGCCAGGAAAGATTATTAACAACTAAAGAGCTTGGTTTATCCTGGGACCGTACTTCACCCTGTGCTCTAACCAGCCTGGAAGAATGGAAGTAGCACCAGTGACCCCGTCAGACCCATCACAAGTGCAAGGAACTTATCATCTCACCACAACACATCCCTTAAGCAGATCCATATCTGGCAGATTCTTACAGAGGGATAAAAGCCGCAGAGATGGCAGGCAAAGGACAAGCCCAAAGCCTCAGAGAGATTCAATGCTGGAAGCAAAATTGGGAAAGTAATTGGGAAAGGGATTCCTGAAAAAAACGACCTTGTTTTCAAATGCAGAGATAGCAGTAAGGTCAATCTTGCCTTCTACTTACTTTTCCCTCCTTATCACACGGGGTATGGATCTGGAAAAAGTCTTTGCCTGTGCATGGAGGTCGCTCTATACACGCACCGGATCCCTCATCTAAAAGAAAAGGTGAGAAACAGGATGTTAAACTATCACATAGTCCCTGGAAACAAACATAAGCTTAAAATGAGTCAGCAGAAAAATACAAAATGAGAATGAAAAAATCAAACTCTTAATGGAGCCTGCATGAACCTTCCCCTGAACCAAAACGGGGTAACAGGGAAAATACCAGCTATGCTCATACTGTCACACTGAATTTATTGATTCAAAATACCCAAGGGAGAATTATTGGGAAGAATTTTTTTACTCTGAGGATGGTGAGGCACTGGAACAGGTCACCCAGAAAAGTTGTGAATATCTCACCCAGAAAAGTTGTGAATATCCCATCCCTGTAAACCTGTAGAAACTTCCTTACAACACTGGTCCAATTTTAACTCTTGCCAGATAATTTTGCAATATTTCCATTCCCACTGTGAACACAGGCACAGGTCCCTAAGCATTTGCCACAACTGGTGATAGCAGGTGCTATGGTCAGGAACTGATTCTTCAAGGACTTTCTTAAAACTACTACAAGGAAGAAATCTGAAGACCTTTTGACTATGGAGAATAGATTAAGAGCATGTTATCTGATGATCACCACCTAACCACAGCTGGGAATGCAGAGGACTTTGGGACTAGGGTTTGCCACTAGATCACCACATTTTCCAACCACACAGGAGGCAGGGGCAAGCCAGGAGAGAGTGCTTGGAAAGGACATTCCTCAAAACCTGTGAAGGCTGAAGGTAGTGATGAAGCAAATTCGTGTCATCGCCAACCTATAACACAAACTACCACGAGAGGGCACAGCACGACTGTTCTATCCTTCAGAAGAACTATCCCCTTCCAGGTCATAAAGGTCTCCATCCCTTCATGTTAAGACGGATGACTCTAACAACGTTTGACTGTGGCCCATTATGTATCTATCTGCCCTCTGCATATTTTGGGAAGTCATTCATTTCCCTTTTACATATCAACTGGAGACTGTCATTGCTGGATACAACCACTCTCATATCTGAAACAGCCGATGACTGCACACACAGACCTTCCTGGTTTTGCTTAACCCATTTGGTTTATGTACCTGCATAATACATTTCTTCTTTACACTTGGTGCACTCTTTAGCCCCTTTCTCAGAATAAGTGTCTCGTGGGCACACCTGGCAGCCAGATGCACCTGGTTTGTCACTGAAGGTACCAGGCTTGCACGCGAAGCATTCAGATGTGTACGCAACTCCTGTAAGAAAAATTCCAGGTAGAGCACTGAATGAGATACATCTGTAACTGCTGCCCACCTGGGCTTATGGCTGAGAGCAAACCAGCCCTATAAAACAGCATAAAAATCAGACTCAGTTTCACCACTCAATTTACACACTTTGGCTTTGCTGACTCGTAATTTAGGTCTTTAATCTTTACTCCTCAATGCACATCTGACCCATCTAAGAACTTTACATGACACTCCAAGTTTTATTACACTTACAACAGGACCAAAAGAGCAATCCTAGATTAAAAGGGTCATTTAAATATTAATTTAACTGTCACTGTTATGATATATATCTATTTATCAGTGTTGAGAGGCTAACCAATAACCACAGTTTCTACATTGCATTAAAGAAAACCTGTGTATTCCTTTTTCTGTCTATTTGCTAAGCCAGTCTTCTCCAGTAGACGGCAACATTTACAAGATAAACTCATTTTTCAGCCTTTTCCTTACTGTGAAGTTTGCTGTTCTGTTTCTACACTTCAGAGGAGGAGACGGGGCAAGGGGCTAAAAAAAGCCACTTCAGTACTGTAGTCACAGCAGTAGAAATAGCACTTGGCAAACATTGTGATGAGTGAGATAAAACCTCAAAGACAAATAATACTTACCTTCAATTGTGATGTTCTTCACTAAAACTGGTTTTACTACTTTGGAGCCCATGAGAATCCCTGTTGTTCTCCAGTATAATATATTGCTACCTGATTTCAGAGTTACCTGCAACAACACGTATGAGTTAGCAGACATCCCCTCGCCAAGACATTGTTTTATTTCTTACTTCCATTATTCAAATTTCTTGCATCCTAGCAGCTTTTCCTATGCCATTTAGTGGGTCAAGAGATAATGGGGAAACAGCTAGACAGACGCTGTACAGGCATATCTGAGGAGTGCCAAAGCATGCTTTATAAAAATGTTTCCCAACAACCCTGTTGGAAAAACACCAAGAGCTGTTTCTGACCTTGTTGTAAGCAGAACTTGGAAAAAGCTGTTCCTGCCTTTATCCAACTACCCCTGGCACTCAAGAGCTTTTATCTCTAGCTTTATGTTCAGATACAGTCAATCAGTTTGTTTTTAAAGCCTTGAGATACACTTTCATAAAGAAACTCAACATGACCCAGAGTTCGAAAATCCAGTTCACAAGTGAGTTTTGTTTATAGGTTTTAAAAATCAAGCTCTGCCTGCATGTAACACTACAGTATCATGACCAGTAAGCCAGGCACAAACCACGGCTGTCCCCAGCAGCAGTCTCATCCTTCCTGCTTAGTTCTGGCCACAAACAGCAGATGAGATGAAGAAAACAATGTGTTTTCTGACTGCCCTGACCCACTTTTTTTCATGGTGTTGTTCAGCAAGCGGCTGCACAACCCCTGTGGAAGGGGCAGTGGGTTGGTGGTATCATGGCCATGGCAAGGGGCAGCAGGAAGGCAGGACAACTCTTCCAGTAGAAGTGTTGGTGCCTTCTGTCTTTAACTCACTTCTGTAACTACAGTGTCACTCATTGCTAAAAGCAGTGGGTTCACCAAGCCCCTGCCTGGCCTGCAAAGCTGTACCACATCTACTAGCCCAGTACAGATGGATACCGGCCTGAAAGTACTATGTCTTCACACAAGAGGGATAAACTCTACCAGCATAAGGGTCCAGGATAATGTGATTTACAGCAGTGTTGTACAGGCCTGGCAGGACCACAGTTTTTGTTCACCCAGGATAAGGAGTTCAAAAATTTAGCAAAGTGGAAATACAGCATATTGTATCTCCCACACCCAAACATCTCCTACCCACAGGGGCAGAGGAGAGCTGAGCTATCACTTGTAACAGGGGAACTGGGACCATATTGAAACAGGCATCAGGTTGTGTAAGGTGAGGTACCCAACGCCAGCTCCAGTGCAGCAGGACTCACCTGCTGACAGCAGAAGCAGCAACTGGAAAATTGTGCTCACAGAAGACACCTTGACAGGATTTGCAGTGCAGAAAAAACCCTTCAGGACAGCCAGAATCATCATCTCACCTAGCTCATGTGTCTACATTTCAGCCAGCCATCTCAACAACTTTCATGGACAGTGATAACATCTGCACACCCCGGATGATGAGCTCAGATGACACCACCTCCCATGCAGACAGCCTACATCCCTCAGCTCACCCAAGCCAATGCCCTGGCCTTGGATCTACCTCTCAACTCATGCCACCCATCTCTCCTCACCCAGCTTTCCAGCCTCCCAATGTAAGTTGCACTGGTCTTGCACCTGAGCTAACAGGCACTGCCAACCAGAACTGGCTCAGAAATACAATTTCTCTTCCAGGAGGATAAGCAGACCACGGAAAACAGAGAGTAGGCTGCTGCCTATGCCCACAAAAGCCTTTTTCTTCCGGCATAATGTCACCTATGCTGGGCCTTTGCTGATATGGCTCTGGGGACAAGGGTGTGATGGTGGAGTGGAAGCCAGGCCTCAGCTGAGGAGCTGGTCTGCACATGGTCCGTTCACAGAGCAAACTCAGCCAGCTGGGTCACAGGCCAGCCAAAGGGTTCCTACCCCCAACACGGACGGGCTCATATCTGTGCTGCAGGGGTCACCCTGGTGCTGACAGCTTGTTTTTCACACAAGCCCCTGTGGAGCAGAATCTGGGTGCAGTCCAGCCCTTCTGCACACACTTGAGAATAAAATGCCCATCCTGCTTGTCTCCACATACACACCCCACTGCCACTGCTCTGCCAAGACACAGGGAATAATCCTGTACTCTCATGAGCAAACAACTGTTGCACAATATTTCAATTACAATCATGCAAAGTGACTGCAATATGCAGATTTGCATAAATCTATTTAACCTCATAAAACACTTGATTCAAAGCCCAGGCAAATCAATACAAAGTCTTGCATCTATATAATTTCCTTTGGAATCAGCCCCTTAGGGATCTCCAGGACTTTTCCCCTCAGTACTAGGGAAGCTCTGCTTCTTCAAATGCATTCACAGGAGCTGGCCCATGTTTGGTGTCTGGACAGAGGAAATCACGGACATTTATAAATGGAAAAAGACTTCATGAAGGAATTTTTCATACACTTACAGAATGAGAGCCCCATTCCCCGTTGTCTGTGAGCTTCACCCATTTGTCTGCCGTGGACTCCATTTCTTTGCACTGATCATTTTGTATCTGTTAATAAAAACACAAGGTCAGTGACTACAATCAGGTGCATCTCTGTCAGCATAATGACTTCTGGGAATTACAAGATTCAGCTCTGTTTCTCTCATCTATGTACTTAGACAGCTGCCTTATTTGTGGCAAAATAAACCCCCAACTTTCAACATCTGCTACAGCTGAAGAGTGCCTCCAATGGCCCCCTCTGACAGAGACAGCAAAAAAAGAGCAGGATGAGATCTCGGACTTGTCCTCGCACTGCATGGTCAGACAACGATGCTGAGAATCTTGTCTTGCTGCTTCCTCCTTCTCCTGAGCCCATCAAGACTAAATTCTCTAAAATCCAGAGGCTTCTAAGTCATAGGGGAAGCAGGAGTGGATGGGCCAAAGCTGGAAGACAAAGTGTTTTCTCTACAGCCAATATGTGCTTTGTCTTTGGCCTGCTGCCACCTGACCTAGGGATGAGAGCAATGCTATCAAGGGAGAGGCAGCACGCCATGGAGAGTCTGTCCTGGCAGAAGTGTGAGGTTGGTTGTCCCTTGCCCGCGTCCAGCGCAGCTCAGAAGCATTTCCTTATAGCAGGGTTTGGTGCACTTCCTTCTTCTTATAATTGTCTTCTCAGATTAAAAAGTATCAAGTCCCTTTGAGGCATGAGATCACATACTCAGCTTTTTTTTGCACCAGGGAGAAAGGCCACTTCAACACTTTCAGGCACTTGACCTGGAGTCAAGGATCCTCCTTAAAGTTGCTCCATGTCAAGTCTGAAATAAGTTGTGCAACCCCACATGCTCCAAAGCATCTGTGTACTCAATTCCAACCTAGATCAACAGCACTGAGGAAAAGAGGTGAGAAGAAGCACCTGTGTAGAAGGTAGATCCCTAATTATCTTGTGCAATTGAGCTACAGCATCTTTGTGTCTTGGTTTCCATCTGCAAAAACAAGGTAAGAATATATAGTCTCTTCTCATCAAGTGCAAATGGCTTCAATATGTAAATAGAGCCAAGTAGGGGCAGATCAAACACCTCACCATTTCCCAGTAAACTGCCACTGCCACTGAAATGCCACTGTCCAGAGCTAAAGTGTCATTGCTAGATATATTTAACCACAAAGGCATGTTGGAGAAAAAAAATTTACTTTTACAGGAGCATTAAATATGGTTTCCCTGAAATACCGAGGCTGACTAGGAATTTATGGGCATTTGGATAAAGGACTGAACCACTCACTGCTTCTTGAACAGGGAATGATAAATTCAGAGAAGGTGAATGAGTGGGATATGGATAAAAGCAATAATCAAGAAGCCATTTTCAAAGCCACTGCTCAGAGAAACAATATATTTGCTCCATTGCAGGAGCAGACCTGCCAGTCAGTCAAGCAACTGCAGCTGGCATTCATAATCCTGGCACATTCACCTGACAGCAGAAAGCCTATTTGCTGCTTTCTTCCCGTGAAGAAGGCAGGATAGTCTAATACAAAACAGAAATGGCTAAATAACATTGCCTGCATGGTCTGTTATCAAAGTGCAATAGTAATCTATCACACTGATGTAGCAGCATGAAGGTGCCTCCAAGAGGCAATTTTTGGCTTCCTTTCCCAGCTCTACTAAAGATGAGGATACTTTGCACTTTTTTCCAAACTTTAAGAAATATTAACCAACAGCAGCTAAGACTTCTCACTCCTGTGAGTTGCCATGAGCTGTGTTTTTCTGATGAAAAACAGAGCTTGTCAGACAGGTACAGGGGCAGTTACAGAGGAGACCGAAAATTTCCAGTCATCTGCGTTCTTGAGTCACCCTCCCACTACATTTTTTTCTGTCCCAAATGGCAGGTACAACATGACAAGGACAGTGACAGAGGTGCCAGTGGAACCTTCCAAAGCACCTCACTAACATCAGGCATCTACACCCCATGGCAAATCCTGGTGCTGGGAACCCTCCAGCTCACTGGACACCAAACAGTGCATCCAGGTGGGCAGAGCAGGGTTGTCTTCCCCATTCTGGTCACTGCAGACCAGATTCTTTCAGCAATTTGAGTACACCATGGTACAAGCCCAGCCAGGCTGTTCCCATGTCAGAGCTAACGATCCCCAGCCCCTCCATTTCGCAGTGCAGACACCTAATTCCTACTGAAAGTCACCTGAACTTCTCCTGCTTTTCTTTTCATCTTATTTACTATATTAGTAGGACAAAAACTGACCTAAAGGTTTCCACATGCTACTGCCTTGGAAGAAGTCTTTTTAAATATCGAGTCCTTTCAAAGACAGCTCCAGTCAAACACCCCCAAATGGAGTCCTCTACCACCAATATCTGTCTTGCAAAAGGTTGGACTAACTGGGGCAGTCATGATCCCTAATGGAAAAATCCCACTGCATGGCAGACAGGATCAGTTCAGACCGAGTTTTGAAGATGAAATAAATGCCACAAGACAGTGTCAGTGACAGAAAGAAAAGCACTTTTTTTTATCTTGTTCAGCAATAACAAGCTATGGGCATACAGGGAACTTATAAGGGGGGGGAAAGCTGTTGCTAATGATCTTTATCTGGGTTGAATTCCTACAATATAAGGTTGGATTCACCATATAAAAGGCCTTACAAAAAATTCAAAGAAGATGTTGTTGTCAATATACTGGTATTCAAAGAAGACAGAGCCGGATTTCTTCAGGTGCACAGCGTAGATGAGGGAAACTGTACAATCATCCCTGTTTGACTCTATGTAATTCCCTCGAGGCGTCCATGAAGAGCTGATGAATATAAACAAAACA
Organism: Ifrita kowaldi; assembly: GCA_013398055.1. Lineage (NCBI taxonomy): Eukaryota > Metazoa > Chordata > Aves > Passeriformes > Cinclosomatidae > Ifrita > Ifrita kowaldi. The sequence goes on along the minus strand of VZRS01012043.1, from coordinate 12,221 downwards.
AGCCTCAACTGAGATCACAGATACTGAGGAGACTTTTTTTACACTACTATACAAAAACATGTTACATAATAAAGACCCCAGAATCCCACAACAGCTAACTGCAGCGAATTTTTTAATTTATTACAGGATTTCCATTTATTTTTCAGATACAGTAGATATAATAATTTTGTTTTATATCTCTTTTTATATGTTAGGTGAATAATATAAAATATAATACTTTCCATTAAAACTGTGCATGGGAAAGGATAGGATACAAAAAAATTTAGCACTCAGCCTACATACAAAAGGTTTATTATCCACAGGTTCAATATACCTTCAATTACACTCAGAAACAGCCTTCCGCAAGCACCACAGGTCTCTAAATAGGCTGTAAAAGGACCTTTTAGCCACATTTACTATACCATGACTCTGGAGCTTTCCAGCTACAAATAAGAGCAGCTCCAGGCTGGTCTTAAACTCACTGGCTGCTGATGAGCCCAAGGAGACCGTGTTGACAGCAAAGAGATGGGACTACAGATTTTGCCTCCTGGCCACCCTTGTTTGCCGTTAGCAGGGCTGGTTACCCTCTGCAGAGCTCAGATGAGTCATTAAGCAGCTTTGTGCTGCTGAGCTGTCTCAGGTTTACCCTCAGCTGCCTAACCCAGGTGCAAACAGAACTTCTTACTTGTTGCAGCTGTAGGCTTTACTCTCAGATGAGCCAACCGCCGTGTCCATGAAAGTCGCCACGTTGGAGAATCCTGCTGGAAGCTCGTCCCACTCGTCAAACTTGATCCCGCTGCCCAGTGAGTAGGTCCCCTCTGCACACTTGCTGCACACCTGGTTCTTCATCTCCAGGTACTCACCAGAGGCACAGGAGAAGGCTGGGGAGACAATCATTTACAACATAGGAATGGATTCATCAATCTTAATTAGTTTACTTTCATTTTTTTGCCACTTAATTAATTAAGATTGAACTGCCACTAAAGGGAACCAAACAGAATGTCCCAGTCCCAGGAACACAACAGCTGAACTACTAACATGAGCTGCAAAACTGAGATGTTCATCTGGTTTTTCACTAACGTGGCAGCACTGAAACCAAATCCGAATGACAGCTCCTGACTTGCAGCTCGTCTCCATTGGCAAAACATTTTTAGAAACAAAATCTCTATTGACAGATGGTGTCCAAAAGCAATTTGTGAAAATGAGGATTTATGAGAGTTCTCCTCACGCTTGCTCACCCAACTGTTACACCTTGAATTCAATTAAAACCATCAGTACTTGAGAGCCAGAAGAGACTTTTCTCACTCACCTAAGCTAAGAAGAGTGTACAGCAGCAGGCTGACGGTAATACAACACTACAAACCTTGGCTGAGAGCAGTAGACCTAATCCAAAGGTCTCTCTGTGTTTCTCCTCACACCAACTACCTACAAAGCCTCAAACATCCTGCCTGATAGACCATGTGGTCTTGGAAAAGGTCACCCACAGGTCTGTGACTAGAAGATGAGGATCTTTGATTAGGGTGACATTAACATGCTGAGAAAATAACCACTGGCTGTCAGCACAGCAAGGACAGTATTCAAAATCAGTGTAATTAAGGGAAGCATAATTAGGAGGTATATTCACAAAGTGGGGTTTTTTTACTGATGTCTCTAAAATGATTTCCTCCAAACAGCTGTATGCTCCTTGTCCCCCTGATCATGTCTCTGCCTGCTAAGGGAAGATTATTCCCATTATAAAACAGAAACCTGGACAGCAGCTGAAGTCCTGTATGCCCACAGAGCCCCATGCCTGTGTCAGAAATCGTATCTCCTGCCAGGACACTCATTCCAATGGCAGGCCATCCCACTTTCCCTCAGTCCCATGCTGCATCGTGTCCTTTTTGAGACTGAAAATTCTGAATGGAAAACAAATAAGCACTTTCTGCAGCACATAGTACTTCCTACGATGTTTGCAGATTTTTTAACTTAACTATGCCAGTCAAGCCCAAGCAGGATCCAGAGCAACGCACACAACTCACATCCCGAGAAATGATGGGATTTTCTTCTGTTTCACACATGCCACGTTGCACAGTGACACATATTTCATACACTCTCTTTGACAGACATAAACTCAATAGCCTGAGAAACTGCAGGATGAGACCAGACTGGCAGCCAAAGTGATGAAACTGGCCCAAAATAATGACGCCGGATCAAGTCCCAGAAAATGTGGTTCCACAGATGTGCCAATGTTTATCCAAACTGCAGAAAAACTTGTATGACTGTGAGTACTTTGATAAACTCATGGCTGTGTAACACCAATCTCCATCTGAATCCAACTAACAGTTCAGGCTTCCATTTCTGTGCCAGTACCAGCAGGATTTGTTTGTGTAATTGTCCTTGATGTGAGCCACTGGAAAGCAGATAAAAGGTCCATTTTGATGGAATGATCTGCCAAAGGGTCATTTTTCCTTCTTGGTCATATCAGTATACTCTGAATTTGAACCAGTGGCCTTCAAGCCAGCAGATTTCTAACCCTGTTGCTCACTGGTGATGGATCAAGAAGGAAAGAGGGCAGGATCCACACAGAGATGGGTGTTGGGATGGGAATAAACAAGGAAATCCTGCCACAATGGATTTCAGTGAAAGACTGACAGACAGACAAAAAATCCACCCTCATTGAGGGCAAGTGGTTCACTGTAGGCAGTGGCACACGAGTTACAGCTAACACCCCACCTGACTGACTCTGTGACCTCAGCTCAAGCCATAGGATGTACCTGCACCTGGGGTGTGAAACAACTTTCTTCAGAGACTTGGACAAAAGGAGTGAACACGTCCCTGTGTGTCTGAACTGTGAACACACTTTGTACAGCTTTTCACCTTAAATACATAAAGATGTCTTGACTCACTGCTTTAGCATTATTATTCAATCTTGCTTTATTTTTTTCCTTTTGAAGGGTGCAGAGAGAAGCTATCAGAAAGGGAAGTAGAAAAGTGAGTTCTCTCACGACATCTTTGAATTCTTAAACTGTTTCAGCTTTTTTTTAAAAGAAAGCTAAATAGCAAGAAATTGAGAGTGCTGCTTAACCATTCCAGAGTAATGAATTTCAACTAAGGAGTCGAGAACCGTGAGCCATTCCCTGCCATAACAAAGATGTTGAGGGCAGCAGAGCCTTCTCTTCCATTGCAGTAAGGTTGAGCAGAGATTATTACTTTAACTGAACTAATATATTTTAACCCCTCACAGACTGATAATTTGAGAGAAATAAAAGGGTATAAGAGATCAGGCCAGCTGCCACACAGGACATACCATCCATCCCTCACCTTCCAGGAAACAGATGAGCCTTTGTCTTATTTGGGTAGGGAATTATCTTCTTTCCTTCTTCTAAGAATTGTATTTCAAAGGCAGCAGCACTCCTCATCAAAACACATCCCCCTGCAAGCAAACTGGCTCTGAGCATGCCAGCTGCTTGCCAGGTTCAATTTGGGGTTGAATGTGGCTAATGGCAACATGAACCACTTTCAACATTGGAACAGATGCAACATTTGGTCTCGTTCCAGCTGGAGGGAGCAAATACAGTGTGTGGTGAGCATGAAGACGGTCTCCTCTCCTAGTGTCCCACGACTTGGTCTTCCACCAAGGGAGAGACCAAAAGCCAGGGCAAACCCTCTTTAATCTAAGTTGCATCAGTTCAGGAGCTTGTTCCAGCTGGAGACAGGGAGGTCAGAGTCACTTGTGGAAGAACAGGGCACAGATGATCTATCCCAGGGCATCCCAGGAGCTTCTCCTTCCTCGTGGCTGCTCCATATCACTAGGGCACAGCTGAGCACAGATGCAGCCCTCAGCAGCAGCCACAGAAATAGCTGACATTATTGCGGCATCGCTGTGTTTGTCAGGGTGACACACACAAGATGCTGCCAACAAGAAGGGCTGCATCACAGCATAGGACGTTAAGGTGTGATGCAAAGTTTTGGGAATCTAAATCCTGTATTTTAGGATTCATCCTCCACTAAACCCTCCCTCTTGCTTCAGAATCCAGAGGAAAAATTAGTCTCCCAATGAGAGGGAGACTTTGTGAACACCCCTGACCCCAGAGTCCACTTGTTTAGGCATTTGATACTTAATTTTCAGAGAAACCATCTCTACTGAATAACTGGACATCACTATTTCCTCTCCCTGTCTGACTCCCCACTTTACTATTACACCTTTCAAATATCAGTTTGGGTGCTACACACCAATTTACACAGAGCAACACACATTGCGAAGACCGAATGTGATCTTTCTTTCTGTGAAGAAAACTGTGAAATGCATTAAAAGATTCCATTACTTGCCCCACCATGGACATTTTTAAAATTGGAAGAACATCCAGAGGCAGTTAGGAACAGCATGACACACTGTGGTGCTGGATACACTGCTGCCTTTGGAGCTGATGCAATTATTGGTGATTCGCAGCTGCCACTTTCTTGAACAACTACAGAAGTAAAAAAAAAGATGCTGTGGTTTGTACAGGTGACTAGTCTTTCTGACAAAAAGATGCTGTAAAGTACTGTTTAACCAGACACTGCCACAGGCAGCCACACACACTCATACACACATGCAATAAAGCTGACACTGTATGCACTTAATAAAAAATTGACATGAGATACAGTAGTAATAGCCACCACTGTGTAAGTCTTGTCAAACAGACCTCATTTCATTCTTTAAAAGGACTACAAGTCACTTGATAAAGGTGACGGAGTGGATGTAATAGAGTTAGGGTTTCTAATACAGTTAGGTTAGTTTTGCGTGTCACTCTGATGAAGAAAGGTAGTGCTGCACAACACCAGCGGGGCACATCTTAAAGGGATTAACAACTGCCTGAGTAACAGATCTCAGATGGGGCTGTCAATAGCAAACCATCCTTGAGCAGGGAGGAAGGGGGCAGTTTTGCCTGCCCAGGACTCAGTCTGATGGCTGCCCACATATTTATCAATGATCTGCAGGCAAATAGAAAAGGAATGGCATTAAGATTGGCAGGGGAGAGACTGTTACCAATCCAGAGCCCACTCACAGTGTGCTTTAGCAGAGTCAGAGGCAAAGACCAGCTGCTGAGGGCAAGGAGTGCCAGCCCCGCCTGCAGAGGGCTGAAATGTATCCCAGAGAGCAGCAAGCCTGAGCATGGGAGCAGACCCACCATTCATCAAGAGCTTTCACTGTCAAGGCATCCAAAAAAGGCACTAGTGAGATCTGGATAAATTTAGAGGTGGAGGTAGAGATATGTAGGATGAAATGCGTATTCCAGAGAAGAAGATTGTTGTAATACTGCATAGAGCTGTGATTTGGCATTTCTATGAGGTCAGTACAAAACAAACGGACTTCAAATGGTTTTAAAATTAGGGGTAATGTCTTGCAGTGAGAGATCTGAAGTGCTTAACCTATTTAGTTTATCACAAAAAGATTGAGAGTCAACTTGATTAATATATAAGCATCTCCAGGGGGAGAAAACACAAGATCTGCTGCACTCTTTAATCAAGCAGAGAAATGCATGAGAAGAGCCACCTTCTGGAAGCTGAACCCAAACAAACTCAAATTGGAAATAATGCACAGATTTTTAATAGGCAGAATAACTGATTGTTGGAACAATCTGCCATGGCATGTGATGGACCCTTTGTCTCTCAGGTGTCTCATACCGTAACTGGACACCATACCAAGACAAGCTCATGCCAAATACCCATTATCAGCCCCACCATCAGCCTAGCTGGGTGTATTTTCATGGTCTGAGAGGTCAGGCTAGCAAATCTAATTAAACTCCCTACTCGTAAACTCCGTAAGTCAAGATCAGTGGTGTCTTACCTCCCTGCCAGGACACACCATGGGGACTGGGGCATCCTGAAGCAGGAGCCCTGCCCACAGTGTAACTACTTCCAAGGAGTGCTTGCAATACGTCACTTGGCAGATCTGATTGCACTATACAATCACTTTGCAGACATGGAAACAGCTCCCCAGAGGGCAAAACAGACCATAAACAAGCTTGCCTCATTTGCCCTTTGACTGCAAGTCTCCGGGGCCACATCCTGTCTTTCAGTACAGCTGTGGCCCTCCTGGTGATTTTGGTGGACTAGGATCGATATTAGCTGGCACATTTCTCTTCTAGTAACTGACCCTAACATTCTCACATTGCTGAACTCTCTGATGCTGGGGATCAGGACAGGATTATCATGAACAAAGATTGACAAACTGAGTAGATCCTCACGTGTATTTGACTACTCAGCTTCTCCTGATGTCTGAAACTTTCCTCTGGAGTGTTTTCTCATGTCAAGTATCTTCCAGATACTGCCATACTGTGAGAGGGATCAGAATATTTGAGATTTCACCAGATGATTAACCAAAGCTGTCCCAGTACCCTGCATCCTCCAACACCAAACTATAATGTATTCAATTGCTTTCCTCCTTTAGGCAGCTCTGCCCTCTCAGTCCCACCTCTTCCCTCATCCAGCTTCTCATCCCCCACCACTTGGACCCACTACTTCTACTTCCACCACTCTTCTCAGCAGACTTTTTCCTCCAAATATTTCTTACTTAACAATACCTAAAACTATCTCAGGTCTTCTGTTTATTCTGTTGCCACTGAACATATGCATGTTCGTGCGTATCCTTCTGTGTCTCCCTGGCGCTCAATAGTTAGAATTTAAAAATAAAGACACAGGACTGGATTTTACCAGGTTGTAACAACATTAGAAGCGAATAACAATTGAGCAATTCTACACAAACCAATGAAAATACAAAGCAAAAATAATCTGAAACACTGGCTTTCCATCTCTCCCCTCTCCATTCCTCTGTTGTTCATCCAAAGCCCCACCACCTGAGATACAAGTGAGATGCTGCCATCTCCTGTGGGCAGAGTCAGGGCTGAATTGTCTCAGCCTCCCATGGGCAGAGGTGAAAATTGCAGCTCAGAAAGGAAACATGAGGTTGGCAGCATCAGGCAGCTGTGTCTCTGAACAGCTGCTGTTTTCAGCAGACACATGCCACAAGCCTGGAGGGGCAGATGTGGCCAAGGACAAGCCCATGGAGGCTTTTCAGTGATACCCTGGGGCGTCAGGGTCCACACAACATGGAACCAAGGACCAACCAAAATACAGAATGAGGAGGAAAAAAAAGAGGAAGACAAAGGATGAGAGGAAATCATTGCTTCATTATTAATGTCTCCTATAATCTCACCAGCTTCAGAATGTCTTCTGTGAATCATTTATACGAGGCTTCTCCAATAGACTGTGAATAATTAATGTTCGTTTTCTTCAGTCATTATTGCCCAATGTGTTACCACGAACCAGACTGAATCTTAATTAAAAAAAAAAAAAAGTCTGTCTAGGCTGTTTAGGCTTGAACCATACTGAAGCCTGATAAAACTTGGGGAAGAGTACCTGCTGTGGAAGAGACCTTTCCTTTCCTTTTCTTAGGAATAAATAATTTTTCCTTTTATCCAAAAAATAATGAAATAGAGCAAAGCTTTTTTCAGTTCCCCTCTTTTCCCCAGCTGGCCTGGCACATGGGACACTTTTATTATCATTTTATTGCATCATTTGGACACTGAAAGGGGTGGGTTTGGAATGGAAATAATCAATTCACGGCAGTGTGGTGTACAGTGCAGGAAGGCAGCGATCACCAAGAGGTTAGGAAGCACATTTGCCACCAGAGTTTCAACAGCCATCCCAGCAGAGCTGGCAGGAAACAGACCTGGAGGAGAGTGAGCAGCTCTCCAGCCCCCACTGACTCCATCAGGCACATTCTGATTGCTCATCACCCAAAGTGGTTCTAGTGCCATTTGATGTTCTCCGTACACGCACACACAGTCCTTGCCTCTCATCCCTCTACCAAGCCATAACAAATCTCAAGGTCTTGCCAGCTGCTTCCCCACTGAGAGAGAAATTAATGACACAGAGGAATTTCTTTTCAACTTATTTAATTACATTGTCTACACGAACAAGGTGAAGAATTCATCATAAGACACTAAGGCCAGCCTTTTCCTTCATAGTCTCAGCACACACATCAACATGCAGTTCCCAATAACTCTTCTCCAGAAATTAAATTCTGAGGGCTCAGTGCAAATTCTTCAGCTTTTTAATTATTTACCTATTTTGTTTTGAATCTGTGCTTCAAAAAGCCAACAATGTGACTTGTTCTGCAAAACAGTGTCTTGCTCATGCCCAGAGTAAAAATTCTGGAAAAAATACTTGTAAAACTGGGGTATCTCTCAGAGCATCAATCCACATGGAAATGCCATGGCAAAGTGTAGCCTCAAGCCTCAGTCCAGGTGAGAAACCTAATACTATCAGTAAGGCTCACCTACCTGACTGGAGTTAGGAACACGAATTAGCAGGGATGCTCTAAGAGGAACAGGAATAAACATCTGCTCAAGTGCTTTGCTAAATCACAGCCTTTTAGCAGCAACTCTCAAACTTTGCTGTGCACACCCCTGCTGGCTGAACAGCTTTGCTCCATGGCAGCCCTGCATTACTGTGTGTGCACACAAAATTTGCAGATGCCCACTGATTTCAGGGGAGTTCGGAGCACGCCCAGTTCTTACCTGCTTGGGATCTCCGACTTCACCAAAGACTGAGAGAACATCAAACTCAAAACCTTCTATTTAAGTTTCCTGTTATGAAAGAAAAATGCTAAAACTCCTGCTGAACACGTAAAATGCCTTAAAATGTTATAAAATGTACAGCCTTAAGAAGGTCATTTGCCCTGAGTCTGCAATTAGCAGGAAGATCTGTATCTCGTCCTGTGGTATCCTGGGAGCAGATTACACACGTTAGAATACACTCAACAACCACAACTCAGTAGCAATAAATCAGGTCAAATTTTGCTCTCAGACTCCAGTAAAGCCCATTGTAATTGAGAACAGTTTATTTTCTGAAGTTGCTGGAGCTTCTCACATTTGTCATTTGGTACAGGCTCACAAAACTCACTTCAGAACTAAACCACATTTCTGATTTCAAAGAAGTTGTTCCCACCTTAGTGGCACCAGGTAAAGGTGCACGTTGCTAAGCAGGGCCACAGAATCACAGGGTCACTGGAAAAGACCTCTAAAAGCATCAAGTCCAGCCATTAACCCAACACTGCCAACTCCACCACTAAACCATGTCCCCAAGTGCCACATCTACACGGTTTTTGAACACTTGCAGGGATGGTGATTCCACCACCTCCCTGGGCAGCCTGTTCCAATAATTTGACCAATTTCCTCTATATTATCAATACTTTTTTTGTCTCCTTAAGAAACCTTCCTGATTATAACTGGCATTTGGATACTGACTATAACCATGACCCTACCAGCACTTTTCTCTCTTGAACACAGCAAATCCAACTCCTTTAAAAATGCTCTATTATTCTCACTATAGTTTCTTTATTATGCACACAGCACTACTAAAATATGCAGATATTTACGAGATAAGGTGCAACCTATTCTTGCCTAGGACAGTAAAAATTAACAAATATTCTGTTAATATTAGAAATAAGGAATAAGAGAGTTAATATTTTAAAATAATATGAGGTCAAAATGCAACCCCTTTAAGCTCTTTTTGGGCAGAAATTCTGCTGAGATGAGAGTATCAGTGCACCTGGACACACCAAGAGCACACTATGAACCAGGTATTTGGGTTATACTTGCTGAGAGAGGGAAGGAGTGAGAGAGGGACGGAAGGAAGGAAGGAAGGACGGAAGGAAGGAAGGAAGGAAGGAAGGAAGAAAGGAAGGAAGGAAGGAAGGAAGGCAGGCTCCAAATTCAGACTCTTGAGTGTAAAACATGCAGCATATGGTCAGGCTGGCAGAAGAGCCTGATGGTGGCCACAGCAACAGACTGCCGTGCAGTGTCAGCATGAGCACAATGCCAAGTGCTGCTCCCGCTGCCAAATCCCAAAAAGTCCCCATCAGACACCGCCTACAGCCCCACACCAAAACAAAGGGCTCCCAGAGATACCAGCCATAAGGGGGTGCAGGCAAGGGCTTAGCCCTAAAGCAAACTGCTCCCTTGGACTGCCATCAATATTTTCTATTTAAAACCCCAAGCAACTGCCCTGATGGCAGTGATCCTTATCAGCTAAATTCCCTTCCTGCTATCAGACTCATGAAGGGATCAGAGGGAGATCTGTGGTAATTAAAAATGAAGGAGATCAAATTAGTAAAGCACATTCCCAACTGTCAGGAGTGATTCAGAGGTCTGGATTCTGCTGAGGGAGACTGTCTGCCACCTCCACCTCCATGTATGTACCCTACCTCCAGAACAGTATTGGGAAAATGCCTGGAGGAGACATCTTAAATGGGAAGCAGAGGAGTAGCAGCCAGGGTAGCTCTAGGAGTAATAAATATCGCCTTTTTCCTAGCCAAGAGCTTTCTGGACTTTGAATGCATCTCTTCACAGGAACCCTTGCAACCGTGATGTGGCAGCATCAAAAATGTGACTCAGCTCTGAACAAACAGAAACCTGAAAGAGGTGTCCAAGCAGTCTGGTGTGGCCATGCCATAGCCTGTCCAGAGGTAGCCCAGCCCCACAGGGTGACCACTGAGGTACCACACCATGCTGAATGGGAAAACACAGTCTGCAGGGTCTGAAAGTGGTGATGACTGCAGCCCCACATGGCAAGGAGAACAGAAAAAACAGAAGGGAGTGAAATACAGAACAGGGCACACCGTCCCAGTGCCTTGCAACTGCAGAGCTGCTACTGCAGCTTCCCTCACATATCTGGGTCACTGCACAGCAGGACCACCTACAGCACCACAAAAATCTCTCCTGTGAGCCTCCTTCCTCCTTCCCACCTACCACCTACATGGGAGAGATGTGGAGGGCAGGAGGGTAGCAGGAGGGGAAGGTGGATCACTGTGCTGCTCATGCTCGTGGCAAGAAGAAGGTGAAAAAACCCTTCTAATAACCAGGTCATAAAGTAGTCAAAATATGACAGCCCTTTCTACTATGAACCCCACGACTACTTCTCAGAGGACACTGTCTTCTCTGCAGGTAAACTTTGCTGATTGAGTTTCTGAAGACCCAAAAACAGGGTAGAATCCTGGCAGGTTTCGGAGCCTGCAGCAGTTCCAAGGAATGTTGGGGCTGTGCTCAGCAGGACACAGTCAGCTGTGATTTGCTGTGTGCTTCAAAATGCAGCAGAGCACAGAGATATCCAACCTAATTTTAAATGGGTTCATTCAGATGAAAAGCAGTAAAACACAGCATCCTGAAAACGAGCACATCTCAAGACACCGACTGAGCTCTGGTGCCACAGTTCAATTGCTCCAGATATGGGAAGCACCTGAGCTAACACATTTTTAGCAATCTCAAGTGTCTTTCCACTCCACTGGAGGCCACAGTCTAGACGTATTTACAGAGCAGGAGACATTTAACGTATTGTTATACCATCTTTCAAATTCCTAGTTCAGGCACAATTTAAAGAGAATGCTGAGCATTTGGAAGAAGGAGAGGTTGGCACAGTATTCTCAGGATTCAAAATTAATGACAGCCTGCACGTCACTTCTGTTTTCAGGGAGCAGGAAAGATCAGTGGCAGATATTCTCAAGAGGCAGCATTTCTGAGTAGATGAAAACAGCTGCAAACATTGTGAAGTCAGCAGTGATGGCAGATGTGTTCCAAAAAGCCCCACTTTCTCATACAGATTCCCCCATATCCATTGTGTCCACTGAGGGCTCTACAACCTCAAGGAGACAATAAAAAAGCTCTAAGAGCTCATGCTGCTTTACAACTGCAACTGCTATACAAGTGCAACTCTCTCTTAGGAGCAGAGACATGGTTGGCCAAAGTGTATCTCAGGACTAACAGATGCTGAACAAAACTTCTGAAGATAACAGACCTCTCAAGCTGGAACTCGTCCTGCCCAGACTGATTTTACTGTAGGCCCTGATTCTGCAGGTTGAAGGACCAAAGAAAGACCCAAGGAGACTCCAGGATTCTACGAAATGCCAAAATACCAGTGTCACAAGTCCTGGCACAGGGTAGGACCTACGAGATGTAAGAGAATCTGAATAAATTTTAGAATGTCCAGAAAAACTCACCCCAGAGGATATGGCATAGTTCTGGCATTTCTTGATAGATCTTGGGATAAAATAGCACCAGGCCTAAGAGAGAAGGAAGGCATCTCAAGGAGCCATTAATGTGAGTTGTGTGCAACCCCTGGCCAAGCCTGCAGCACAAACCTCACTCTGCACACAATCCACTAAGAACATGAGTTGTAGAAGCCTCAGATACAGAACCTTTTTGTTGCGGTGCACTTTAGCC
>VZRS01012042.1:0-167447 GCA_013398055.1 Ifrita kowaldi | reverse complement strand
TATATATATATACACACACTGGCTAGGGTTTATGTCTTCGTATCACATCTCACAAGCTAGTTTCCCAAGGACGGCAATATCAGGAAATACAGCACACAGGGAAAGAGAGTTACTGGCTTAACAGTCTGAATAACATTCTGGCACCTTCAGTGTCTCCAGGAAATGTATGATTCTAGTACTTTCTGAAAAATCACCATAAATCTTTTTTGCAAACATTTTTCTGTAAGTCCTTATGAAGAAAGTGGGTGTGGATATAGAAGAGGATGTTAAAAATTGCAGGTCAGATCACAGCTGCTACTGTGACTTGGAAGAGCTTCAGAGTCTTCCCTGAATTTCACTAGGGCTGCTTCCCTTTCTGGAATGGTTCGGAATAGGCTGATACACAAAGACTTTATCTTTGGCCTACTTTCATGGGAATTTGGTATTGCATATTGAGACTAAACTGCACAGAAACTCATGCTGTCTTTCATATGCTAGAGACCCATGTTCCCTGACCCTCGTATTCTTCCAGAAGGAGACTCAAAATCCATGTGTTGGACTGTCCTCTATTACCTTCTGTCATTCCAGATGCCACCAAAGAAAAAAAGAAGGAAAGGTGATGCTCAGCATTTTTCAGCTGCCACAAGTATTTGTCTAACCACTAACAAGGTAGCTTGATAGTGTAAGATAACATCTTTATCCTGTTGTTGTATAATCTTTAGAACTTTTGTTCTTAAACATCTCAGATGGTCTTGTCCTCCTCTCTTTATTTTCCAAACATAATTTGTTAACAAAGTGAAAAGAAGAAGAGAAAAAAGTATCTAGAGGAAGAATAGAGAGGAAGCTGACTGCTTCAAAATAGTTGTAGTGGTTTGGTTTGAAATATCCATTGCTTACTTGTTTTCCTTCTGTGAGATAAGAATTAGGAGAAAGCAAAGCAGGCACAAAACTTAAGAGAATATAAAGAAGTTTATTAACAGATTGAAAAGAAAGAAAAAAAGAAGTCAGACTAAACCTTCAGAACACTTCTCTTCCCCCCAACTTTCTCCTTTCTCCCACTGACAAGGTAAAAAGACAACCCTTGAGATTTTTTTCAGTCATGTTTACCACCTTTGTAATAATTTCTTTTTCAGTTCACTTAGGGAGAGGAGTCTCTGTTGCGCATGCTATGGAGACATCTGCACAAGAAACAGGCTCTCATGGCTTCACTGTCACAGCAAGACAGCCACCCAGGATAGTTCTCTGCTCGCATGTGGACGTATCTTCCCTCGACTTGCAGCCTACCCCACAACTGCTTTTGAGGGTTCAACTTTTAGCTAATGGGGTACCATTTTTAAGGATGAGCTGTTCAGAAGCAAAAGATATCTCCATCTATCTCTGGGATCATCATCTCTAGGAACAGAGGTCTCCTTCCCTGGAGCAAGGGTCTTCATCACTTTCATCTCTTTCTCTCTTCAAGTTTCTCATCAAATCACAGCTACTTCAACATCTGCTTATTTCAGCACAGTACTTTTGCTCACAATTGCAGTTCAAACGCTCCACCCCCCGTGTTTTCATGAAATTACAAGGGGTACTCTTATGTATTACAGTCCATTACCACAGCCTTACAACAGAATTTCAGCTTCTAAGTTTGAAGCATCTCCTCTTTCTCCTACCTCAGGGTTTCAGCTCTTCCTTTTTCACTGACTTAGGTGTCTTTATGGTGTTTACTTCACGTGCCTTCACCTTTCCCCTTCCTTTGACTGGGAGAGGATTGATGTCTCCAGGCTTCATCTGTTCTGGAGGAATCTTACAGCACTAAAAGAGTTAATCTCACCCGGGCCTTGCAGCTGGAATTTGCCTTTTGCTGCTGGTCACCAGTCTCTGCCGGGTGGCGGCCGGAGCTCGTTTCGGTGTAGCATTTTATTTTAGCAGCCGCACTGGGAGGGTCTGGCCGAGCCGTGGGGCCGCCTGCATGGAGCAGGGCCGCAGGTGGAACAGGGCTGCGCTGCTCCAGGGTGGCTGTCTCCAGGGTGGCTGTGTCCTGGGTGGCTGTCCCCTGGCCGGCCCGGCCGGCACTGAGGGGGCTGTGCCGGGTGTCCAGCGAGCAGAAGTGGCCGAGATCTCAGCCAAGCCGCGCCGCAGCCGACCCGGCCCGGCCCGGCCCCGCTGGGCCATGCTGTGGGCCTCGCCTCCAGCTACCTGTCCAAAAGCTGGAAGCAAGAGAGCTTTCCTGGGCTTTGTTCGTTCTTAAATGTGGATCACAGAGCCATGTCAAGCTCTTTAAGTGGCTTAAAAAAGTTGCCAGTATTCAAACTAGCCAGCTGATTGGTTCTGTTAGGTGTAGAGGAAACTGTAAGCACCTCTTTGCAAAAGAATCACTTCCGTGGCTGATGAAGCCCCTCCTTAACTAGAAACCCAAACTGTGCTAAACCATGACAACAGTTTAAAATAAAAGTTTAAATACTGCAGATGGTATTCTTCATTACTGCTTTACCAAAACAAGCTTTTTAAAAAGTCTCTGTATTTTCTTCAAAGCAAATTTTCATGGCCTGTCCTGTTTTTGTTTAAAAAGAGAACTTTTCCTCATGCCTTCTTTGTTTTTTACTGTCACAACCTGGTACAAGGATAATCCCTAGAGAAGTACAAGAAAATTGAAATTGATTTTCATCACAGCAGTCAACAGTATTCTTAGTAGGATGGGTTTGCAAGATGACTGCCTAAAATTGTAAATGAACAGCATAAACCTCATGAAGCATATACTTCAGTTCTTGAAATTCTTAATTATGGGGGTTCCATCTAATTTAAATAGCAGTAAGACTTAATAATTTTGCAGGAATATCTTGCAACTAAGATGAACTGCTGGGTCCTAGATGGGCATTGAGCAGCTATAGTTTCCCAGCCGAGTGGTGCCATTCTGAAGTCTTGTCAGAAATGTTCAGTGTATTTTCTTAGGAAATATCAGCAGGATCATAAGTTAGTTTGCATACTAAAGAGTAAATTGGGGAGCACTATTTCTAGAGATGATTAAACATTAATAATCCCTTTGAGAAGTTATCATTTGGAGATGTATACTGTGGAGAAAAATTCAGCTTTGACATTTGATTTCAAGCTTCACATACTTTATTGGACTGAGGGTATAAACTATTTCCAACCTTGCCAACAATTATTTTGGCTTCTTTGGAAAGTGAAGTATATTGTGATTATAATAAATAAATGTTAAATATAATTTGATTTCTTTTCAAGTAATGTCATGGTACCTTACTTCTAATTATACTACCAGGTAATTAGGAGAATAGAAAATGAAATTATGGAAGCCAACATGAGACATTCTTAGCATCAGTATTTTAATATTGATTACATGATAGCATGTTTGATAAAACTGTATGTTCAAACAGCACTTGTCGACAGAAATATTTAAAGGTTTCCTGTCTTGAATAATATTTGTACGTGTTATTCTGAGAGTATTGTTAAGAGATAACAGAAAAAAAATTTTTGGCTTTATGCTTTGTACTGTCTTGTGGCTAGTAAACTGGTGACAACAAATGAGAAGGCTGAGGTACGCAACAACTTTTATGCCTCTGTCTTCAGTGGCAACCTCTTTTCCCACACCTCTTGAGTGGATGGACAGCAGGATGAGGAAGAGGAGCAAAGTTCTTCCCAGTGTGTGGAAAGATGAGATTTATGACCTGAGGAAACTGAACATACATTAGTCTGTGGGACTTTATAAGGTGAATCCCAGAGTTCTGAGGGAACTCGCTCATGTTGTTGCCAAAACACTCTTCATGATATTTGAAAAGTCATAGCAGTCAGGTAGAATCCCAGATGACTGGAATAGGAATAACGTTGTACCCATCTTTAAAAAAGGTAGAAAAGAGGACCCTGGGAACAACCGACCTGTCAGCCTCACCTCTGGGCCTGGGAAGATCATGGAACAGATCCTGCTGGAAGCTGTGCTAAGGCACATGGAGGACCGGGATGTGATTTGGGACAGCCAGCTTGGCTTTTCCAAGGGCAAGTCCTGCCTGACCAACCTAGTGCCAGACAGGACCACTGGTGACTTTGTGTTGTAGTGACTGCCTCAGTGGACATGAGAAGAGCTACAGATGTCATTTATCTGGAATGTTAGGTGGATAAGAAAGTGGTTGGAAGGTCACATCCAGAGGGTAGTGGCCTACAGTTCAGAGTCCTGATGGACATCAGTGACAAGTGGTGACCCTCAGGGGTCTGTGCTGGAACCAGCATTATTTAATATCTTCATTAATGAGGTTCACAAGGCCAGACGCAAAGTGTTGTACCTGGGATTGGGCAACCCCCGATATCAGCAGAGGCTGGGGATGAACAGATGAAGAGCAGCCCTGGAGCAGTGCTGGTTGACAAGAAGCTGGACATGACCCAGCCATGTGCACTCACAGTCCAGAGAGCCAAATGTGTCCTGGGCTGCATCCAAAGCAGTGTGGGCAGCAGGGGAGGGAGGGGATTCTGCCCCTCTGCTCTGCTCTGGTGAGACCCCACCTGGAACACTGCATCCAGCTCTGGGGCCCTCAGTCCTCACCACAGTGAGGACATGGACCTGTTGGAGCAAGTCCAGAGGAGGCCATCAAGATAATCAAAGAGATGGAGCACTTCTCCTATGAGGAAAGACTGAGACAACTGGTATTGTTCAGCGTGAAGACAAGGCTTCCAGTTTACCCAATTGTGGCCTTCAGTATTTGAAGGCAGCTTCCAAGAAAGATGAAAAGCAACTTTTTGCAAGAGTATGTAGTGACAGCACAAGGGGGAACAAATTCAAACTGAAAGAGGGCAGGTTTAGATTAGGTATTAGGAAGAAATTTCTTAGTGTGATGGTGGTGAGGCACTGGAAGAGCTTGCCCAGAAAGGTTGTGGATGCCCCATCCCTGGGAGTATTCAAGGCCAGCCTGGGTGGGATTCTGGGGAAGTTGTCTAATGAAAGCTGTCCCTGCCCATGGCAAGAGGAATTGAAAGTACATGGTCTTTAAAGGTCCCTTCCAACCAATTTTATGACTGTATGATAACCCTTGTCTACAAGGAAAGGCAGAAATTAGAATGTATAAGTGGCAATGTATATTGGGTCTGGCTGAGCTGGAGTTCATTTTCCCATAGCAGCCCTCACAGTGCTGTGCTCTGTAGCTGGAAAGGTGTTGATAACACACCAGTATTTTGGGTAATGCTGAGCAGCACTAGTGCAGTGTTAGCACTGTTTCTATCATCCTGCATCATATCAGGTAGGCTAGGAGAGGACAAGATCATGGGAGGTGACAAAACTAGGTCAGCTGACCCAATTTGACTAAAGGGATGGATGTTCCATACCATATGACATCAGCTCAGATACAAAAACCAGGAATATGAGGAGAAAGGGAGGCTTTTGTTATTTACAGTGTTTGCCTTCCACAGCAACCACTGTGTGTATTGAAGCCCTGCTTCCTGGGAAGTGGCCAGATGTTGGTTGCTGGCGGGCAGTACAGAACAAAATAATTTTTTTCTTTGTGCACACACAACTGACTGCTTTTGTTTTAGTAAACTGTCTTATCTCAACTTACAAGTTGTTTTCTATCTAATTTTCTATTTCCTGTCCAGCTCAGGAGTGATAGAGGGGCTTGGTGGACACCTGTCATCCAGCCAATGTCAACCCACCACACAATGTTGTGTTGTGCTACATGCTACACTATGTTTGGTTAAGCTATGGTACTTTTACCAACTTTTTCATCCGGACACTTAACATTTACATATAGATAGCGCTGTAGTTTAACCCCAGCCAGCAGATAAGTACCCCACAGCCACTCACTTAAACTACTCTGTCACATGGGGGGAAAACTCAGAATGGTAAAAGTGAGACAACACATAGGTTGAGATAAAGGCAGTTTAATAGATGAAGCAAAAGCTGCACAGACCAGAACAAGGAATTTATTTGCCACTTCTCATCTGCAGGCAGGTGTTTAGGTGTCCAGGAAAGGGGGGCTCCATCACACACAACAGTTAACTTGGGAAGACACACATCATCACTTTGAATGTCCCCTCCTTCCTTCTCCTCCCAGCTTTATATGTGGAGTATAACACCGTATGTTACGGAATACCCCGTGGGTCAGTTGTGGTCAGCTGTCCCAGCTGTGTCCCCTCCCAGCTCCTTGCACACCCCCAGCCTCCTCGCTGGTGGGGTGGGGGAGGAGCAGCAAAGGCCTTGGCTCTGTGTAAGCCCTGCTCAGCAGTAACAAAAACATCACTGTGTTATCAACCCTGTTTCCAGCCCAGATCCAACACACAGCCCCATACTAGAATGAAGAAAATGAACTCTATCCCAGCCAAAACCACCATGAATAGCTATTGATTTCTTGTCACTATGTGTTGGTCCCCAAAGTGCAGGAGACATTGTCCTGCCAGTTTTAAAGGATTTATCCCCCCTGGACGGCACTTATTTTGACCTCTGTCCATGGAAAAAATTGCCAACACTCTGGGAAGAGTTTGAATCTAGAAAGGTTTGAACCAGATGACAGAACAGTTTGTAGTGGTGTCACAAGGTGAAGAATTTAGAGGTTTTGGGGTTGTTTGTGTAGTAAATAGATAAAAGCTAAAAATGCCAAGATGGAGGACAGTTGTTGTTCTCCAGGGTTTCTTCTTCTTCTTCTATACCTCCATGTCTTGCGGCAAAAGTGATTTAGAATGATTGGATGAAAAATTCCACAGTTCCTGTCCACGCAGGAGCTGGGTTTGTTGGCCATTGGCAGAAAAGTGAAAATATGTTTCATTTCAAACTTCTATTGGGTCATTTACCTTTAAAAGGGCCAAGAATTTGTGATAAGCCCTCTTTTCCGCGCGCATCTTTTGAACTCTCTGCAGGGTGCTGTGTTCAGCACTCTATTTCTCTGATAATGCTAATTAAAACAACTATCTGAAGCAAAGAATCAGAGGACTTCTCTCGTCTTTTCAACTTTCTGGCCAGGACTTTTAGGCCTCCCTCCCTGCGGGGGAGTCCCACAACTATGGAAGTGGGACAGAATTACAGATATTCGTCTTACAATGTGACTGGTACATGCCATGCAGACCCAGTGTGCCCAGTTAGTGGTTTCTTATGGTGCAGCAAACCCAAGAAGGTTTTCTTCTCCTGTTATCTTCATAGTGCCTGGTGCCCTCTGCTTCTAACAGAGTCCAGCCCAGGAGTCCCAAAAATTTTTTATTAGATCAGACATTGACTTGAAACACGAAAATTTCCAGGCAAGTTTCTGTGTTTTATCTCATACACCAGATGCCTACAATAGCTCTGGGTGCCTCAGCATGCTCAGGTGGCACATGGTTTCTGGCACACCAGGGGATTTTCTCACTGACAGCTACTGTTTTTTTTCATTGCCTAACAAGAACATGATTAATTCAGGCAACGAGTTTATTACTGGCAAGTTGAGGAGGAGTAAAATCCTGCTGTATTCATCAGCACATGTTTCGTTGGAAGTCTGAAAATGACTGCATATAATTAATAGTGATTAGAGACAGTGATGGTTATTATGTATTGCCCTGCCATAGGTGTCATTCCCTTGTCATGCTAGACTCAAACAGTGAACTCTTTAGGAACCAGAATGTGAGGTTTCTCTGACTAATTTTTCAGTAATTGCTATATTTTTGGAGAAAAAAAGAGAATAAGCATAGATGAAAACTTAAAATGAGTACTTTGCCCTCCTTGTGAAGGTCACTAAAAGCAGCTTGCCTATTCTTGTGCTGGAACTGAAATTGTTGTCATCAATGTCACCCTTCATTAGAGCATCACCATGCTGGACTTTTTGCTGCCTTGGTGAATGACAGCTGTTAGAATGAGCCAGTAAAGGGTACATGTGAGCACTGCTTAGCCATTGCACTAGTGGCATCTTCCACTTTCCAAGAGACTGGAGTGGGCAGAGTAAAGCACAGGTAAATGGCTGTGGAGAAGGTCACCATAAATACAGCCAGTGAAACAACATGTACGGGCAGTATCTGCAAGGTCCATCTTGGACCCCTGGGAATGAGCCAGTTTTGGTGCTGTATTTTTGTGGTTTTGTGGTTCTCCCCCTAAATAAACTTGTACCAGGTAGCTGGAAAGGGTTATTTAACAAAGTTTTGTACCTTTCTATCATTTTTTCATGATACAGTGCACAGTCTGAGGGAAAAATTCAGGTTCCATAGGGGAGAGAAAATCTTTCTTAATACAAGAACTACCCCATTGGAAGTGAGCAAGGTTTGTAATGAGATCAGTAGAAAGCAGATATAGTATCAAGAAGAGAAAATAATTTTTCCTGTTTGTCATATCTAGTCAGGCAGAATTTTACAAAATGTGTCTTAACTTATACCATCAGGGTAGCAAAAAACTGTTGTGTCTTCTCCAGACTTTAAACCTACTCTGAATTGCTGAAATATGAAAAAAAAACCAGAAAGCATAGGGTAAGTTCTTTTACAAATTGATATTCAGGATCAAACAACAGTTAAATAAGCTCAACCAAAATATTTTGAATCAGTTTTGACCCGTAAAGAGATTTTAAACTGTATGAAATATTAACTAAAATTAGCTAACTAAAGAATACATGGCATAAACCACAATTTTTTCTCTAGAAAGTAGCAGAACAGCCTTCCACTTAGAAAAGCTTTCTCCTTCAGCTTCCCCAACCAAGCTACTAAAACAAAAAATACCTCACGTCAGACTCCTGGTGTCTTTTTAAGGACATGGGTTTGGATTACTCACTTCTCATGTTATCTAGCCCCAGTAAAGGGCAAAATCACTGGTCAGAGTAGAAGGGCACTGGCCACAGGGTAGGAATGGGGAGCAGGCATTAGCTTTGTGTGAGTGTGCATTCATGCTTGAAAGCAGAATGAGGAACAGTCGACCCATGCTAGAATTCAGCTCATTAGGATCATTTCGGGTAGTTGATTGATTACATAATTGCATGGGGCAAGTTTTATATGTTCCTAAAGCTAAATTTGATGAGAAATGGTACTGTCACTCAGAAAAGAAAAAAAAAAAGCTTTGTCTGCAGCAGTACTTAATCATAGCTTAGAACAGAAGTAACTATTGTCTATGTATTTATTAAGTAAAATGAAGATGAGAAAAAAGAAGGTTTTAAAATTAGGAAATATGTTGAGTTCTATGAAACAAACCTTTAAGTACAAGAACAAGATAGAGGGGAGAAGAAAAAGCACAATTGAAAACTGAAAATAAGATGAGCAATTTTGATCTGTTTATACTATCTGGCTGTATACAGACAATCTTCCTCAATGTGAAAGGGGATTCGTTAAAAAGCAATTTATATAATTTGTATTTCTACAAAGATACGTCTGGGGATTACTGGTTATTTACAGAGCAGTTCACTTTTACCACCCTGGATAGCCTTTGAACCATCAAGAAGATTGACAGTCCTGCCCAACTTGGTGTCATCTGCAAACTGACTGAGGCTGCACTCAATCCCCTCGTAGAGCTTGTTGATAAAGACATTAAACAGAACTGACCCATTAGTGTGCTTGGAGGGGGGAAACATACTATATTTACGTTAATGATAATTAAAAAGCAATCAGTCATTTAATCTTGCTAGCACTGATTTATAAGACATCTTCCTGTGTGCTTGAGCACACATATGTCAAGGTTTTTCTTAATAACGAAGACAGTTCCTTAAAGTATTCAGTATCACAAACTCTAAAATAATAGCAAGGAAACAATAACCTTGGAAAAAGTCTGTTTTCCTGAGATGTACCTTTTTAATATGTCTGCTACTGTTCAAAATTACACTAAATCATGGCCAGAGCAACAAACTCTGTGTCAAACATGCAGCCTCAACAGCCGGACTGCAGTTTGTGTAGCTAAATGATGGCCTGTGTGTGACATGCTGGCAGGGAATGGCACAGGTTATGCGATATTTTTTACACAGCTGCATTGAGGATGCTCCGCTCAGCAAACTTGTAACCCTTCCTCAGGCTCTGTTTTTTCTGGCGTACTGAATGCTGTGTGCTGTTATTCATATCTCTAAAATAGTAGGGAAATGCCTACCAGGGAGGGAGGTCTGTGCAGTGACAATTCTTATAAAAACATGCAGAGACGGGGGAGCCTGAGTATCTGTGCGCATTTGTACGCAAAATGAGCAAATTCATTTTGCTTCAATTGTCAACGTGAGACTTAGACCAAGAGTCTGTGTGACAGCCTGTGAAGTGCACATTATAAGTGGCTGATTACAAAACATTTCACTGGAAATATTTATGCAACTTCATAGTTGAGTAGTCATGCCTAATATTTTATACACTCTATATTGAATTATGCATCACATATACATCTGCCAAAGCTAATATAATCAGAATTGTAAAGGCTAGTGGATCATCTGGGACTATCAGTGCGTATGTACCCCTGTTATGGTGGAGAGACAAGGGAGATACCAGGTGACACTGATGTGTAAGTTAGAGAACTAGTACCTAGCTTCAGTTCTCAAAGAAAAAACGTGTCCCTTATCAGGAAACGTTCTGGACATGATATTGAGAGCTAAGCCACTTGAGAGAACCTCAAGGACACCTCTACTTGAAAGGGCTTAATAAAAATTCACTTTGCATTATGGTAAGGCCAAGAAGATTTTCCTGAATTTCTAGATCAGTGATAAGTGTCAGTCAAATACATAAAATTATTTGCATTTATTTGTGTGTAACATTACTGTTGTACAAGTTAGTTTAGTCGACCAGCATTTGAATTCAAAGCTTGATCTTCAACCAGTTTTACGTATAGTGAAACTCTGCAGTTCTAGAAAAGGTCAAGACTCTTTACAGAGTTCTGAGAAATCATGTTTCTTTCTAATAGAGCGGTATTTTAGGGCAGCATATAAGCATTTTGTGTCTGTAAGCATCTTGTCACTCTTGGGGTATAGTTTTTACTGATATCACTTCTTGTATCCTTTAGAAAAGAAAATGGCAAAGTGAAATTAGGAAGATGTTTTCCTGTGCTGTGCAACAGTTAGTTAGAGCACCTTCATACTGCATTTAGAATACCTGCCTGCAATGCACAAATAAGAAGTCCCTCTGCTCTAGGGACAGGTAGGAAGAATTTGTTTCTGCATTGCCTACTAAGGTTTACAGTATAAATATTTGTGTATTTGCAGAGACATATTTGTGAAATGTATGTATAACTTGCTCTCTTCAACAAAAAGCTTAAATGTTGCTGGGCTAAAATATCAACTAAATTATTGTTTACCCCATATAAATAATATTTTTATAAAAAACATTTGGCTTGAATATTCACTTATTGCAGAGAAAGCGGTCACACAGCTTGCAGTGCTACAGACTGGGGGCTTTGTGGTGTTAAATAGTTTTTTTGTGGGTGTTGTATGGCCAGTGAATATTTGAGGGTGAGGAATTTGAGCTCCTGCACAGATTAGGTTCTGAGCAGCCTTTCAGCATCAAGCCATGGACACACACGTGCACATCCACAAAGACAGAGCAAATAGTCTCAGCAGGTGGGTTGCAAACCCCTTGTTCTGTATCTTTCAGTGAAAAACATTGATGCTGTAGAGATACTGACCTCAAACCAGAAAGTAATAATGTAGAAATAGCTGGAAAAAGCTACTGAACTGCATCTTCTGAAGTGGGACCGTATGCAGGTCACACTGCATAGACACAAAGGATGATTTTGTTTTCTGTTAGAGAACATGATGGATTTCTTTGTCTGTCTGTTGCTGGGTTTTTTTAAAGCCTCAATTGCAGAATTAATTGATATAATCTTTTGTCCATAATTGATGGATTCCCTAGCTCAGCACCTTGGAAGACCATGCTGCTGATTTAGAAGCTTAATTCAAAATGTTTAATTTTAAATGGTGGTGATGTGAACTTCAGCCTGAAGTTAATAGAGAAAAAGTGGTGTTGTCCCACCTTTCTAATCTTCCATTTGTGACCCCCAGATATGTTAAAGGCATGTAAATAAATAATCTCACAAAAACTGAATAGCCAAGAAATTTGTGGCATCCTGTGGAAAATATGGGCACTATGCCTTGTTCATTCAAGTGCATTTTTTCTGAGACTTAATAATGACTGGAGTATTTCTAAGTCTAATGTGAATTATTATTGAAGAATAATTACTTTTTCTTGCTCAAGTGCACAGCCATTTAAAATTGTTATTATAGTTTGGGAATGTGTTTATTACAGAGAATTTGCTGATGAAAAAAAAATAATTACTTGGCTCTGTGATGTTTTCAATTCAAGAAAAGCAGTAACAGCCTACTGTTGGGTTTATTGTACTTTTCATTAAAGCAGCTGGTATTGGCCATTCTTAGAGAAAGGATATGAACCATTGTTCTCATGCAATAATTACTGCTTTCATATGGAACCATCTAGTTTTACCTCTGTTCTCAGTATTTTTAACCTTGGTAAGAAATAGTGAATATTCATAAAAGCTGAGTTTTATGTAAATTTTTACATAATTTTCAAATAATTAAATTTATTTGCTTTGTTTCCGTTAATTTAAGACAGGAGACTAAACTTAACTTTTAGCCTTGTCTCCAACAAAAAATTAAGAATTTTTAAGGACAGGCTCTGAATACGCTTGTATGGTCTAGCAGAAACATAGTGCAATTTGTGGCATTTTGATGGGTTGGGATATTCTTGTTTGGTTGCTTTTGGTTTTGGTTTTGTTTTACTTTGAACTGAAACATTATGTAAAGATTTGACATTAGCAGCACACTTGGTAGAGTCTCCAGCGCTTTACGTCAAATAGTCATGGAGTGCTTTTTCACAATGTCACCAGAAATAAGAACACAGTTGAGTCAGGTGGCCAGGTGTCCTCTTTAAGATGGATTTAGATCTGTCTTAGATGAAAACATATAAAAATGTAGCTTCTCTGTTCACAAGTTCATAGAGTGGTACCAAACTTTTGATTACAAGATTCTGATAAGAATTAAATTCCTAATGCAAATTCAGCCCCTAATCCCACATGCTTGGAAGAATGAGGAATATATCAAGGCTACTTGCTTTTTCCTCCACTAGTCAGAAGTCTCTAAAATGGCTGTAGTTAAAGTACTGCTGATGACTAGCTCAATTACCTTCAAAAAGATTTTTCTTCTTCACAGTTTTACGTTTTAAGACAACCCTGGTTATGAAATGAGCTCCTCTTCGTTGTCTCCCAGCGTTTTTCTCCTTCCCAGATACATCAGGGAACATTTCATAGTTTCAAGGGCATTCCTGGCAGAAAGTACATAATAATATTAATTGCAAAACTCTCCAGGTACTTGTCATAGTCCTGAAGAGATCAGCCTGCACTGGCATTGTGTATTCAGATAAAGCTCTGCAAGCAGCAGGATGCTTGGATTTATTACTGCTGCCAGAAAGCAGGCACAGTTTGCTTGTAGCCGTTTGTCAATAGTGCTGTGCAGTTTTGGAAACTGCTGGCAATTTTATTTTGTATTTTGCATAAGGTTTTTGGGCATGTCCTAGGGGCACTTGGTAAATTATCATGATAGCTGAAAGACAGAATCAGTCTGCTAAGCATTAAGATGGCAAAAAACTATTAGGACATAAAACAAATCAGCATTGATAGATCAAAAGTGCAGGAGTTTCATGCTGAAAGCTGTATTCCAGCATGAAAGTTAGAGGTTTGCATACACTCAAAATGTATGGATCTGTTCTGCAATCCTGGTTGTTGTTGAAGTAACTGAATAATCCTCTCCAAATTGTAATTCAGACACAGGGTTTTACTGGAGATGAGAGGATCTCAAGAGAATAAATTTAACCAAATTTTCAAACGAGGAAAGCTGAGTCATGCTGACCTCTAGATGTTTACTGTTCTAAAAATATTCACCCTGAAAGTTGAGGTTGTCTTGTCCTCTTGGTGTGTGAAGATAAAATGCAGCTAATGGAAAATGGGTTGAAGACTCCCAAAGGTGCTTCTTCTCGATGGTACCTGAAGCTTCATCTCTTGAAGCTTGTCCAGGAACCCAGGCAGATATGGCTGGCCAATTGGAGCTGAAGGGTACTGGAACTGATGGGTTGCTGAGTTCCATAGGTCTGCAAATCTTCTAAGAAATTCTGCTGTAGTTTTCTTTCATATTTCAAAATATGATGTATTTCTTACATTGTTTTGTGCAACAGAAACTTTCTCTGAGTAAGTTCTATTTGAAATACTAAATCTGGTATGTTTGGTGTACCCTTGAGAAAAAGAGAATCAGTCTACAAATACTTTTCTAAGTTGCGTGAGTATTTTCGGAGTTCACAGTAAACTTTAGTGGTATATTAATGATTTTAAAACAAACATCATTTGTTATTGTTTTCTGGTTTATCTGGATTACTCCAGATGACTGGGAATTGGTATTGAATGTGGAATTATTACCACATTCTCACCTTGTTTCCTAACTTGCTGTGAAAGACATTTGGCTCTCCTACAACTGATGTTTATGTGTGTTTAACTATCTAGTCACTTGTCATTTGCGTGTTCCTTATAGGAGTTTAAGTCTCAGTGAAAAAAAATCATATGAAAGCCCCAATTTATTTTCTTCCCTATCCAACCTATTTATTTTTTAGTACTGGTGAAGCAACCCACTTTGTTTCAGATTGGCTTCAGCAGTCATAGAGCAAATTTTTCTCTATTATATGAAGAATATATAATTCTTCTAATCCAAGTAGTTTCCAAGTTTCTTCTAATCAAATTGTTAGTGATGGTGAAACCAAGAGAATGTGAAATGGCAAGCCTGCTTTTATAGACAGAAGGTTATTTAGGAAGGGGCTTGTTTTGAAAGCAGGCACATAAAAGAAGTTTATTCAAGAACTAGAAAAAGAGAAAAACAGAGATCATTCAAGGCACTGTTAAAATCTGTCTTGTGCTCTTTTTGACCAACACACAGCAATCAAAATTTAGATAAAATAATAATAACAAAAAATGCACTAATCTTACAAAATAAGTAATGAAAATCGTGTGTATTCTTCAAAACAAAACCCCTGTCTTTTATGCGATTCTGTGATATGAGTGTCTCAGTACAGTTACTTGGATAGCAGTTATCATGAGGAAACACTGTGAGGTCTGTGCTCAGTTTGAACGGTCGGGACGTATGGAGACAAGAGATCTCTGAAGTCCGGTCTTAGAGCACGAGGTTTATTGATAAGGGCTTGGGTACAGGGGGCCTGCTTGGAGCTGCTAGCTGCAGCTAGAAGCAGGCCAGAAAAACAGAAAGCAGGATAGTAAAGAGATGTAAAAAGTGTAAGAGGTCTAAGAGAGCTAAGAGATGTAAGAGACGTAAGAGAGCAAGATTCTCCTTTACAATACAATAAATCTTCTTCTGTCTTGAATATTCTAATTTTCATTAACCAATCTAGTACAAGATACAAATCCTATAGCATTTACGTACAGCCTATAAGAATCATTGCATTACCATACTGCGTTACATTTTAAACCCTAAAAACTACTCTTTGGACCCCTTCTGCCAAGGTAGCAGGGTCTGCTCTGACCCTTAGACCTGTTTGCTAGCAGAAGGTATTGTTCAATCTAAGGGGATTACCTTCAGCCGGCCACACCATTGTTTTCCAGTTGTTCAGTAACTGAGGCCTGGTATCTCAAAGTATGCCTTCATTTCAATTTCACCTATAGTTTCCATGTTCTCAGCATCTTTTGCCAGGCAATAAGGCTTCCCTGTTTCATCTTCCCCAACAAAACACCACATGATTTTCTGAATAAATGTTGCAACTAATTGATAGTATCATTTTTATCTCAGGATACAGCTATTGCTGGTCTTTTGGAAAATGAAAGTAATATGATAATTGAGGCTGATATTTGCTTGTAGTGTGTGCACAGATTTAGTGGCTGTACTCAATTGCTGTGTCACAAGGAGGCTTAAGGCCTCCTCAGGAACCTTTGTTTTATGCAATACTTAGGGGGCAGTCCATCAAAATCCAGAAAAAAAAAATTAGCAATAAATATATGTAGGAAAAGTGTCAGCGAGAAACAGGGGTTTTTTTCACACCTTTTTCACAGACACAGGAATGGGAGGTTGATCTGCTGGTCCCTCCTCTTGCTGTCTATAATGGGCTGTACACACTTTTCCATAGGATTTTGTTTCCTAGAACAAATATTTCTGTATGATATGATTTAAAGAATATATATTTTTCGAGGGTATTCTGAAGTCTTTGCAGAGATTCTGTATCAACATTTTTTGCCTGCCTATAGAGGTGAAAATTAGAATAGCAACATGATGCAGCAGCAAGAGCAAATGCAATAAAATCTCTAAAGAGCTTACAACATCGTGCAGATTCATTTTATAAAAAATTAAAACATGCTATAAAAATGAAACCCTTTACCATACCACAGATGACTTATTAATAATGCCTGCATTAAAATTAGATTTATTTTCACCCAAACACTACTGGAATAAAAAGGATTTTAGGTTACAGATTAAATATCTATATATCTATATATCTATATATCTATATAGATATATAGATATAAAATTGCACTCCAATATATTGGACATATTTTTTCCATTGTCAGTTTCTTTCAATATTTTTATATGGCACAGTGTATGTTACTATGATATCAGAGTATAAGTAACCATCACCTTCTAGTCAGGATGAAAATATCAAAATGGAATATTCAGAATTTTATTCTTTTTGTAGGCCTTTTTTCCTGACATTTGGGAAGGAACATAAAAGAATCTTTTCCAAACTATGATGTGATATTTCTTCTTACTAGATAAGTAAAATATCTAGAAAAATTAAAATATCTAGAATCATATTCAGTGTTGCTTGAGAAATAAAGTTCCTGTGGCTAGCAATTGTGAAGAGTAAGCTTTCTGTGCTGGATTGCAAAAAGGAGTAGGGGAGGAGGCAAGGAGAAATAACATTATGAATTGTCTAGCAGGACCTTTTTCAGGACCCTATAAATTGACGTAATTTCTTCTAATTTTGGTAGATGTTGGTTTCTGAATGAACTAGTAACTATTTTAGTATAGTCATAAAACCAAAAAATATTATCTGTGAACCATTTGAAACCGTGTCATGTTTAAATTAAAGGGAAAAAGAAACTGTAATTTCTGTATAGGGTTAAAGGCTGCGCGCATACATGTTTTATGTATTTTCTGTTTACTTTTTTTATGTCCAATTAGTGTGTCAGCACATACTGGACCAGTAATGGAAGGACAAAGTGGGTCTTTTATTCAGGCCAGGGGTCAAACTTCTGGCTAAAGCTCGGTAATCAAGATGAGGGCATATACTCATCACACAATCATTTTGTGGTTTAGTGACAGAGGTTGCTGTTTAGTAAACAGGATATTTGTACCTATTTGTACTACAGGATACTGGGATTTATCACAGAATTTTTCACAGCCCATCTGTGGACCTTTGTACACATTACAGAAACATACCTGGTCTATTGTACAAGGTAAACTCTCTGATATAGTTACATATCCTGTAGACATTGCTGTAGTATTTACACATCTCTTTAAAATAAAAGATGCCTTACTCTGTGAAAAAAAAAAACAATCAAGCAATTCCAGCAACTCTTGTGAGGATTTCTGATTTCAGTCAGAAGTCCCTGAAGTATATGTATATATACCACCTTATACCTGACACTCAGGAGAAAGAATTTTCTTTCCAAGGCTCATAAATGTAAATTGTTGCAGCAGCAACACTTTTGTCACTTAATCGTAGAGGAGGTTCAGCCTTCTCAGTTAGCCAGGTCACAGGACTATGGTCTGCCACCTGAACGGAGTATCTGTGAAAGCAATATTATAAAGCTCCCTAGAAAGCACCCCTTGTACAACATATCATCATTATGGCTGCACATTCATCATCTCTAGGTAGCAATGCTTTTTGTACAGTACTGGAATTTCTTCTTACTGACACCTTCAGTCAATAGAGAACCCCAGCATTGCATTCCTTGGTTTTCATAAACAGCAGATAATGAAATACTAATCTATAGGAAGAATCCAACACACTCTCAATAGGGGGGTTAATTGCTATTTATTATTGTGTGAAGCTGAAAAGTAAAGAATTATGCTTAATGACCACTGATTTTTTACTGGTTCTGCAAGTACATGTATTTAGATTTTTTTTCATTGCCTGTACAATTCAAAAGTGTTTGTAGTGACCTTAGTACAAGTAGGCCTACATAAATGAAAACAAGTCAAGTGGCAGCAGCCTACAATGTCATTTACAAAAGCACTGTATGACTTAAGTAAATTATTTTACAAGATACTAATGAGTTTTGCTGAGATTCAACACAAACTTGGTAGACTTGGTGGATAAGTGTTTAAAATGCTGGAAAGCATAGATGGACAAAGATTACAGGAATCTTTCTTAGGTACTTCCTTGAAATATTTTAGATAAATCAAATCCATCATTTAAAAGAGCATCTCTGAAAATGGCATTCATCTGGATACAGAAATATGTGGTGATGCATTTTTAAATCATCATGACCCTGTGGACATGACCAAATTATTTAAAGTGAGGTAGAAAAACATCCTGAATGAGAGTGCTAGATGGCATTAAACCCGATTCCCAGTAAAAATAGAGTGGAAGACATTTAATTTATCACTGTTTTCTTAAGACGTTAAAAACACGTAAAGACAATAATTTTTCTTTTCAAATGTGGGAAAGTGGAAGTGTGTGAAGCCATAATGCTGCTTTACAAAGTAGTCCAGTGGGAGAAGATTCCAAGGCAATGAACAAGAGTGACTGGGATTTGTAGGAAGTATTTCTTCTCAGAAAAATTTCTTTCTTTTACCCTAAACAAAACACAGCTGTGTGATATTCATGACATATTTTTGCCTTGATAAAA
Source organism: Ifrita kowaldi (assembly GCA_013398055.1). NCBI lineage: Eukaryota > Metazoa > Chordata > Aves > Passeriformes > Cinclosomatidae > Ifrita > Ifrita kowaldi. Next base: position 148,735 of record VZRS01012042.1, on the reverse strand, counting down.
ATATTCCTTCTTCAGGTGTAAGCTTATTTATTCTATTATTAGAAGTGGTAACAGAGAGATAATGAAAGAAACTTTTTTTGTACAGTTGTCACTAGAGATGGGTGTGCATACACTTCTATGTCATACTCTTCTACCTCCTCTTTCTGACAAACACAACAGCATTTGTGGTGAGCAGCAATGCCCTGGACTGGGAAAATGGTATTTGGGCTAATGTCTGTTTTTTAAAACAGAGAATTCAGCTTTTGTTTCAGCTCTTACAATGTGTATTTTTTTTCTTTTTTTCTTTTCTTTTTTTTTTTTCAACCAATGCAAGGAGGGAATTTTTCTTTTGTTTTGACCAATGGTGCTGAAACAGAAAATAGCCAGGAAGATAGAATACTCCTTGGCCACTCATGTTACACTGCGTGCTGCATCATATCTATTTTCAGCTAAGTAATATCTCTCCTACAGAAACAGTATGCAGGCAGTCTATGTAGTGATGAACACAGTAATAAAATCCCCAGTGGAAACTACCCAAAAATCAAAATGTGAAAATAACATTTGTAGTGTTATTTCTGCATTATTTAGCTCTGTAGCTGTTCCCTTCAGTTCTCTGATTAATTGCAATTGGCAGTAGACCTCACAAAGATAGAACTGTAGCACTACTCACTAGAAGAGCTTCTTTAGACATTTGTAGACTTTCATAAGAAACTGAATATACTTTGTCAAAAATGTCATTTTTGGAGACCTCTCGCTAAAAAGCTTAGTTTCTTGTAGTTACTGGAGACAGTGGGAGGTAAACCCGGGAGTATATAATGCCACACCGTAGTTTTTGAATTTGGACAACATTAGGGTGCTTGTTTTTCTTCTCTGTTTTGTGCTTGGTAAGCAAAGCTGATAGGATTGTCTTGTAGGATGTGCCTAAGATTTATTGGATCTATTTCTCCATAGCCTTTGTCAAGCTACATAAACTTTCCAATCCTTTATTTCTGTGTTTAATACTGGGAGTATGCGTTTATCTGGCTTTGTATAAGCTCTCCCAAATAATGCTGTTTTATTGGTAACTTGCATGCAGGCACCAAATGGAGTGACTAACATAATTTAGAAATATATGGATGAAAAGAAAAATGGTGACATTAACTTCAAAATATATTTTGCTATTTTGAAAATGTGATATCTGAAGGGAAGATTATTTGGATAAATTATTTATAATCAAATGTAATAAGAATACAACATACGTTTCAATGAAAATTTGCATTATAATTGGAAGAGGAAAAGGGAGTGGAATAAGGTTTTTTTTACTGTTTTATTCATAGGTAGCATGACAAGACAGACAGTTGAATTCGGTCCCATCATAAGTTATCATAAACAGAAATGACAGTACCTGGGCAAAATTTTTACCATAATTTGGATGTCTGACTCTTATTAAGATTGGGGAAGTAGAACAGACATTAAACCTGGAGGTAAACAGTCTCTCTCATAGTCAGAAGACTAAATAAAGTAAGTATTTCTTTTTATTCAAATATCTGTTTGAGAAGCTACGTTTTGTGGTTTGTGTAATTTACACCATTTTCCTCACATAAATTACCAGAATTTAGCAGAAAAATTGTGTACCAGAAATGTCAGTGGGATGTACACTTTTCCTAAGAGTTTATGAGAAAGACCTGTATTTTTCTCACTGCCTGTACAGAGATCCTTTTTTTTTTAATTAATGCAACTTATAAAAAAAAAATCCTTAGGAGTTTTTCCGCCTGTATCATTGACCGTGTGGATTGACTATGGAGACAATTATGTACTTCCATTTCAGGATACAGATATTTAAAAAATTACTGGATTTGAAACCCTCCTAATATATCTGGTTTACTAATGAGACTAATTTCTGTCTCATATACTCTCTGCATATAATTTTCTTGGTCAGGAGTAGCTCTTTAATTGGCATAAGCTAAATTACATCTTTATCATTTTTGCTGTGTCTCTTTCTCCTGTCACTGCTTTAGATGGTGAAGTAACTAGAAGAGAAATGACCAAGCTTGCATAAAATGTTGAACAGTTCACTTGCATTCAAACAAGTCCCAAGAGATGTTAGTAACCTTTACAGAAAAGATAGTAAAGGGCAAGATGTTGACTGTAGCTCTTAGGTTGGCAGCCTTCTTATCAAGAGCTGCAGTAATGTCTAGGTTTATGCACTCCATTTGCTCTCATTGAAAATGCAGACCAGGCATATCACATACTTAACATTCAGCAAGAGTGGAATCACTGCGTCTTACAAGAAGTTACTCTGTCTTACAAGGAAATGCCTGTTAACAATGTGTTAAGCTGAACTTGAGAGGCGAAAAGGACATCTGAATTATGAAAATCTAGTTTTTTCCATAATATTACAGCAGTAATACTCATAAGTGAGTCAATCTTTTTCAAGCAAGGCCAAATTCTTGTCTTTACACAGCCAATAACTTCCATATCTGGCTTATATTGACAGCTATATTATAATTTTTTAATTTTTTTTAATACACACTCCATTTTCATCTTGTCCTCTGAGAAGATGGTACAGCTTTTTATAGTAGTTAAGGAATGAGAGCAGAAGTCCCTGTCTCTCTTCACTGTTATGTTTTTCAACTTCAAATTCCTTCTGGGCCAAATATCAAAGAATGAAAGCTCACTAACAAGACCAATCTGGCTGTGATGAGGGAAAACCTTGATTAATAATTAAATGCATATTTTAGGCAGTGTTGTGGCCTAGTGTTGTTGTAGATTGTGAGGCTTTTTTTCTTAATACAAATTATTGTGATATGAGATAGACTCAATAGTTTTGAATTGTGCTGCTTGGAAATTATGGTTATATGGGGTGCTGAATTAAAAAACTAAACACTGACATTAGATTTCTTTTTATGTGTGAGATGGTCCACAACTGAAACAAAACAGGTTTCTGAGTCACTCAGATACAGTAGAGAGTATTTGAAATATTTTCCTCTCATCTTCCTAAAGCCTCCAAAACTATGTTAAATATTGCAGCTGAACCATTCTTTTAAGGTCTAGTAAATTTACAGGAAGCCTGGAGATTACATCTTGATTTCTTTCTGTTTTTAATTTTCTCTTCTATCATGAAATTGCCATAATCAGTTGTTTGTTTTCCAGAGGCTAATTTTAAAGGTAGTTTTCTAAAAGAATGACGCTTTTCCCCTTTGTACCATGATAAACGCATCTCCAGAGTCATACCCTGACTTTTTAGTACCTTGTAAGTATTTTTGCAGAAAAGTGATGGCCTGATGATTATACAGAAAAAGGTGCAGATAGTATTTCTTAGATTTTCTATTTCTGTTGCATCTACATTGCCTTAGATAAAGTTTTTTGGTGGAATAAAATATGTAAAAGAAGAATAATGAATCTGCAGCCCACGAACAGGAGAAATGATGGATTATTAGAGCTCAAGAAAAGTCCTTTTTCATTTATCTTGTATATCCTACAAAAACCTGAGACAAAGTGGGGTTTTTCCAGAATTAATGTAGTTACATGTTTTCTAAACATCTAGGGAACCTTCCGCCCTCCCCCAACAAAGTTGGTTTTAATTTATTCTCCTAGGGTAACCACAATAAACTAGTAGTATGAAGACCTTCCATTGCTGTTCACACCTAGGTTTTCTCAGGACACCAGCTTTCAAGTATGGAAAATTATTATTCCTGTCACACCAGTTGCACTTAGTTTAATCAGAAATACTGAATTATCAAAAGTAGAAGTCATCTATTCAATTTATTCTACCTTATAATTGCTTCTGTATTGAAGTGTTCATATTTGCATAAAATGTTGAAAGTTTATTATAATGCTACTTTTTTGTTTTATCTCTTATGCAAGAAAATGATAATCACTTCAGTAAGCATTTGTGTCAGTTATATGAAGATATTTGAGGTCATGTTATAATGTGTTCTAGCTTTACATTGATTTAGATGAAGTAGAATTTCACATTCTCTACTTTCTGTACAAATTGCATCAGTGATTTAAATACATTGGGAGACAGTCACTGTAACAGAAAACACCAGGGATTCAAAACACTGATGATTAAGTAATTGATGACGTTTCTGTTTAGTCTTCTCCAGTATGGACAGACACGATGATCCTCTGTACTGAATCACACCTCAAGAAGAAAAATCAAACAATATAGCAGCTATAGATGACAAAAATAATGCACTTCTGAATGTGGCATAAAGGCAATTCTGCTAATCTGTAGTATGTATATAAAAAATTTGTAGGAAATACAGGGGAAGGTAAGCACATTTTAATTTAACTTTAAGAATCCATAATGACATGGCTAATACTGCTTAATGGATGTGTCATGACTGTATTCCTGAAAATATTAAAATGTGTATCTGCCATTTATACTCCTATACTTTGTGAAATGCTGTTAGATTATGCAAGCTGTTTCTGTAGTTTCTTTCTTATAATGTACTAATGGAAATGTTCCCAACCCTTCTTTGGAACATTTCTCTGTACATGAAAATGAAAGAAACTCTTTCTTTCAAAATTTTAAGAGAAAGTTTCTCTTTGGAATACAGTATATGGCTAAACAGTCAGAAAAATGTTTTTACTATTTGATATTTCAGAACTAGTGTAGAAAGCCATAATTTTCCTGTGCTAAACCATCTAGTAGTGTTCTGACATGAGACCTTCTCCAGATCAATAAATTTGGTATCAAACTGCAAATTACTCATTTGTGCATCCCTAATAGGTCCTGCATTTTATTTCAAGACAGAATTTTATTTTAATCCTGCAACTTTTGACAATATGTTGTGATCTCTAGTTAGGGCTGCTCTAAAAGTCACCCTAAATAGATTTGACAGTACTAGTTGCTCGTGTATGGAAAAAGTAGAATATCTTCTAAGCTGTCTAAACCTCTGTCACTTGAACAGAACAGTCAAAAATCTCACAGGAAAAATCATAGTCAAGTGTTTTTGATGTCAGCCTTGGGGTCTCATATCAATAAATTGATTTGAAAGGTGCCTTAGTGTCTCTCTGCCATTAATTCACAATTATATGAAAAATAAATATATCCTTTAGGTAATCATGTTGAAGATTACTATTTTGATTTATATAGGGTAGGATAGGATAGGATAGGATAGGATAGGATAGGATAGGATAGGATAGGATAGGATAGGATAGGATAGGATAGGATAGGACAGAATAGAGTGGAACGCAACAGGACAGGACAGAACAGAACAGAATAGAACACAATAGTTCAGCTGGAAGGGACCTACAGTGATCATCCGGTCCAGCTCCAGTCAAACACTGAGAACAGAGACCTGCTGAAACCTTGCCCTTGCAGAACTGGTTCAGAACTTGGGTTGTTACTAGAAAAGGCAATAACATTTGTCTGGCTAAAAGGCCACAATCCAGATTTTGATAGACAATGATGCCCTAGATTTTGTTAGGGTGCAAAATATGCTTTTGCACCTATGAATCCAGCAAGGCTGTTGCACGCCTTTCCATGGAGTTAAACTCCTGATTAGGGCTAAGTCTTGGTGTTCATGGAGGTCTGTGCTCTTTCCTGTGTAATTTAGTGTCATTACATCTCTAGAGGTCTCAGAAAAACTCACATAGCCATTGTTTACCTGCTCTCTTCTTCCATGCTCATCCACTTCTGAGACAAAAAATAATGGAGCCACTGTAATAATTTCTGTTAATACTCTGGATCTCCTATCTATGAACCAAGGAACAGCAGTAGCCTGCTTTAGTTATGACAAGTTTATTTAAAAGCCCAGCTAAGCCTGGAGGATGGACAGATCTACAAGTTCTTTGGGAGCCAGTGAGAGTTACAGATACTTTCTTCTGGGGACAGACTGTTAATGGTATCAAACTGATAATATTGTGGTTTAAACTCTAAAATTAATCGCATACTTTTCTGATTTCTGTTAGTGCAGGTGTCTACTTTCTCCTCTTTCCTTGTGTCAAATGCATATGTCTTGATAGGGTTATTTCTAAGGTGGGGTGAAAGAGTAAGCGCTATGATTTTCAGATAAGAAAACACTAACTATAAAATAAAAGGAGAATAAGCCCCTTTGTGTGTATCAGTTCTGCCTGTTTTCCCTCTGAGATACAAACTGAGCAATCTGCAGCCCTGTGACAAATGTCACCAAGAATCTAGACATCGTCAGCTGAAAAGCAGAATGTCTTTATCTAGATCTCTGGAAGACTGTGATATGTCACTTTTTAAATAAAGCTTCAAGCATAAGCAAGCTGATATTTTTAATTAGCAGAATAGAGAGGAGAGTATGGGAATTCACATTAGTAGAATTATGAACTAAGATGGACTTTTCGATCATGGTTCTCTATACATATCAACATATGGTCCTGGAAAGATTGTTTCATATCCTTCTGGTTAATTTCTTCTTTGCAAAATCTAAGCTAATCTTTTAGTTCAGGGAGTACGCCTCCCAGAATGGGAATCTTCTTTCTATGGTGTCAACACCTAATGCAAATGGAACCTGTTTCCTACTCACTTTCTGTTCTTCTGCAGTAGTGACTTCAAAAAGTAGATTGACTTCCAAACAGCTTTGGAAAATTACAGATATTTGCATAGGAATTCCTGTAGTATTTGAGTAAGAAAACAAATTACTATTCATGTATCAGGCTACATTTTCATATTTGCTTTTATAAAAAAATGAAAAGCAATGTGACTGCATAAACTAATTTATTCCCATTTAGGCATTTTATGAGAGTTCTATACAAATGTGCTTCATATTAAATATAGGTTATCTGGAATTAACTTGGTGAAAAATGTACCAAAGTTTTCACTGCACTTCCTAGTTGCTTCATAAGACATGTTAGTATGAGTTTTGCTGCTCTGTTCAAACATGAATAAATCAATAGCATGTTTAACACTTTTTAGAGGGATATGTCATGGCTTAATTAAGTTGAGCTTCTGATTTCCTAGACCGATTTCTTTTTTTTCCCACTGAAAAATTGGGAAATATAAAGAATACTCAAATATATATTTTCTGTCTTTAAATGTTAGGCCTAAGTAAATCTTAAAAATACATTATATATTTCAAAAAGCTATAAATAGATGAAAAATTAATTCATTTTATCAGATTACATAATAATACATAAAACTGAAGGGGTCTAAAATTTAAGAGTTCAATCCTACTGCAACAGCTAGTGTCATTTGAAATTCCTATCTTTATTTCAGTAGTGCCAAGGTTAGATCTCAAAAATTATTCAGTGCATGCAGTTCAGAAACCAGAAAATCCCTGAGGGATTTAGGTCTGAGGATTTTCTGAAGTCTGCAGATGCCTTTTTACTTTTGAGTTCTGTTGAGTGTTCAGAGAAGTTGACAGATCTCAGCTGAGATCTGAGAAGAAATTAACTCCATGGAGCTTCTGCAGTATCAGTTTACCTATTCATTCACAAATACCTTGACCTGTATTTCTCGACACTTTGGTTTAGTAATATTTATTCTGGTGTTTAAAATTGAAGTACTTTATGTACTCTTTAAGTACCAATTTAAGACCAGACTAGACATGTCATTAGTCTAAATCATGAGAATGTAATGACTGCTCAACCAAAGATATATTAGGTAATCTTACGGTCAGATGACAATTCTTTTTACTATTAAAAAATAATTAACTTCTTTTTTTAAAAATGTGGAGAGCAATTTGCCATACAGGAAGAGTAGATTAAGAAGTTAGATTTCCTGTACTGCATTTCTGGAATTTTAGATTTACAGTCTTACATGCCCGGATGTACTTGCATATTTCTAGGAACTGAGCGTTGCTACAGTCACTTCTAAAGATTTTTCAAAAACCATAAAAAATTTTATTGAGTATTTCTATTATTTTCTTCAGTTCAGTCCATGAAAATCAACTAGAAATTTTACCTCCCTTTTCAGTCTGCCTTGATCTACTATTGCAAAAAAAAAAAAAGGCCCTCTGAAAATACACCATCATAATCTTCAAAATCAGGAAATGCTGAATACCAGACTTGTTTTATCAGTTTTTTTGCAAAAATATCTATTATTTTTGAAGAAACAATTTGTTGTAATGTTAGTCCTTGCAGCCAGTTTCTGAGTGTCTAAAAAATCTACTGCATGAAGTCTTACACGTTGATAATTAACACCGCACCTCCTTAAGTTTCCTATAAAATCAAGGGAACTGTTTGTATACAGAGCCTAACACAATTCTCTCAGCCTGTCCTCATAGGAGTGGTGTCTCATACATCTGATCATCTTTGTGCCTTCCTCTGGACTCAGTTCAACAAGTCCAAATCCTCCTGGGGACCTCAGAGCTGCATGCATTGCAGAGGCGCAGGATCCCCTCCCTCACCCTGCTGGCCATGCTGCTTTGGATACAGCCCAGGACACATTTGGCTTTCTCAACTGTGAGCACACACTCAGTTTTTCATCCACCAACACCTCCAAGTCCTCCTTGTCAGGACTGCTCTCAATGCGCTCACGACCCAGACAGTATCCATGTTTGGGATTGTCCTCAAGCATGTGCAGGACCTTACACTTGGACTTGCTGAATTTTGTAAGGTTGTGCAGACCCACCTGTCAATCCTGTCAAGGTCCCTCTGGATTTGCAACTATTCCCTCTAGAATATCAGCCACATAACAGAGCACTGACTCAGACTTCAGAATCCATCATGGAGATCAATTACACAGTTTGTCCTATCTCAGGTTCCTGAATTTTCTCCATAAATATTCAGGTAAGGAAGAGTGTAAGAAAATGAGGATGTATAGGTTCTTGCAGTTCATGTTCTAGGGGACATTCTGGGCTGCAGGTTCTCTCAAACCTTCTGTATTTAAGGTTATATGAGGTTTCAATTTAGTATTTCTGCATTTCACAATATTCTGAGACATTTATCCTTTTTCTTCTAGTTCCTATCTTATTTATTTCCTTCTTAAGTGGCTTGCTTATTTCCTCTGTTTAAAATTAAGGTTCTTCTCTGTGCTAGTATTATAGTAAGATATACTGTATTTTTTCTTCACTGAATATTATATGATTATGAAATGCACCATTTTACTTAGGAATTTCTAAACACCTTCTCATGTTTCATTAGTATTCTTAATTATAATGATGATGCTTCAGGAAGATATTATATTAATTGTATTATAATTGATAAAATTACTAAGGTTGGTGTATTACTTTTATCTTAGTTTCAGCGAAAATAATTTTTACATGGTTATACTCTTTGTCAGAAGCAAAGCATGTTTTCTCCCTCTGATACCTTTATGTTCACTGTGATACCTTTATAGTTACTGCTGCTTCTAATAGCAATTTTTCTGTCTTTGTCTATCAGATAGATAATGCATTGATATGAAATCCTAGAAATCTGAATTTGAGTAGAGAGACCTGTGTTAGGAGTTCCTTAGAGAGGAAAGTACTTTGCAACACTGAGAAGTTCTGTCCTGAATAGCTGGTTGTTTGGAAGAATGTAAGTAAAAAACACATTAGGTTGTATAGGTTGTGATAAGGCATTTGGATTCAGTACTTCAGGCTTGTAAGGGAAGAAAGTTTTCATGTAGTGCAAAGAAAATATGTCGGATGTTCATTGGATAGTGATGAGAGTTAAGCAGGAGAAGGGGATTGTGTTGTTTGGTTTTTTGTTTATCATTTTGTGGCTAAAATATGAGAAAACAGAGATTAAGTTTTCCAGGAAATGCTGGGATACTGTATCCATACAACATATTGAATATTTCAATTTACACACTTCTTTATGGAAACTACCCAAATACATTGAAGACAATATTTGAAGGTGAAATACACACACATATCTGAAACAGCTAGAGATTAGAGATCTAGTTTAGCTAGGACTGAAAGCAAGACCGTGGAGCATTTTGGTTCTCAGGCTTATCTCTTAGGTTAAAGGTGGTAGCTAATTTCTTGGTTTTGTACAAAAAAAGTAGTAAAAGTTGTTGTGTGCCTCTTGTTGTCACATAACACCAAAAAACTAACCTTCTTTTGCAGAAAGCATTTGTTAAGCATGATTACTTCAGCAGAATGTTTAGAGTTGCAAACCAATAAGAGCTAAATAATCATGTTCAATCTCTTCAGACACAACATTCCAATGTGTTGACTTTGCAGCACTGAACAATGATCAGGCAGTCTCAAAAAATTTTTTTAAGTTTTTTTTTCCTAAATTTTATGTTATAAAGATTCATTGTATTTTGCAATTGGATTTGGAGTGTATTCTACATTATTTGAGCTAGGGTAGGAAGCTACCTGCATCCATTTTTTTCTTCCGTGAGACTTGCAATTTTCTGTTCTCTTCATATCATCTGCAGTTGTTCAAATGGACTGTTTGCTAGACAATCAGCCAGCTATTTGAAACTCCTGCAGTACTGATAAGGCAGACTGCTCACTGAAAGAAGTCTGTCATTATCTGAAAAGTAGGATATGTTATGGAATCTTCTGCACGTTAAGTAATTAACTGACTGACTAGGTTTGCATTCTTAATACTGGCAGAAACCCTTATTTGCTATGCATCTTAGGCCTAGTATTAACTGCATTGTTCAGCATTTTGCTGAACATTCAGCTGACTCTTTCATATAATTGTCATACTGATTGTTAGACTGTGTCAAGGTGATTAAACTTTTTTTCTTTCATACTAGTTCAGCTGTATTGCTCTGGTTAATTTACTTGGTTACATAAAGTGAGAGGCAGTCTGCAAATGCAAGCACTCAATAATATGAAACCATACTAAATATGCTTCATTTTGATTTTTAAAACATGCCTTTTGCTGGGTTGTTCAATTCAAAGACAGAATGCATCAGCCCTAAATTTCAGAAGCAGCAGATACTATTTTCCTCTTGCCTTTGCATTCTGATGAACTCGTTTTCCACCTTCTCAAATCAACAGATCTGATATGACTCTTGGCAGCAATGATTATATAGAAGAAAAGGACAGTCCTTTAGCTAAGAAATTATTCTGAGTCCTCATTGTGAAAAGGGAACTTGACTCTTCCAGGCCCATGAATAAATTTAGACTTTATTTGTCTGTGTTGTAAAAAAAATGCAGGGAAAAGACCATTGTTGAAACAATGCCATTGGGATTTGCACAAAAATCTTACAGGAAAATACTGTACACAAAAAAAAATGAGTATAATTTCAGTGAAATAAAATGTGATTTAAAATTGGAATATTCATCAGGGCAGAAGGGAATTTTATTTGATTGATGCCACAGTATCCTCTTAGCTCCCAGATATAATGAATTTTCTCATTTCACTTGGAGTGTCAAGAAAATGTACACATCAGGGTGGTGGTCATAATCCCTAGATAACTTGATCTTGTGACCTTTCTTGCCCATACAGAACCAGACTTTTAATATACAGAATGGATTTTATTTGCCTGAAAATCTAAGAGGCAGGATCAGACTTTGTCCATGTAGGCGCTTTTTGCATTGTATCTAAAAAAGGGGCAAAAATGTTTCACAGAATCACAAAACATGCTGAATTGGAAGGGATTCACAAAGATTATCAGGTCCAGCTCCTGTTCCTGAATGGCACCATCCCGAAGATTTGCATGATGTGCTACAAGGCATGCCATGTGCCCGAGAGTTTTTTCCAAATGCTTCTTGAGGTCTGTCAGGCTTGGTGCTGTGACCACTTCCCTGTGGAGCCTGTTCCAGTGCCCAACCACCCTCTGGGTGAAGAACCTTTTCCTGATATCCACCCTAAACCTGCCCTGAGATGACTTCAGGCCATTCCCTCAGGTTCTGTCCCTGTCAGCACAGAGAAGAGATCAGTGTCTGCACCTCCTCTTCCCCTCACAGGGAAGCTGTAACTGCAGTGAGGTCTCCCCTCAGTCTCCTCTTCTCCAGGCTGAACAGACCAAGTGACCTCAGCCATTCCCCATATGGCGTCACCTCAAGGTCCTTCACCATCTTTGCTGCACTCCTTTGGACTCTCTATAATACCTCTATATCTTTCTTATTCTGTGGCACCCAGAACTGCACATAGGACTCACTCGAGGTGAGGCTGCCCCAGTGCAGAGCAGAGCAGGACAATCTCCTCCCTTGCCCGGCTGGTGATGCTGTGCCTGATGCACCCCAGGACACAGGTGGCCTTCCTGGCTGCCAGGGCTGCCAGGGCACCGCTGGCTCATGTTCAGCTTGCCACTGACCAGGACCCCCAGGTCTCTTTCTGTGTAGCTGGTTTCCAGCCTCTCATTCCCCAGGCTGTATGTGCATACAGGGTTGCCCACATCCCACTTGCTCTTCTTAAACTTCATGTGGTTGGTAATTGCCCAGCCCTCTGATTTGTTCAGGTCTCTTTGTGGGGCCTCCCTGCCTTCGAGAGAGTCAGCAGCCTCTCCCAATTTTGTATCATCTGTACATTTACCTAGTATCCCTTCCAGTCCTTTGTAGGAGTTATTTATGAAGATCTTGAAGAGCGCAGGGCCAGCTGCTTACCCATCGCACGATATGTGAGACTGAAAGGCCTCCTCTTTCTGCTGTCCTCCTTCTCTCCCTTTTTGAAAATCAGGACATTTGCCAGCTTCCAATCAGCTGGGACCTCTCTGGATTACCATTTACCTAGGTTTCTAGTAAACATAAACCACTGCCATTTTCTCGAGTCCAGAAGTCAAGCCATATTTCCACTGGTTTAGCCAGTCCTTTAAGATAGCAGAAGTCTTCTGTAAGCACCTCTGTGAGAAATAATGTGGCCAGCAGGACCAGGGTAGCGATCATCTCCCTGTACTTGGCACTGGTGAGGCCTCACCTGTGTCCAGTTTTGAATCCCTCACTGAAATAAAAACATAGAGGTGCTGAGTCATGTCCAGAGAAGAGCAATAAAGCTGGTGAAAGGTCTGTACTCCACGTCTTCTGAAGAGCAGCTGAGGGAGCTGGGCATGTATAGGCTAGTAAAGAGGAGGCTCAGGAAAGACCTTATTGCTCTCTACAACTACTGGAAAGGAGGTTGTAGCCAGGTGGATGTCAGTCTCTTCTCCCAGGTAACTAGTGACAGGATGAAAGGAAATGGCTTTAGCTGCTCCAGGGGAGGTTTATATCGGATAGCAGGAAAAATGTCTTCACAGAAAATGTTGTCAAGCACTGGAACAAGGTGCCCGGGAAGTGGTTGAGTCACCATCCCTGTTAGATGTGGCATTTAGGGATATGATTCAGTGGTGGACTTGAGCAGTGATGGGTTAATGACTGAATTTGATATTCTTACAGAATGCAATACATTCTTTTTTTTTTCTTTTTTCACACTACTAGATTATAGTTATTTTTATTTATAAAGGAAGGAAAAACAGAAAAAAAAAAGAGTTAATAAGAGTGGTTATGATGATACTCATTATTATTTCAAAGGATCTTCTTTTGATCATGATTGAACTTGTTTAGCTGCTGCCAGTCAATGTTCTTTGAAGAAAACTGCCTACTAGCAAAGAAGGGAGTTGTGTCAGAAAATCACTGTGAAATTAGGGTGACAGAAATAGAAATATGAGCCTGAAACAGAAACAGACAACAGCAATGGTGTTTATTGCATTCTCTTTTTCCTGTATATTTCAGTATAAATATTTATGACTTTCCCTTTAACTGAGTTTGGCTCAGAACAATTTTGTGCCAGGACCAAGGGCCCAATAGATCCTGCATTTTTTTCCTGGTGTCTAGTGCTAGATCTAAAATTCTGTCTGTCTCTAACTGAGGGGAAGTTTCAAAGATATCATTGTTAATCACACTTGTGTTTTTAGCAGGAACAGCAGTACTGAGAATTAAACATAAAGCATATTGTCTTCACTACCTTCTTAAGTGCTCCATGGTATAGAACTGTCTGCCAGTGCTAATGTAGGCTTAGAAAAGACCACAATGTGAAGTTGTGAAGAACTGGCATAATCTCTGACTCTTCTGTTTTGTCATTCCATGGCCAGAATTATTCTGCTGTAAGGATACAAATTAAATGTATAAATACTTTGTCAGCCATGTCTCTGCTTTGCAAATTACAAAAGTGTGCCAGATCATTCCATTATTTACTTAGAATCTCAGGTGGCTGNAGCTCTTTCATTTTCCTTCGAGGAAATTTTCCTTTTTTCCAGAACCTGGTGGGGGGAAGGGTGGTTGTAATGTGGTTTTCTCTCATAGGATATATTGCTAGATTTTGGCCAAACCGGCACAGTATGAAATTCATGATCACAAATATTCTGGGAATATTCACTCCATGAAGTTCAGTGGTTTAATTTGCATTTCTGTGTATTTCTAAGACTTTGCTGGCAGACCTGATTTGCAAGTAAAGACCTCTTGGAAGAGACCTGGAATAAAGGCCAAGAGGGAGACAGTGACCTATGGAAAAAGCACCAAGTGTGACTTATGATTTTTCAGAGAAGTCACAACCTGCCTTCAATGGATTAAAACCAGACACTCTTTAACAAACATACTTAAATTGTTGTGGATTTTTTTTTCAAGATATTTACTGTAAAGTTTGAAAGCATCTTTATATTCCACCAGTAACCATTTTAATATAGTCAATTCCAGAGGCATTATCTCATTTTAGGAATGTTGGCTGACCCCTTTAGATAACTGTTCCACAGTGGTACAAATGTAAGGCTCTGGCAATCAGTTTTGGTGGAAGGGTAGCATGATTTCACAAGCATGAGTTCGGGAATGTAAAGAGTAGACGTGTTATCCATCAACCACAACAAAGAGTATTGTAGCATATTATACGCTTTATGTAGAATATGAAACTTTTGAGGGTTAGTTTTAAAGAGAGCTGGTGTTCAGAAACAAAAAACCTTGTGTATTAAGGTTCTTCTCTCTATATATGCTGTTTTAGTCATCTCATCTAAAATTTGCAGTTTGCTTAACATGTTTCAGATTTTTCCTAACTGAACTCTTGGATGTGACTGTAAGTACAGAGAGATTTCTTGGAAATGCTACAGACATAAGAACTATGTCTAGAAGCTGAGGAGAACATATGACAGCTAATTCCTAAACTTTATTTCTATAGTGCACATAAGTGCACAGAATTTGGCTGATTGTTCAAAAATTTCAAACAGGCTGGCAAATTTTTGCCATAAAGTTAATTCCTTATAAATTACATTGGTTGGTGCTTTTTATTTTTTTTCCTTTCCTTAGTAAAGCATTAGGAGTAATTCTGGGTTACCCAAATGATTTTTTGTTTCTTGAAGTAGAGACAGTGTTTGCCATGGCTGCATTAGTTTTCTTTTCATGCTAGCCAATTTATGTTTTATGAAATACCACAGACGATTGTACTAGAATACAAATACAAGTAAAAATTAAAATCTGGGACATTTTGTTGAACTTGAAAAGTAATGCAGATTCATATTTGGACTCAGTAACCAGGTCCATGTCTCAGGAAGTTATTTTAGTGAGCTCTTTCATGAAACATTACTGTGGGGAGCTAGGGGAAGAAAACACAACATTTCAATCTTTTCTCTCAAGTCACATGACCTAGAAAATATCAGAATTTTAAAAATCCATGTAAAACCACTATGATTTTAGGTGAATACTGGTAGTGTAGACATTGACTTAGGTGGAAGTGCTTGTTGTACTGCTGAGCTATATTATACATTATTATACAGTAACCAATCATCGATTTTTTAGTTGTCTGTGTTAATATTCTGCCAAGATAATTAAAGTGACCTGTGGTATAAGTCTCAAACTCCAATTTTAAATCATGAAAATAATTTCAAATAATAAAACCTAATAAATGTGATTTTAAATGTCATCAGTGGCATAAAATCAGTAATGCAAAGGAAACCAGAATTTAGATATTGGTTTAGCCACAAAATTCTCCCTGTATGTAAACATAATGTCTGCCCAAAAATTGCATACTTTATAGTACCTGAGATAAGGTCTTTGAACTCTCAAACAGATCAAGGCTCCTGCACAACGTGGTGCCATCTGTAAACTGACTGAGGATACGCTCGTCCAGGTCATTGGTAAAGATGTTGAACAGAACTGGCCCCAGTACTGAGCTGTGGAGAACAGCATTTGTGAATATTGGCCAGCTGGATTTGACTCCATTCACCATCCCTCTCTGGTCTGGCACAACCAGCCATATTTTACCCAGTGAAGAGTTCACTCATCCAGACCCTGAGCAAACATAGAAATGTACTGAATTTCATACAGTCCAAATCATAATAGGAAATATCTCTGCATGTTTTGCCAGACACCTACTTCTCAGGTTACAAAAGCCCAAAACCGACTTGTGTACTCTTTTTTTTCTGCAGATAAACCTCTTTTTCCTCTAAAATAAAGTAATATTGTATTTGCAAGAGCTGTCTAGGTCTGGTCCTAGCATTTGGTATAGAATATACACTCATTGTCAAAAATTCTACTGTAACATTCATATCCAAAGAGCCATTCAAAATGTTTAATTAATATTGGACTAAAATAATTAATATTTTGGCAAATTACATTACACTACTAAATGAAAAGAAAATATTTGTCCGATATCACCTAGGAAATTGATACAGAAATGAGTGTCAACTCTAGTTCAAATTTTCAGTCAGAATTTCTTTTTAAATATTATGTCATCAGATGTTTTCAGTTGATCTGTCATTCTGAAATAGTGTCATTGAAAGACAAAAGACTTTATTTAGACTTCCTCTGTACATTCTTTTGGAGGCTATAGTTTTATGACTTCATAATGGATTCTAGTCTGGATGGAACATTTACTATTTCACTTAAATGAGTATTCACAACGGATGCTTCTGCATTAAATTATTCAAATATATCAACATATTATCTGCCTCTGGATGGCACCTTCTCAAATGTCCCTTTTAAAATATATCAGAGAGATGGGATTCAGAGCTATAATGGATTAGCAAACTATTTAGTGTTTTAGACAGCAGAACGTCTGAGACCAAAATGGTGTTACTGATAAATCAGTATGTTTTCACAGAAACGTACAGTGCTGGATTCAGTTCAAGTAAAATCCAACTTCATAAAAGCAGGAAAATAATTGCAGTGCAAAATACTGCTCTAGCAGGTGCTGTAGTTGTTATCCACGTTATTACTTTTGATAATCCCCTACATAAGGGATGCAGGTTGTTTCCTGTAGCTTGGAAGTTCTACTTTCTACCACAAATAAATTCTGAGCACAGTTAAGACATGTTGATGATGCTGGCATTTGCAATAAACTCTAAATTTTACTTTTTGTCCTGATCACAAATATAAGTTATTTTGTTTAAGTCAAGAAATATGGATATGTTTATATTTAAAAGCTACTAAAGCTTAATCATTTTTCATAACTTGAATACATTAGCTTCACAACCAATTTTAATAGATTTAATTAAGCTCAAAGAATAGGATAGTGAATCTTTAAATGCTCCAGTTAACTAGAAAATGGCCTCATCTTCATTTCACTCTCCGACACCACTTTTAATTATTCCCCTTGAATTACTATTGGCTGTAATTAATTTTTTTTTTCTTGCAGAGGTGCCACTGTATAAAGCAGGGGGAAATGCTTTACTACTACACATGAAGACAGTTCATCTCATAACTAATTTCCAAAGCCATATGACTGAACATAATACAAAAGTGTTGCTTACAATAGACCTACTTTAACCCCAGAGGACGTGAATTCTATTGAAGTTTATGGCATGCTCATTCTAAGAGGTAATTAAGGGCTTAAATCTTCCCTTCATTACCCTCCCATTTCCAAATCTCAAAATATTCTGTTAAATTGTTACCTTAAAAACTGGAAGTGACAAAGCTTAACTCAGTACGTTAGGCTTGTCTGAACTTTTATTAGTATAGCTCTTAGGTTTTCTGTTCAAATAAATTATTTTTCACCATGATTATTCTGTCCTTAAATTCAGCATCTAAACTTAGAGTTTAGCCTTTCACACACAATGGGTAAGGGCAAAGATACCCCAAGTGTACACTATAAATTGTGGGGGTTGAACAAATTCTATACTTTCAATTATTTGCAAGAGAGAGACTTGCAGAAAATCAGCTCCTTTTGCTTATTTTTTCTTTTTTATTTTTTTTGCTACCAAGGCACTGGTTTTTTACCAGAGTTTCCACCCCAATAAATACAGTTGCAAAAGGCTTTAGTTATGGGCTTTTTTTATAAAACTTACTTCACATCAGTTACCATCAGGTACCTGCCATGATTTAGCATATGGCTGTGCAGCAGGTTTTTTATCACCAAACGTTCACTTGATATGCCTCTTGGGTACTAAATCACCTTAATTTCCTCACTCAAAAATAAGAAAATAAGCACTGGACTCTGGCAAATGGTTGTTTGGTATCCTAAGAGTAACGGTAGAAATAGTATGAACCAATTACTTACTTTCTGAGAAGATATGTTTGTTTTCTAGAATAAAAAGATTAGTGTAAAGGGTAATAGAACCCCAACTCTACCGCCAAATAACATGGGAAGTTTTGCAATTACCAGTAATGATGGTGGGATTATCCCAAGAATCATGGTAAAATTAAAATAATTATTTAGTAATGGTTATTAACAGGAAATTACTGTCCTATGAGAACTTGTTGAGTCATTTCACTACTAGTGGTAGTTATGCCAAAAGATTTTTAGTTTTTATATATTTTTCATATCTTCGTAGCTCTGTAGATTATTATTGTACAGTTATATAGTTTCTTAGCTAACTTCAGTACTTTGTTATTCAAACATATTCCTGGAATCCTATTCTAATCTTTCTTCTTCAGAAGCCACATCACTTTCCCATGTACTTAGACAGAAAAAATGTGGGGCTAGAAGCAAACGGGAGGCTTCAGTAAGGCACCAAACCAAGAGGGGGAATTACTTCATTAACTGTACTTCTAACTGGGGATTCTTGTCAATTGTGCTAATTTGCTGAACTTGGAGTGTCAGAGTGCACATGTGCATTCTAACACCAGTGCACCTGAAGGACCTTCAATAAACAGTAACTGCTTTTTATCACTTTAATCTTGTTTGGCTTGTGATTTTAGGGCTGAAAAGTCATCAGTAGCAATGACTAGCCATGATCATACAATAGATTTTTTGAATTTGTGTGTATGTTGAATCCCTGAGATCTCTTGAAATATCATTTAGCTTAAAAATAATGCATAGAATATATACAACTGTAGATTCATTACTAGAAAAAGTTAGTTCGCATGCTGGATTTTCTTTTCCTAATGAGATTCGTGTGAAATCTTGTTAAAATGAAATGACATGTCGAGTACTTGATCATCAGTAGTTTTCAAGTGCGTTTTACTGCAAGGGAAGATTTTCTGCTGAGAAATTATGTGATGTAGCTGATTATTTTGGCTGTGGTAATATAAGAAAACTCAATTTGATTTGAAGGCAAAAGCAAAGATTCAGCTTTGGAACAGTAATAGCTGATATAAAAAAAAGACATCTTGAGAATTTAGCAAATGGAGCATATATACTTTGTATAAAAAAGTATTAAAAAGTATTTGTGCTTTTTATAGCAACAAAGTCCAGGGCGAGGTGTGTTTAATGATAATATACAATTAGGTTTTTTAAAAATTTATTTTATGATAGTAGTGGGATGATACCACAGAAGATGAAAAAAAAAGCCAGAAAACAAATATAAAGACTTGGTTGCATTTCAAGCAGTGATTATAATTTAAACTGTGCAGGGACATAGCTTATGGCTATTCAGGTCTTCTGGGAGGTGATAGAGAATGATTCTTTTTGGTATCTTCAATAATCTAAATATCTGGATGGCAGGAGGTAGTCCTCAAGTTAGACCGCAAGTTAGTAGCTTTGCATGTTATAATTGCGTATCTTTACTTTCTCTTTTTAAATAATATCATTCATGTGTCTATATTTTGGTGGTTCATAAAAATTAATATGATTCTGTTGCAGAATTTTTGAATATAAGAGATTTTTTTATGGTGCCCTCAAATGTGTTTTGTTATGTTTTAGATGGTTTGTCAGGGTTTTTTTACTCCACAGGCTAATCATCTTTTTATATTTAAAATCTGGTTAAAAGTGTAGTGTACAGTGCATCAAGGTTTTACATGTTTTGCCATTTGTGTTCACGTTTTTTGCCTGATTTGTATCAAGGAATCTTTATCAAATAAGGAGGTAATTTCAACTTGCAAAAAAACCCCAAAATCAGCAAATGGTTTAGAAAGTAAGTTGAAAAAGACTTTTAGATGTCTAAGGTATTCATTAAAACTGTTACTGGTTTTAATGTACATTACTACAGAGCCATGCAATTTGTTAATGATTTGGATAAAATTGCTTCTTTTCTTTTAGGCAATCATAAAATTACTGAATGCTAAATTAGGTAATGGTAATAAGGTACTGCACTAATGTGATTCCTAGTTACTTAAAAGTTTTCTTCAGCTACTAGAAGAAACCAATATTTCAGGTTACTTAGGAATACTTTTCATTCATTTAGTAAATCAAAGTTTCTATATAAATGTACATTTTAGTTGGATGTAGAGTGGATCTGCTCAATTATTAACAGAAAAAAACCCCCACATATTTATTGTATCTTGAAGCTAATTTTTTTGAAGTGTTGCTGTAAATTATACACTCAAATGAAAAACATGTTTTGTTTTCAGTATATTCATTTGGATAATGTCAGCGACTGAGGCACAGACCCAGACTGGCAGGAAATCTGAATCGTTTATTCAAAAGAAATGAGCTGGTTTTATACACTTTTCGAAGGCACAGTATTTCCTTCTATGGTAATTCTCACGACGTGACCTATCCTGTGTTGCCACATCAGCAGCACACTTTCCAAATGTCCTTCTGTGGGGTGGTCACGCGCTGTTCACCCTCCCGTCAGCTCCCGGCAGGCTCCTCTCTGTAGGGGTCTGCCATGTGACACCTCCTCCTGCCAGGGTCCGGTGGAGACAAGCTTCTCTGTGCTGCCATGTGCTCCTTTGTGCTGCCATGTGCTCCTTTCTGCTGCCATGTGCTCCTTTCTGCTGCCATGTGCCTCTGCAGGCAGGTTTTACAGCTCACAGCCCAGTTCCATCTTATTTCTCCCCATAGGATAATTCAGTCTAATGTACATTAGCAGAGCAATTCAAGTGTTTTTACTTCTGACTAACGAGAAGTGAACAGCTTTAAGTGCAGAAAACCTTTCCCTTCTCAGAAAGAAGCTCTGAGGGATTCCCGCTGCCCCTATATCCCTCTATTTCCCAACCAAACTCCAATTTGCTAAATTAAGCTCCAATTTTTGGTGTTGCAGGTGACATCAAGAGAAGCAACAAGTATCACAGTGCAGCTCTAGGAGTAGGTCTGCCTTTGCTTTTGTACCTGGGCCCATTCCCTGTACCAATTTTCTGATCCTGTTTTATCTCACTATGAACTCTGGAACTGCTGTCTGTGCCTGTTTTTAGGGACAGCTCCTCTTAGCCATGGGTCAGCCACTGATGGTCCTGCTCCTCAGATTAGTAGAAGTCCTTATATTGAGAACGAATCACAGTAATCTTCTACTGAGTTAATAGTAGAAGTATAGGAGTGATCTTTAAACTTTGGACAGCATTTTTTGTTTAGCTTTGATCTTCGTGATAAGTACTACGGATGCTGCTTTTAAAACTTTTTGTAGAAGACTGGTCAACTCTAAGCCATTTTGAATTCACGGAGACTAACTAAAGCAAAAAATATTTTGATAAATCCAGATTAAAGTATTTCAAAATTGTTCTTACTGAGGTTATTTGAAATTTTTAATTGCTTGTACACTCTGTTACCAAATTATATTGTGTTAGATAATTTGTGATTTCCTTATTTTACCTAAATACATCAAAAGATGAATTATTGGAGAATGTTGCCTATAAGTATAATGAATTCATGAGAACTATGAGTGGTTAATAGCTTTACAAATCACACTGAGAAAACCAGAATTTATTTCAACACCTCATTGGCTATCCTTGCTAAGCCAACAGTTCCCATATAATTTTTTTCCTTCTGTCAGCTAAACTAGTGAGAGCAGTACTTGCCTTCTTCATTTATTAAAATACGGGGTTCAATGGGCTTATTTATTATCAATATTTAAACAACAGGATCATAGCCTGGGTCGGAAGGTACCTTAAAAATCATCTAGTTCCAGCCCACCTGACATGAACAGCGACACTTTTCACTAGACCATGTTGCTTGGAGCTCCACCAGGCTGGCCTTGAACACCTTCAGGGATGGGGCATCCACAACTTCTCTGGGTGCTCTGTTCCAGTGCCTCACCACCCTAACAGCAAAGAACTTCTCCTAAACAGATGCTTGATGCATACATGGGGATTGCATCCTTTTATATTATATCATCCTTTCTTACTTGAAAAATTGCTGGAAATCTTACAGAAACTTAGACATGCTTTTCAGTGAAATGAGGTACAGAAAAGGAAAGGAAATATTATGATGAATGGCAGTGATTTGATAGATCTAATGAATGAAACGAATGCAGTCACATGGACTTTCTGACAAGCATCTGTGCGTATGCGTTGTTGATCTTACCCCTGCTACTGCCCATCATCTGCCTGCTGCTGAGCCGTAATCCACTGCAGTGGAGAACTGTAGGTGACCAGCACAGCTTTACCCACATGGAGGGCAATGACTGCTGCCGTGTCAGTCCTCAGCAGCACTTTGCTTTTATCCAGGTGTAGTGTGAGGTGTGTTCTGCTGTTGTCAGTTCATGAAAACCTAGTGCGAATTGAGTCACAGAAAGGGGTGCTAGGAAGAGCAAAAGTTCTTCAAATGTATCCTGAAATACTTGTGGCTAGGCTGAAACAGCTTGAAACAGCTCATTGGTCAGACAGATGCTGTGATTTCTACTCATTGCTCATTTAAAAAATTTATTCTGGATGTTACAAAGAAAAATATAACACTAATTATGGAAATTTCTTTAAAAAAACCAATTTTGAATGTTGATTCACTATCTTAAGAAGATGGAGATTTGGAGAAATATTTTGTGATTTTTCTCTTGATGGTTCACTCTGTTCAAGAAAATTAAAGTTAATTGATCAGTTAACTTTAGTCCCAAAGCAGCAAAATAAACAAGCATCAATTTTCTCTGTAAGGAAAAAAGATTAGCATATGTTTCACTGTTATCATCTCCAAAGGTGTTCATAGAAGTTTCTCTTTACTTTGGGAAATACTGGGAGGAATTATGAAGTGGTCATTCTCTATGTTTGTATCTTCATTTGTCTAGGCAGAGTTTTTCTTTCAGTTAGTAATTTGAAAAGAGACATTTATTTACATTTGAGAGAGTGAGTGCTTCATGGTTAACATAGTACTGGATACAGGGTGCAGACAAGGAGTTGTGATAGGCAGAGGGAGTCGCTATTCTGAGGATACATTTGGCTTTGGAGGAACAGTGAGCAAATACTGTTCATTCCAGCTTCCCATTCATTATGATAGATGTTCTTGTGAACTGGATATTCTTGTCAAATGGATGTGTTAAATCCAGTCCCAGAGCACACTCATTTGGAATGACTGAAAAATGGATGGCTAAAAATATATTCCATCATTAAGCAGTTGTTAAATCTCCATCATAATCTGTTTTCATCCATGATTTAAAATCAACTGGAATACTTTTCTCACCCTTAGACTGTTTAATTAGTATTGGAGTGGGGTTGTGGGTTTTTGTTTGTTTGTTTGTTTTCTGAGTTGTTTCACAGAAAAAGTTATCTTTCTTCTATGCAAGTCCTAGATTCTGTATTCATAGGACACATGAGCAAATGCTCAATATTTTTAGGCATATAATTTAAATGCAAACGACTCCTAGGCCTTAAATGAATCATGTGCTTTACTAAATATGAACCAAAATAGAGAGCAGGGGCATGAGAGGTGGGAGGAAGCTGTTCTGTTAGACGCATATGTTAGGTCTGTCTTCTTTCCATGGTCTTAGGGCTGACTAACAGGGTGTACTCCACTGAGAAATAATAAATGTTAATTGTTTTGTTTACAGCACGGTGGATTTGTGAATTAGGCATAATTTATGTAAAACTATTGCATGAGGTATCAGGGTATGGACAGTAGGTAGACTAGTTAGATTGTGTTATTGAATCTAGAAAACAGCAATCAGTTAAATGGAATAAAGAAATACAATGATTGGTTATAGAAATGTGATTAACTCAATGCTTGTAATACCTACCATTGGGGGAACACACTGATAATACAGTTACAACAAATGGAGTTAAATTATTGTGTATTTAAAGAGTTAGAAGCATTGTGTGTCTTGTTAATTAGCCAGGGATTTTTAAATTAATTCATCTCTAATATGTCGTACAAAGATAGAAAGCTGTACTTTTCAAAAAAACCCAAAAACTTTCTGACTCTGAGTATATTTAGGAATGAAAAATATTAATAAAATTCTAGGAGAATTTTGGTATACAAAAACAATAAAATTATTTTACCAAAGGTAAGTAATTATTAGATTTTTTTATATTCTGATACCAGGAAGCAGTTGCTGTCTCAGGTCAAGATTAAAAATATGCCAAATATAGCACATCCAAATAAATGAGTCTTAAAATAGAATTGATTATTTAGCTGTCTGAATATGTTTACACAGGCTAGAAAACTGACTGTACCAATTTGCTTTGCACCTTGAAGACAGCAGTGCACGACTGCAGAGATCTGCATTCAGATCTTGTAGATGAACAGCTTCAGTTCATGCAAATGACAGGAGTTGCCATAAATATTTTTAAATGTGGCTCTTAGTTAGTAGTCCATTAAACAATTGCATACTCAACCAGTCCAAAAATTACCCTTCCTAATTTTCTGCCTAAAGAACACTGCTATAAATTCTCAAGAAAAGCAGGAGATCACAATGGCCTCTAGGAACTCTGTGGTACTGTCTAGTAACAACATGCAAAATTAGCTTATGCAATTTTTAGAGAAGGATGCTGAATCTTGGAGCTGAACCAGAGGCTTAACGAGTTAGGTGAACTGTACAAATATCTGCTAGAACACTGTAGTTTTAGGGACAAGGCACCAAGGCATGAAAAGGAGTGGTAGGAAGCGAAAATCCTGAATATAAGGGATTTGAAGAACAAAAGGTGCCCCAGCCTGTAGAATATATAGGAAAAAGGTCATGAATTTGGGTCCCCACTGGTAAGTATAGATGACAAAGAATATAAAGGGGTAGTTAATTTTAGGGTTATCTGGAACTAACAGGAAAGCAAATGGAGAGCTAGAAAGGGAAGAATACAAGCGTCTAAGACCTTGCACTATGAAAAGAATGCCTACAAGAGGAAGAAGTAACCTTTCCAGGAGTTCTGTGAAACTCAATTTCTTTTCAGCTTTCTCTGAGAAGAGAAGAAAGTCTCTAGCAGATAGTTTGGCAATAGTTGGGTAGAAAAAGGGTTAAAACATACTACTCAATTGCCTCAAGACTGACTCCAGCATTATGTCAGTGGAGGCCTCACCAAAGCCAGCTGCTAATGAGAACTATTTTTGTTTCAAACAATCTGTTTCTGGATCTAGCCAATTTCCAAGCTACTACAATGAGGGGGAGGGGAGAAGGAAGGACTAATATCCTTTTCCACCCTGATGTCAACTCTCATGTTCATCTGATAGCACAGCAAGCAAATTTTAAACACTAACCCAGTATAAGGTTTCTTTCATCTTCCTATCTGCCACCCTTCACCAAGTAAGAATAAAATAGATTAGTTTAGTCATGTTATGGTGGGAAGGACCAGCTTTCTCTTTGACAAAAATATTCCAAAGTGAGAAAGTTAAAGAAGGCACCCGGACTTTCCTCATTTTGGTTGGCAACAACACGTTGATACTTCTGGAGCTTTCTCATGACAGTGTTCAGGCAAATTAAGCCTGTCCACAGGCAAATGAAAAAGGGTGATCTGCATCAGAGAGCTATCTCGGAATGCTGTGAACACCTCTCTTTGGTTCCTACTAGCTGCAGAGAAGGGCATGTATCAGCTGCATGAGTCATTTACTTTTGACCTTGACAATAGTAATTTTTACCACTTTCCATGTATATTTCTAAAACAGATTCATTTGCTTCATTGCTTCTAACTGCTTTGCAATATACCCATCTCAAAGGTATGATGAATACCTTCAGTTTTTCCAGCAGTGTTTTTTCTTTCTTTCTATTTCAATATAATGAACACCATTTTTATTTTGCAAATTAATAATGCATTTGAATTCTGCAGGTGTTTTTCTGTATGCTTTAATATATTTTTTTACTTGGGGATAATGCAATTGCTCTTGATGGTCAAAAAGGTAGCTCACTCCTTGTAATATGATCAATTTGCCGTTGTTGTAGTTGTTCACTCACAGCTGTGTGATGGTTGATCTTTTTTTTAATAGACATTATTGTATCAACCATTTTATTGCTTACCATTTTTTTGCAACAAAAGGCATGAAGATGTACTGAATTTAATTTTCTATAGAGAGACACTGTCAAGGTTGCATCTGAAAGTTGTCCTTTACTGTATCTATGCATTAGCATTTTTTCCACATGTGATCTCTGAAAGAATACTTCCCTCCAATGTCTTGTTTCTACCTTTGGGTACTGACGAAAGTCTCCAGGGTTATTGTTATGTTAAATGCATTCTTTTTGAATTGCAATGGCAGCACGTCTAAGTGTACAAAACATCCTACATATACCCATATTGGAATGACAGTACAAGCCCTTCTCTTTTTTTTTTTGTGTTGGCTTCTTACTTTTTTATGTTCTTCTATGTTCCTAGAGGGAGTGCTTTCCCATTCATGCCATTTCTTTTTTTGCTACTTCAGCTTTTGTAAACGAGACAAATTTGCAACTGTGTGTTTATGGCTAGAGACAGGTAATAGGTCAAAAGTGATGTAGGAAATCATGACTGTTGCCACAATGCACGGTTCTCAATGATAGTTTAGCTTCTGGGAATGATGCGGGTGTGGGACATACACTCGTCAGGATGGTGTTTGTGCATGCCAGAGTACAAAGCCCAGAGGCAGAACACTTCATGCTAAGCTCTCCAGAGGTGACAGTGATAGAAAGCCCCACAAGCAGAGCCTTGAGAATCTTGTGAGTATGGATGAGCATCACAATCAGACTTGAGTTTTTCTGGAGCATGTGGCTCAGGACACTCAAACTGCTCTGAAAAGCATCTCTAGAGGACTAAAGCTCTAGCCCAGGTGAAAAGGGATAACTTTATACCATGTTAAGAAACTCTGATTTGGGAGGAATTTCTGGGATGATGAAAAATGGTGGAGTTTGTACAAGGGAAGATGTTCTTCAGAGAGGATTCAGAACTTGGGATGCATCTTATGTGTTGGCTTCATATGTATACTGAGTGGGTAACATGGGACAAAAAAAGCTCTCTTTAAATTTCCAGAAGGTCAAGAAACTAGATGTATGTTATATCTGGCAGAATGCTAGATGACACCTCATGATGAAAGCCAAGCCTTCTGCCTTATGTAAAATTCTGTTGCTGTGGGTTTAAATTCCTTTCTGACCTAAAATCTCCTGCAGCCTTGGCAGAAGGAAGAACTCCTTATTTCCTCTAGTGCTTCTTTTTTTTTTTTTTGGTCTTAAAGAGCTGGTCTTTGAAGAAAGAATGGAAAGTAATAGAAGCATTTTTGAAAAAAGAACATAATAATAAAGTGACAGAAAAAAATGAATGAGGGAAGCTGCAATTATGCAAGGATATAGAGTTTTGCTAACATGCAATAGAACCTGGGAGTTTCCAGAATTCAGATTTATTTTAGATCAGGAATTTTATCCCTGTTTTTCTTCAAAATATTAACATTTTACACAAAAAAAATTAATAATTTAAATAACTGTGTTCCTTGACACCTATTGAAGGTTTATGCAGATCTTGAAAACAGCTAGAAAATATAAAATCTGAATAAATTTAAGCAGGGAAAGTGCCAGATTGTGCACATGGGATGGGGCAACCCTGGATGTATGTACACACTGGGGAAGGAGACTGGCCTCACAGGAAGTCATTGTCCCACTCCACTCTGCATAAGGTGGGGTCTCACCTTGGATATTGCGTGCGGTTATGGCCACTACAATATAAGAAAGCTATAGGGGTATTAGAAGGTTCAAAGGAGGGCAAAAAAGATGCTGAAGGGCCTTGAGGTGAAGCCATATGAGGAACAGCTGAGGTTACTTGGTCAGTTCAGCCTGGAGAAGAGGAGACTGAGGGGAGACCTCAATTGCAGTCTACACTTCATGAAGAGAAATAAAGGGGCAGACAATGATCCTTTCCCTCTTTTTCACCCAGAGGGTGGTTGGGCACTGGAACAGGCTCCTCAGGGAAGTAGCCACAGCCCCAAACCTGATAGAATTCAAGAAGGTTTGGACAATACCCTTGTGCACATGGTGTGGCTCTTGGGGACGTCCTCTGCAAGGACAGGAAATCAATAAACCTTGTACGTCCCTTGGAACTCAGGATATTCACTGATTCTATAAAATGGCAATAGTTATCAAAATTCCTCTTATTTGAAAATTTAGATTGTGAAGTTTCGGCAATTCTGACATAAAATACTCATGCTGTCAATTTGCCAAGTAATGCATGAATATGGTTTTATGGTTTAATCATCTGTCCTGTTCTGCTTAATGTTGTGCTGGCTAAAATTTATATGACCTTAAGATGTGTCACTGGTTAGTATTTAGTACTCATGTATGTTGGGACTGCCCATAATTTAAAAAAAAAAATTGTATCACCACTGCAGACGTAGAGGCAATAGACAGAAAAAAAACCAAATAAATGCTTTTGTTTCCCTAACCCCACAAAGAAGCAGTTGAAGAAACTGTACAAGTTTCATCTGGAGCAGGATTCTTGCAGGATCTTCATTTGCTGGCATTGCTCAGAACTGAGATCTGTAGGGGAGATTGCTTCCTGCCCTTCTACCCACAGCATTTGCCATCACTGCAGTCAACTAGGCAGCAGCATGCAGATGAACCTGGGAACGAGGCAGGCAGGAAAACAAATAAAAGAAAAAGAGGGCTGCTAACATTTTTTGAAACCATGATTTCTGCTGGTGTTTTTTCTATTTAAGTGTGTCAGATTTTATTGTCACATTAACTTGCGAAATACCTTTCGCTTTTACATCTAGAATTAACTTTTAATTCTCTTTGAAGAACTAAATACAATTGGACACATTCATCTTCCAGGAATGTAATCTTTTCTCTGTGAGGATGACACATAACCTGAAATTGTAAGGTGACCTCTGGAAAGATTAAAGGATATGCCTCTCTATTTCATGCAATTTTTCTTGTCCTAATTAATGGTGAGGCTTCACAAGCTGGCAGATATGATCTAACAAATCTCAACTGTCAAAGGCCTCCCTTTCTCTTTCATGTACTCTACCAACTGCTTTCTGACACCAAACTCCATGCTGATTTTTTCCTGTGCAGTGATTTTGGTGCTTATTTGACTACTCAGTGTATTGATTCATCTTGCTAAACTGTCAGGATGTTAACCTGACAAGAAAGGCAAATTGTTTTATTTGATGTTTGTGAGTCCATTTGGGGGAAGTGCCAGAGCTGGTCCATGTGGCATCACAAGGGTCTAGGATGTACCTGTGAGAGTCAGTGAACAATTAGACCAATGCACTAATGACAGGAGCACTTCACTTGCATGATTTTCTTTTGTTTTTCTTTCTGTCCAGTAAATTACATACAATGTTTCTAGCTATCTCTTTTGGCTGATTTCTAGAGCAAAGCTGGTGACAATGTACTGTGGAAACAGCAGCACACATTTAATTCTTTGTGAGACACAAATTTGACCATTAAGCCAGGCAGATCATGTTAGAATAATATAAAATGAAAAGAATAAATATAAGTTTGCATAGAAGAAATAGAAAGAAATAGACGAAAAATGACAGATTTTTTTCTAACTGTTGACATAATACAGCAAAGGCAGGTGTCTTATCTGGCTGTGTATTAATTGATTATTAATATTTTGTATGGGATAGCTTTATTCTCAATATAAATCAATTTGACTGCAAGGACCACTTGCTGTTCAGTACTTCCTTGCTATAAGTCTGTACTATACTGTGTTATTGTATCATCAGATTGCAGGGCAAGGACTTTGTGTTTTGACATGTTTCTCCTATTATTCACTGCTGTTTATGCTAAGATTGTTCTGCCTGTATAAATAGCAATTTACTCTGTGTGTGCATGTATGAGAGATGGAGAAAGAGGGAGAAAGATGGAGAAAGAAGAAGAAGAGGGGAAGGAGAGTACAGAAGGGATGGAGGGAGAGAAACATTACATCCAGGCAACAGCTAAAATGCAGCGGGATTCCCAAAACCAGTGTGCTAATCATTCTGCTACCTGGCTTGGCCATATGGAAATTGGACATGATATTTACCATAACCTGCTGGAGGTTAATTTTTCATTTGAAAAGGAAACTGCAGGTTTGGAGCTACCTGAGAGCTGCATGTTTTATAATGCTGTGTGCTGAGAAGGAGTGAGAAGAAATTTAAATATCAAAAATGCACAAACAACCCTGCCTTTACCTGCCAAGATTGACATGTTGTTAGTCTGTGGAGAGAGAATATTCAAATCTACCTGCTGCTTTTAACGAGTCCTGAGATCTGCTGCAAACCCGGGTATCAGATCAAGTGCTGACTAAATGAATACTGACCATCACAGAGCTGCTGATTAGAGGTCTTTTTACTCGTAGTAGGCTGGTCTAAATTAGCACTGTGCATTTTGGAGACACTTCAATACCCCTTTCCTCTAGCAGCAGTATACTAAATGTAAATAGCTAATTTCAGCCTTGTGACAGGACTCTAAAGAAGTTGCCCTACTCTGCCAGCCACCTAAATAATGTATGAATACAAGCACAAGACCAAGAAAATCATGGTATGTTTCCTCACTATCAACTTTCAGAGAAAGTACATTCTCACCTGGTATCATTCAGTTACTCATATTTCTAGTTTTGATGGTGAAGATTTTGAAAGTATAAATAAAGAACTTTTGTTTCTCATTATCTGTGTGACTGCGGAACGACATAGGAAGACACAGAGATGATGCCTGTTAGGAAGAACCAAGTACATGAATTGTTAGAGCAAGATTATAAGGCAATTGGGGTTTCTTTTTATTATTTCTGTAATATTTAAATGCATACTACATGAGCTTGTACCTCAGACCATTGACATATAAGAACTGCTTGTATATTGACATACTATTGGTTTGGTAGTGTAAATCACATATTGTATAAGGAAATTAGTATGGCATCAAATGAAAACTATTCATCAGTATTCTGTTAATAATATATCTAGGGGCAACCTCAAAAAACAGTAAAAGGCAGAACAAAAATTTTAAAAAAACCCAAAATGTTTTTGTAACCAAAAGTAGGAAATCTAGAGGAAATCTCCTCTCAGTGTACGGTTACTGGCTTTATGCAGTGGGTTTTTTTTTCTTTTCAATTTTTCTAGGCACAAGAGTGAATTTTGCCTACCAAGATGCAGACATTGCTTTAGGATTTGTTCCAGCCCAATTGTTGCCATAGAGTTGTGCTGGGTCACAGACAACCATGAAAATTTCTCGCAGTGATCAGCAGACAGGGTGGATGAATTGGTACATCTCACTGCTTCTCCAATTTCAGACCACCTATAAAGGACACAGTAGTAAGTGTAGAAAAGTGAAAAAGAAAAGAGATGAGGGAAGCACATGGGAGCAGGCAGAAATGTCACCCCTAATTCACACCCTGACATGTAGGCTCAGAGATGAAGGGTGAACAATCTGCCCATTTTGCAGCTGACAGAACTAATGTTCTTGTCCTTGAAAGAAATGCCACAAAGCACTGTCAGCTGTCTTTCTTCTTCTAATCAGTTCCCAAACTCCTCTCTGACTTGTATTCCCAGGGGAATTTTTTATTGTCTTTTCACTTTTTTTTTTTTTCTGCAGGCTTCCTCTTGTCTACACCTTCATGTCCTTTTGCCATTTGCCTCAACTGCGTCCCATGGAAAGCACTGAGGATACTTTAATGTGACAATGAATCATCACATTAAAATATCTGTCATGCTGTTAGATTGCTGTAAAGAAAATCAAATATTAACAACATATTTTCAGTGTTGTTCATTTTCAGTAAAGTGGTTCTGCCTTGAGAATTGTATTTTTAGTGGTAGTTTGACAAAATTTATGGGAATTTTTATGGACAGATAGTTTTAATAGTTAAAATAACAGGATGGACTTCATTTCTATTTTAGGAAGCCATGGATTTCATTAAAGGAAGCAGAAATGGTCTATACAGCTGGAATAGATCTCAATTAGAGATTGTTAAACTACAAACAGGAAGAGCATGAAGTGTTTTTTTTAAACTGATGCCTCCAGAACAACCATCACATTGGAAACAGCAGGATTCAGCCTTAAAATTGCATTATGCATTGGTACATCAATTACATAAGTCCTGCCCTCCCTTCTCCTTCCCTGTCCTCTCCCTTTCTGTTTGGCTCATATGAGACCTAACATAAAGCAGAAAGGTTACTGACTTTGCTGCAGTAATAAATGTCTGACAGAGAACCTCTTGATACTGTGTTTTTTAAGAGTGGCTGAGATATCTCATCTCCATCTCTCACCCTGCTTGTCATAAGAAAGTTCAGCCCCAGCTTCTGCAGAAAGAACTGAAATGCATAAATTTCTGTTATAGGTTTCCTAAATGCAAGAGGAGCAATTAAAGGAAATTTCTCATTTCATGGCCTTCTACACAAACTCTTTGCTAACTTCTTTTCTAACTTTTAGCTATATGGAGGATTCATTTAGGAGGATTATTTAGGAGTTCATTTAGGAGCATTATTGTTAGATCAACGCTAATATGAGGAAAAATGCTTCTTAGCCTTCTGCATTTACTTCACTTTTCACCATGCTGTATCATGTATGTTCATAAGACAAAGAAGCTGATCTTGGATTGGTAGTTGGGCAGTCTGTACACAACAGAACTTAATAAAATTTTCTAAAAACTATCTTTATTCTTGTCTCTCAGTGTGAATTTTTAATAGCTCTTTTAAAGTACTGGAAGTTTGGTAGAATACCAACATCCAAATCCAAGAATAATATAGATTATTTATTATCTATGTTAAATATTTAATTCTTACACATTGGAAAGTATTCTCATTTGCATTCCATTTTTTTTTACATGTAGTAGCTATTACTGCGATAGTCAGTAAAGTCTCCACTGAGGGTTACTATGTAGATGAATGAAAGTGTAAGAAATTTGTGATCTGTTTCAATATTGTTAAAAGTACATGTATCTATGGAAACTTGCTAGAACAATAGACAAGAGGTTGTTCCAAGATGGGAGGTGAGATATGGTTTCTTCAGGCAAAAGCCTCCAATTGCTTAGGTACAGTACATCAGACATCAGTACATTAGCACATCAGACTGCACCAAAAAGATTATCTTGTTGGTTTTGGTGGTTTGTTTGTTTGGTTTTTTTTTGATAACCATAATACAGGTATTTGTCTAGTAAAGAAAGAGCTTTGCTTCAGTCCTGTGCAACGGGGTAACTAATATTTCTTACCTGATTTCATTTTTCTGGGTTTAATTAGGACCATGAAGGAGTGGCATAAATTAGCCACATGAAATTTGTAGGATAATGTATCTGGTGTTTGAAAGAATGGAGGAAAGTAGGCATTGCACCCTGTTCTTGGCTTCCTGTTAGACTCCCATTTTTAACTTACAATAGCCAAATTGGGGGGGGAAAAAAGGTATGTGAGTACACTTAACCTTAAATTATATTCTCATGTTCCATCTTACACAAAATTCATTGCTTTACCTGATTATCACATACTCTGTTGATGTCATTGTTTGCCAATTAAATGGTGTATGGATAGAGGGTAAGAAGCAAGTAAAATGCCAACAATATTTGCATAACATTTCCTCATTAACACTGGAATATTTTATATTTCATATAATCTCCCATGTTCAGGCAGAGTGTTTCTTCCATTTTTATTATGGTCAGTATTGCACATGGTGTCTGTGGAAATACACTGTCATAAAATTAGAGCAACAACAGGAATGACTGCTATGCAATATGGATACCACAGTAATGAATTGCATTCTGCAGCCAAGGTCTACTTCCTTCTAATTGCCATTTGGGGTAATTTTCATCCCACATTAAAGGCAACTGTTTATCTATAATAACATCTGTAAATCTAGTTACGAACACACTGCAGCAGCTTTACTGAGTCTGTAATACCCCTTTGTAGCAAACCTTTGCCTGTGATAGTAGCTAACTTTGTTATGGCCTAAGCTAGATGGGTAGTAGTATATTCAAGAATAAGTACTGTAATGTTAGGGCTTATCTTTCCAAATGAGTTAATATTTTACCTGACAAGAAGATCAGGAATGAATTCTGCTGTCTTCAGAACACATTCAGATACACTGCTTTTTTAGTCAAGGTTTTGAAGGATCGGTATTAAGCCAGATCTGGACTGATATAGTTTGGTTTGCAATCTTGCAGGAAGATTTATTAGTTTTCTTTACAGATAGTATTTGTCCAGGCATTTTAAGGTCGTCTCTGTTTTAGTG
This sequence comes from Ifrita kowaldi, assembly GCA_013398055.1. NCBI lineage: Eukaryota > Metazoa > Chordata > Aves > Passeriformes > Cinclosomatidae > Ifrita > Ifrita kowaldi. The sequence continues at coordinate 114,417 of VZRS01012042.1, read as the reverse complement.
AATTTGGCATCTTACTTTTAGCCAGTATATTCCTTTCTGTAGTTCCGCCCTCTGTTGCTCTTTTTAGTTAATTTAGATAAACTTACCTGGCTATTCACTCAGAATTTAAGAAGCAGGAGTTGTCTCTATTGTTGGGTTATTTTTCTTTGTTTGATAAATGTTTGCTGTCATGGCTCAATAAGGTATGAGCTCCAGTCTGTTAATTTTGGCAGTTTGTATTTGCTGAGGATGCTTGGCTTGCCTTCCCAAATATTCACCTGATTCCACTTAACTTATTTACTTTCATTAATTTATTACATAATTCTGTGATCAACTATGTGGCCATTATTAACACTGATTTGACACATAGTTGAATGCAAAATTTTTTATTAGGTTGAAGAGAGGAAAACTTGATTTGGGCTTTTTTCAATTAATTTGACAGATGCATAGATAACACTAGATGGATAGATTCAAATAAAAAAAATTACTTGCATAGACACATTGTCATTATTTTTTGAAGTTTGCACCTGATCAGGTTTTTTCACATAAACAGACCTAATTGTACTCAATTTGGTGCAGGGGCATTTACATCTGAGTTTTTAGTTTTGAAAAAGCTCATGACACAAGCTGAAGAAACATGAAGTGACTCATTAATAGAGATACAGCATTTTGACCAAATCCATTATTAATAGCAATTCCCATTAGAAAGGGAGAATTGAGGTCTACCTGTTTTCCTTTGTCAATTTTAATTGTAAATATAAATATGGTTATAAAACTCTGAAGGACTAAGTATGTTTAGTTTAAGTTGTGCAGCATACTTGGATGAAAGATTGTCATGTTTAGATATTCACTTCCCTATTGTTCTACTCCTGTTATATGAAGAATAATATGTCTCCTTATGCTTTTCCCAGGTCACTTAGAACATCTTTTTCGTTAAAATAATTCAGGCCTTCTTCACCTTTTCGCCAATACACCTTTTTTGGGCCTGGCATAAAATCTCATTTCTTTGTTCAGAATCCTTGTCATTAACGACATCTTTTTTGTGAGAGATGGAAATATATCAGGAAGCATCATTATCTGTTCTGTCCTGTATATTTAATTTTTGTGTTTAGGCAATCAAATATCTTGTTCTTTTTGCTGCAAGCGTGCACAGAAGCATGTGCTTTCAATGGCCTTCAAAAAGTAACCAGCAGTAACATCTCTTTACAGTTTTATTAATTGGTTGTTTTGTTCAGTGCATCATTCTTAGACTCACTTTTGGTTCGTGGACTATATGCAAAAACATAAATGGAGCATTGGTTATAGAAGCTTTGTGGTTGATAGCCATAGTCTATTTTTTGAAATGCCATGCCACGCAACTTGAAGTTTTTGACATTTGCTGCAGTTCATTCCCAGGAATGGGTCATGTGAAGAGTTGGTCGAAATGGGGTTATATCCAAAGTTAGGAGTGAAACAAAGAGAATTAAAGATCTGAATCCTCTAAACAAAGTCCTGTGGTGGGTTAGTATTGTTACCATTTTTTAAAACAAACATTGATTTATGGGATAGACAGCAAAAGGTCTGCTCAGCATGTTACCATGTTGGCCTTTCCGAATTTCTTGGCCCAGCCACCAGTAAACTTTTTAGCATTTGGCACAAGCTAATACATCCAGCCACATGACACATGACAAGTTTCTGCAACCAAAACAGTGCATCATATACAGTAAAAGGAAATGAATGTCTAAAAATGTGACAAAAATATCCTCTGCTGCTGTAGGACAATGATAAGCTTATTCTGTTCAGAAAGAAAAGATTTCTTATTTCAAATTCAATACTCTTTAATGTTTTGGACAAAACCAAGGATTAGCAGCCAAGTGATGAGAGGAGTTCTGTTTGGACACACTACTAGAAATTATTTTGAAGGCTATCAGGTTTAATGTAGTGAAATATAATACTTGAAGTGATTGTAAACCAGAGGTGGAAAAAAATGGCACACAGAGAGGCAAACCATTTAGCCTTGATGAGCACCAAAAATTCTAATTCAGCGGCTACATTTTCAGACAAAAAAAGGAAGAAATACTGTTTTTTTCATGCCTCAAAAGTTCAGCAAGTTACTTTGCTTTAGCTTATGCCTTGTAACTGAAAGATAAGAGGAAAGACAGCAAAACAGAAATCCATATTACATTCTGCCAGGAAGTTGATTGAGACTATCAAGAATGATACCATTTTGTTGCTAGATGTCCATCTCACTCATCTGTAGCAAGCTTTTGATTCGTGGGGAGTTTTGCTTTCTACTTTTGATGGTTTTGATATAATTCTTGCAGAATTACCCTTTAGCAAGAAGAACCTGGGCTCTGTGCTTCATTGTAGAGATACAGTAGTCCAAATTTTAGCTTTCTAGTAACAGTTAAAATAGTACAAAAGCAGGATTTCTTCATGTAAGTCACAGTGTGTACCTGTCTACAGCACATCTGTATAGCAGTCTTTGGGAAGAAGAAAAACCTTTTGCACTAAGGTACACCTTGTTCCCACAGTCAGCAAAAGCATAATGAAATCAAACTGCCATGTGATTTTTATAATATATTAAAAAATAAAGTGTACCTGTACGGATAAGGAACTAGTTGAACAGATGATCTGGGTTGAAGTAGCTTTGTCAGTCAAGTAAGGCGTAAGTACAGCTATTTTATGTTTAGGTGATGTGATTGATGGATGACTCTGAGGTCTCTTTGAATTGTCCTTTTCTCTGAGTCATCCCAAATTAAAACAAACATATATATTCTCCCTTTCAAGAGGATATTCTCAACTGGAGAAGCACTGGAATAACCCAGGAAATGTAAGAAAGTATTTCAATTGGAGAATTTGTTCTGACATATTTATTTCTTAAAGATGAGGGTGAGAATTGCAGTAGTCCTTATGATTGCTATGTACTAAAATTGTGATTCTGCTTGTGAGTATATAGATATAATGAGTATTGTAAATGGAGAAAACTTTCAAACCTAGTCAGTGGATTTTGGATTGTCTCAGTTTTTTCTGTTGCTTGAAATTCCTGTGCAAATGAAGCATTTGCTTTAGAAAACACCTTTAGTACTATTGGCAAAACTTGTTGATTAAAGGATTAAAGGAACAATAGAAATAAATACAAAGTAATCATTCTCTGAAACAATAGCAATAATAATATCAAGAGACAAGAAATGCAATTTATTTAACACTAATCTGTGCAATGAGCTAGAGAGTATTTTGTGTAGGGATGATATTAAGACAGTATTTATGCATGCTGAGATGTTTCAGTAGAACTCTTAATTTTCTTCATTTTATAAAATTCCATGCAGATTGAATTTTCTTAGTAGTTGTCCTGTGTGTGCAATGTATACCAATCCAAATCAACATCTGCCCTATCAGGCATTCTGGTGCTTACACTGACTTTATTAGACCAGCATGAGTGGTAAAAAGAGTTGGGTTTTTAGGTTTCCTGGTGGCTTCAGAGCCACATACTGCAGTAATAGTTTTCTGCCAAAAAAATACCACATAAATATAAAGGTAAGCCTGGTAGTGCTTTGATGAGGCAAAGTAGGAGTGTTTTCTGTATATTTTAAGTGGAAGAAGAATCTGGAGATGTAGAAACCAGATTCACTGAGGTTTGGCTGGTTTTCTGTCATTAGCAATTTCCTTGGCATTCCATTTGCTTATATAATTTTTCTCTGCAAAAGTGAACCCAGGTGCCCGGTCTCCTAGCATTAGTATAGTATCTACTCTGTTCAGAGAAAACATGCCAGACACTAGAGATTTTCACTCGATCACAGAGAGGCTTATCTTTCTGGGATAGATTAGCTCTACTATTTCAAGTGACAGCTCAGCCATTTGGGCAATTTTCAATTAAGAAAGAATTGAGAATAATAAAATCCTTCTTGGATCCATCATCTATTTACTTGTTCCCAAGCGTCACAAGTTTCAGGATCTTATACAAGATAATGTCCATACCTCACCTTACAAAACAGTCCTTGGGAAGCATGCAGATGCACCAAGTGGATCTGCAGGCCAGTCTGAATTCTACATGGTTTGCATGAACTGGGACAGCTAAGTCCAGCTGGATCTTATCTTTTCCTACGAACCAAGGTTTAACTGGTTGAACATAAGCTGATTCAGCCTTGTCTGGATTTTTGTGGAGGCGCTGAATCTCCTTACACCAAAAAACCCAGTGTGCTCTCTAGGACCCTGGCTAGTCTGTGGTTTCAGTTGCCTCCTTATTATCCTTGTTAATAGGGTTGGCTGTAGTGTGCCAGAAATTCTGACACTGAAGAATCATAGAGTCTGCTGGGAAAGAGACCAGAACAAACCACAACATAAATTCACCCTTTGAGTACTAAGTATCTCCTGTACTGTTCTTTTCAAGAGGTGCACCATGGATGTAAAAAAGAGTACAGACAAGGGCAAAAATGTGGAACATCTTTTGTATGAAGAGATAGTTATTCATGAACCTGAAAAAAGTAAGTGAATGGGATATGATGTAGACGTCCTGTAAAACTGAATGGTGTGAAGGCAAACAGAGTATTATTATTTTCTTTTTCCCATAACACAAAAACATAAAAGCATCAGATAATATTGTTGGACAGGGTTTTCAAAATGGACAAAATTTTCTTATTTCTGTAGTGTATTATATACCTTATTCCAATGTCGATACAGGCTTTCTATTGAAAAATAATCATTGTCATCATGTCCAGTGCAGACAGACAAAACTGCTGCTGTTTCAAAGCAATTCTTTCACCCTTACCAGTTTTCCAAAGTTCACAGATTTTAGTCTTTATGTCCATGGGGAGGAAATAATGAATATCCTGTGTTTGCTTTCCTTCTTGCCCCAAGTTATATGTTGTGGTTTTCTTAAGTTTCCAGTTAATGTCAAATGCAACTGTGAAATATCAAGAGCACTGAGAAACAGAGCTCTTACAGTGAGGTTTCTTTTATAATTTTACATCTGCTGCTGAACTACTTTAGTGCTGCATGATTCAATATGACAAGTGCAAGGTGGCTGACAGTCCTCCCAGAAAACACATCCCACTTCAGCCAGCAATTCTTGAGTATGTGGTAGGAATTTATTGGTGTAACTACCTACCTTCTGATAGGTAAGAATTAGATTAGAATACAATAAATTTATTTAGATGGTCATAGCAGTCCATATTAGTTAGTTTTCTGGATTGCATGCTGCCAGAATCTCATTAGAGCAGATTGACATTTCGGAGGTGTAGTGTTTTCACCTGGATTTAACACCATCCTCAGCCACGAATCCATCATCAAATGGCATCTGGGCCTTTAACGGATTTACTGGTTTTAGGTTAAGCAATTCCTTAAATGTCATTCTGCTGTGTCTTACCAGTTTTCTCTTTTCAATGACGCACCTTGTGTAAAACCATCAATTGCTATAAAAAAAATAATTATTTCCCTGTGATACAAACACACAGAATCTTTCAAAATGCCCTTAGCCCCAAGAACAGCACTACCCCAGCTGTTTTAATCTGGTCTGGTTTTGCCACTCAGCACAGTTGTCTCCTGGTAAAACAATTAAACCTAGTTTTTCACAGCTATGAAATGCATGTTTACAAATTCTCTTTGTTGGATCATATCTGTGTATTGCCATATATGTATGTATTTATGCAAGTATATATATATATATACACACACATATACACATATATGCAAAGATAGTACACATATGTTTGCCATGTATGTACTAATGTTAATGTGTATTTAGTTCAAGCACAGTTTACACAGCTTTATAAAGATTTACATATGGCTGATACAAGCTATAATAGCCATTGCAAATAGTAAGAGTGTAGTGTTATCAGTGGCACTTACATTTTCGTTTGGCCACTAATTCACATATGCGCTCATGCAACGATAATTAGGGTAAAGACCATATTTTTTATCTTTATTTTTTATGAGGTCTGCACAGAATTTTTCTTGAAGTATTTTTGATCATTAGTAGGCTTTTCTGGATTTGGGATATGGACCCTCTATGTACTCTATCAGTACAACTGTTGCTGTGGATCAATTCGTGTATTCCTTAGGTGTTGTTTAACCTTCTGTATATATTCATGGATCTTCTTTGACACTGGTGTCTTAATATAGGTCACTTGTTTTAGCATAGAAATCCTAAGAGTTCCTCAAGCACTGATGAGAGCTCATTATTTGCAACAGCCTTGCAGATGAGGGATGTCAGAAAGGAAATACAGAAATTTATGCACCTTGGTTATGTAAAAGAACTGAATTTTGTTACTATAACTAAAAAAGATCCCGGAGAAGCTTTGTGAATGTGTGCTTGTACGTTTTCTAAATTTATATTCTAAAATCAGGTTATCCTTGACCTCATAACCATTTTGATTTGGAGCTTTCTTAATCTTAATTTGGGTCTGCTGTTAATAAAGGACAAAATGCAGTAATAGGTGCTAATTTTTATAAAACAGAACATTAAACTTATATCCAATACTCTCCTACTGTGAAAAGGGAAAGCATAACCAAGTATCATCAAGAATTAGACTCAGTTCATCCTGTTTCTTGGTCTTGTTTGGAGATTCCATGTAATTTGCAGATATTGATCAGTCTTCATGTCTCTTCATGTTCGAAAAATACAGCGTTAGTATCTCATTTTAGTTACTTAGAATGGAAATCATGAAAAGATATATTTGAAGATTTTTTTGATTTTGTTCTGTACTGAACCAGATACTGGGCCAAGAATAGAATTAAATTTTTGATTCCGTTTGCATGAGATATTATACCGTTTCTTAGTACTTTAATTTTTTTCTTGAGAGTGGGGGAGGAGTTAGATTTTCTTGTTTGTTTGCTTTTGTAAATAAAACTGCAAAACCAAAAAGTGTCAGGAGTGTTATGCAAATGTACACATTTATATTAAAAATGTTTATACTTTGTTACAAAGTAGAAGTAATTTGTCTTTGAGTTGTCTGGTCTTGCCTGACCCTAAACAGATTGAATACCTTGTAAGGATCAAAATTGGCTGCATTTCTGTCATTCTTTCACCTCTGTTTGAATTTCCTGTGAGGCATATTTCAAGCTCCAATCCTTTGCCCAGTCTGTCAGCCCAAACCAGAATTAACTGTGTAGAGAGCTTTGGAAAGCAGTGGGGGGGTTATTACTTGGTGGACAAACAAATGGCAAAGCTGCTTTACTACTTTTTAATATCTAGTTAAGCACGTTCAACACATTTGTTTACAGAAGTTTAGCCACTCAATAAGTTCATGCATTTACATAACATGTAAAAGAATCCATAGATCTTATTCATTGCATTCAGGACATGTCAATGCAGTAGAGCTAGCTGGAATAAGAAGAAATTTATTATCATTTAATTAGAGAATGCTGGAAAGAACAAAATGCCCGTCTGCTAGTTGTAACTGACAACCTCCCTTAATTCAGTGTGAAAATATTTGTGAAAGGTTATCTTTCAGGTTTGCATTTGAATTTGGATTTCAGCTCAGGGTGTTTTTTAATAGGGCCATGGGCTTCCTCTGCTTCTACAGATAACATATCTCCATAAAGTATTCCTGAGCCTGCATTTAGTCTTACTTCTTTCTGTATTTTTTAGCAATGAGCAGTTTTTGCCAAGAACTGTTACTGGTTGTTTCTGCTTTAATACAACAATCCAGGTTTTAAAACTCTTATGTTGCCATTGCAACCTTTCTTAGTCTTCAGGTATGCCCTTTAACTTTTTTGGTCTAGCTGTTCTTTGCTCCTGTGTATGAGAGACATGTCATTCTTTTCCTTGTATACTTCCATGACACAGAGTTACAAGTTGCCTTCTTCTAGTTGTCACCATGCCTCAGTTCACTGATGCCTTAATTGGCAGGCTCATCCAAGATCATGATCATCTTCTCATCTTCTTTTCCCACATGTCATTTGTTAGAGAAGCAGGATCTCGGACGGGTTTCCTGTAAAGTTCTTCCTGTAGTCCCATAAAACACATGCCTTTCACTTGCTTGCAGATACAGGGACACGCTTATAACTAGCACATATTTAGTAAGCTTGCTGAATTTCAAAAATTAGAATCATTATTTTGTGTGGTTTCCAAAGTTTTCTGTGTGTCTAAAATTTTATGGTCCAGAAATGACATTTACCGTATTTTTTGCAGACAGAAAATTAACTGTAAGTTGGTTTACTATAAACATGAAAGTTTAAACCAAAAAAAGTGAGATAAACAATGTGCAGTTTTATATTTTTTTAAGAAAACTGCACCAGCATTTTGTAAAAGGTGGGTGGATGCATCCTGTTGCCTTTGTGAATACAGCTTTTTTCTTTAGTTATGGCTCTTTTCCTTCAGATCTTGTTCCTACCAGCAAATTAGAACCGTCTTCTGTTTTCAGTTAGATTAATTTGAAGGTTTGAAATGGTTAATTGTAAGACACAGAATTGTGCTCTACTTTGAATCTAAATCAATGTCATCTTGTCTTTCTAAACTCAGCCTGTGAATTTTGAACAACAGCCACGTTTACCTCTCCTAAGAAAGCCTTGACAATATGTGGGGCAGAACTTGGTAATATAATGAAGTTATGTCCAGATGGCATTCTTTCTCTTCCTTCTTCTGGCTGGACTTTCACCAGAGTGAGTGGAGCATCCTTAGCATTGTGGTAACTGTGGGCTTTGATAGCCAGTAGTTAGAACAGCACATAGCTGCAGAAGCCCGGTGTCCCAAGCCAGATCACTCTGAGCTTTTCAGTCTCTAGCAACAGCATCAAAGAACAGTTTCCTATGTGTCAGTACATTGATTTCTTTTTTTTTTTGGGACTCCCAATATTTTTGTAGGTTTTTTCTGTAATGCTAAACACATTGTTTTGACTTTGAGTCAGGTGCATAGTGTGCTGCAAGAATTTGAGGCTTTGCCTAGAGTTCAATTTATGCCAAAAAACCCCAAACAACAATGCCACCCTGCTGTTTCTGCCAAAAAGTTACTAGTCTCCTGAGAAGTAGATACTTTATGGATTGTAACAGTGAAGGACAATTCAGGATGGAGACTTCAGGAGGCTTCTAGTCCAACACTGCCCCTAGCAGGCTCAGCTGTAGATCAAGCCAAATTGCTGAGGGCTTTATTATGTGGCAGCTGGAAACCCTCTCTCCCCAGGACAGAGCTGCCCTTTGTTCCTGCCTCAGTCACCTGAGGGTCCCAGTGGCCTCTTCATCCCACCACCCGTACAAATGTCCTGCCCTCACGCATATGGACCTGTCTGCTACCCCAGTTTGGTGCCCCCTGCAAACCTGACAGGGCACACTTCGTCACCTTTCCAGGTCACAGATAGAGACATTACACAGGACCAACCCCAGGGCAACCCCTGTGGGATCCCACAGGACACCAGCCTCCAGGAAGGTATGACCCAGGTATGACAGCTCAGGCTGTCCCATCAGAGCCCAACCACTCAATCCATATTCACCACCCTGGAGGGGCACGCACACCTCCACCCCAGTATCCAGCTTAGCTCTAGGGACATTGTGGGGTGGTGCTGGAAGCCTTGCTGAAGTCAGCCTAAGTGACAGATAGCTCCTGCTTTCTCCATGTCTGCAAATTCAGTTATTTTATCACAGAAGATATCCAGCTGATTTGCTCCTGAGTCACTTTTTGTCAAACCACCACAACAATTCCCCATCACCTTTTCCTCCCTCATATTCAGAAATGTGCTTCTAAAGCACCAGTTCTATGATTGTCCCAGGAACCAAAGTAAAGCTTGTAGTTATGGGGTTGAACCATCATTTGCTTTCGCCCTACGGACAGAGATCTCCCACAGTCTCCAAGACTTTTCTTGAACAATGGCCTTGCAAGAACATCAGCCAGCTTTCTTAGCACAGCTGAGTGCAATCCATGATCTTATTTAGAGCTCACAGTAATCCTGGACTCATCCTCCTCTTGTCATTCTCCTTGCTCTTGAATCCTATCCTTAAGCACAGAGAAAGCCCTCGCTAATGAATACTGAGACAAAAGGCATTCCCTGTTTACGCCAAGCTCATCTGCCTTTGTATGAGAGCCCTATGTATTTGTGCCATCACAATGAGAGCCATCTTCATCTCATTCTCTTGCCTGTTTACCTTACTGTAAGTTTTTACTCATCCACTGCTTACTTCAGTTGTGTGACTTTTCCTTCCACATCTAAGTCACTGAGCTTTTGTTCATCCATGTGCAGTTGTGTGCCTGCCGTGGGGTGGGAGCCTGACATCCTGCAACACTGTCCCTGTGGTCTCTTTTACCCCCATTTCCCAACACCCTTTTCTTTTGATTCTAATCATAATTTCTTTACTAGTCTCTGAGTTGTCACCTCTCTTCCCCATTAATTCTCTTTAAAAGACTTCTCAGTGTGATTTAATCTTTCCGCAGAAATCACAGTTTCCACATTATTAATACCAAGGAGAGATTTGGCGTTTATATCATTGCTTCCCTCCTACCAGGAGATGTTGTTCCCCACCTGAAGTCTTGCCTATGGCTTTTGAAGTCATGATGCCACCCTGTGTACAGCAGCATTATTTAGATTTTAGAGCAGATGTACACTCAGTAGAGGAAGAAGGACTGCAGGTAGTTGTTTATAGCTGATAAAGCCTGACAATCATTTCCTGAAAACATTCTGATTTTGTAATTTTTCTGATTTTAATCTTGAAACTCTTAACCTATCATTGCTGTATGAATTTCTAATACATACTCTAGGTGTTTGTATTTATAATCTCCTGTCTGGAAGTTTGTTTTCATAGTTTAATCTTTTTTATTTCTCTACTTTTTTCCTCATGAAATAGAAAATGTATATGTGTAAGTAATATTAAGAAGTGATATGTAGGAATTTAAGCTCACAAGAATAATTTTAAGGGTTCTGTAGTTTAAATTGTGGTCATTGCCATGATATTCTCATTTTTTGCATATATATATGCATTCATGCACAGAGCTTCCCTTCATACGCAGAAGATCTCATGAACAGGCTTAATGAGTTAATTCTCAATTTACAGCCAAGATGGGGACTAAAGTTTTAATTTTGCAACTATTTTTACAGAAATCCAGTGCCAAGTATTAAGATTAAAAAAATTTCAGTACCTTGGTATGTCAGACAATTTTTTAGCTAAATCTCCTGCCTTACTCAAAGACTGCCAGTAGAAATAATTCTAGTCACCTAGTTGTCCCTACAAAATTAGCAGGTTCTGCATGCTTTTGTTTTAGATCGGCAACTTCAGAACATCTTGAACATTTCAGATTTCAATCAGGTAGCCATTCTCACTAGGATGCCAAAATGATTGTATCATAACCTGTGGAACCTCAGCGAGTTTTGGCATTAACAAAGTGTTTTTAGTGAAATTTGAGTTGTTTTAAAGGCAATCCCAATTTTTTTTCTATTTTTCTTTCTGACATTGACATTACAGTTGCAGTAAAGGACCGGAAGGAAAGATTTCCAGCTTCCATTTTAGATTTTACCTGTAATGTCTCCAGCTAAGCCAGGAAGATCTTTTAGTGTTAAATCCCTGACAGTGAAGATTATACTCATAATGCTGGAATCAACTTCCAGCTGAAGTAATCACACCAACTGATATTGTCAAAGAACATGCTTTTGTGAGTTCATGCATTTGAACTCAGCCTCCACACTGTCCTACTGACTTGCAGAAATTTTCAGCTACATTCACATACTCTCACAGTTACAGACAAGACCTGTTGAAAAGCCATTTGTACCCTGAAAAGTTTAACAGCCATAAGATGAAATAGGAGAGTATGTTCCTGCTCATAAGAAGAGGATAAAGACTCACTGTTGGAAGACTAAGATGAAGATGTCTGAAATTTGTGCAAGGTTGTTTATTCTTTCATTTTAATAAGCTGAAAAAGATCTGCTGAATAGTTCTAATATATGTATATATGTGTATATATATACACACATATATATATAAAATGTAAATAGTTTGTTAACAGATGAAAAAACAGCTAGAATTATTTCCAGTTTTAACAGTGTGCTCTTTGTCATCAGTGTTTTCATGAAAGGAGTAGCTTATTTCAGGCCATAAATTGCTCCCACACTCTAGTATTCCTCCAGGTGTCATGTACACAAACATGTTTTTATGCCCCCATAGGAATTATGATATATTTCTGTTACTTGGCTGAATGCTTACAGCAGCTCCTTGAATCATTCTACTAAGTGAATTATGAATTGAGAACTTCCCTTCTGCTGTATTTTCTGAAAAGGGCAGCCATTCCTTTTGATAATCATTCCTGTGAGCCAGCAGAAATCTGCAGAAAGTGATTACAGATAGAATGAAAACAATGGGACTTGATTTAAAAAAAAAAAGGAAGGAATAATAATAGTAATAACTTGTGCTATAACCACTAATAGTTGTCATCACTGTGTTAGATGAGCTAGCCAAGTTCTTCCTTTCCGCAAGATGTTCTAAGTTTTGGCACAGTCATCTTCCATCCCTTTTACCCTCTGTATAATTAAATGGTCTACAGGACTCATACAAAAACGTACACCCATGCTAAGTGTCTAGCATGAAGGTGTGTTAGACCATAACACTGCAGTTACATGAAATGCAGCAAGGCAGTTTAGGAACCTGGAGCTGCAGAAAGGGGCAATCCCCTTTGCAGGCCTCTTCTGTACTAATTCTACCTTTCCAAAGTTACCTGCTCTGGAAGATTACCTTCTACATCTTCCTATTTCCATCAATTTTCTGTCTCTGCTTCTCACCAGACCTCTCCATAGGCTGACATAGTTTGCTAATATTTCAGGAAACTAACCCAGCTGGACTTCTCAGCACACTTTATTCACCAAAGTTGTTAACAGGCTGTTCAGCTGGAATAAGGTCAGTGGAAGGGGTGCCCAGCTGGGAATACTGGGGAGCAGTAAAGGAAGAAAAGGATGGAAGTGCAAATTGATCCTTCCCCAGGCAAGTAGCTGTGAGCTGATAACCATCTCCTGATGGGCACTGTGGGTTGGCTGGTACATGTGCAGCACAGCCTGCTGCACCGGGGCCATACCTCCCCCAGTGAAGGGGACATTACAAAGTGGCTTTGCATGGCAACAGGCAAATCAGGATTTAAATTTTATGTCATGAAGGGACCCAGTATGTGTGTTTTGATCTAATACTGTGTCAGCCAAACTTGAATAACATGATTCTGTCTTAACATATTTGTGTGTTCTGTACATCAAATGTCAGGCAAAATTGCCAATTGTGTGTGCTTATTCCTTCCCAGGGTGAACTGGGGTTGTACATACTCTTGCAAAATAATCCTGCAGTGAGGTCTGAGGCAAAAAAAAAAAAAAAAAATCAGTTATGTTGTGATTTATATCTCTGCCAGCCCAGTCTTGGTTTATCAGCTGGAAACAGTGGTCACAAAAGGCACATTTTTCAAATGCTACAATAAATATTTAGGATTGCCATCACATTGCCTCTACTTTCCTAGATAATTCTTTCTGAGGGGTCATTCTCATGTGCATTGCTTCTTCTTTCTTTCTATGACCTATTTGTTTGTGTTGTTTTGCAGAGTGAGGAAACAACATGGCTCTGCTTTTTGTTCCACAGGGAATATACAGGAGCATTATATTTTCTTTTTCTTGTAAACACCTTTTCTTACTCAAAATAATTACCTTTCATTATTCATAATCTGTGGTAAATGCAGAAAGCACTTCACAAAGCAAATAAGGCAAAACCTCTGCACTTCAAAGAATACTATTCTATGATCTCCAGCAAGCTACAGAAAAGAAACGAAGGCATTGTTGGAGTCTAAGTCTGTAATCCTACAACAGCAAATTTAATGTGAACTATGTCATTCATTTAAATGAGCCAAAAATTAGCTCCTGAAGACTTTGTAGGATGAAACTCAGAGGAGAAGTAAAGTTTTGTTTCTTGTGGTTTTCTTAGGAACTGTGTAACAGGATTGCATGACAGCTAAAATAAATTATGGATGTTAGCATTTTGGCAGACTAGGCAGGCTTTATCAAAAGTTGTCTGTACAACTTCAGGTGAATTAAAGTCTGCAGACAGCCCTTTGTAGTTACCTTGATACCCTGTTTCTGCTAGGCATAAGTTCGTAGCACTTTTGTGAACCAGTCCCAAAAGCTGATTGCTGATTTTTATTCCATTCCATTTTCCATCTTAATCGTGCTAAAACTCCTTGTGAAATCAGAATGTGTATGAGTTTGATGGATAGAGTGTTAAATGGATGAGGAATTAGCTGAATGGCCATGACCAAAGAGTTACAGTAAATTACAAAAGTTACAGGTGTCCAAGTGGAAACTAGTACCGAGTGATGTCTATCAAGAGTCTACAGAAGGACTTAAGCTGTCAACATGTTCTTCAAAGACATAGTGGGATCAAGTGTTCCCTCCAAAAGTGTTCCACCTGGAACACTGCATCCAGCTCTGGGGTCCCAGCACAGGAAGGACATGGACCTGTTAGAGCAGGTCCAGTGAAGGCCCATGGAAATAATGACCAGAAGGCTGAAGCACCTCTTCTATGAGAACAGTTTGAGAGTGTTGGGTGATTGAGCCTGGAGAAGATACTCCGGGAAAACCTTGTTGCAGCCTTTCAGTACTTAAAGGGGATTTATGGGAATAATGAATACCACAGAAAAAACACCCTTCAGGACTGCCTATTGGTCTTCATTTTTCTTCCTTTTTCTGTAAGATGTTAACAAGAGTTACCATACTTGAGCTTCTCCCTCCTTGAAGGCAGGTGTAAAAACTGGGAAGGAAACTGGCAAGGGAGGGGGGGTGTGTGTTACGGTATGGATACATGTCAGCTTTCTTGTTTGGCCTCAGTAACTTCTTAAATCTTCCCAAACCAAACAGTTTCTGGACGGTGCAAATGGCACTCTTTCCTGGAAAGGAGCTATGAACAAAAACTCAATCAGTGACTCTCACTGTTCTTTGTACAGAAAGGAATATCTTACAGATTATGTGTATTTTTCAACAACAAAAGACAAGTAAATCTTCTTTATAAGTTAAATCAAACATGTTTTGAATGTCTTTATTTTTTCCCTGCAACAGATACTGCTAAGTACATAGCAATCATTTTATGTAGACCCACATATTTTGTAGACAATATTAGACAGTATTCTGTTGTTTATTACAATGCCAAAGAAGTTTATTTTTAAAATTATAGAAAGAAATGGAATCTCTGAGTTCTCTTTGCAAGCACACAGAATTTGAAGTTTTAAGACCTTTTTTTTTTGGCCTCCCATTAAAATGTTTTCAGATAGGTTTCTTTGCTGGCATATCAGGGGCTTTCAAGTATGATTGGAATTCTGTGCAGCATCATAGTTCTGATTTGCATGTCCTCTTAGAGATACTATTCAACTGTAAATTAATTACAAAAAATAATGGGACTCTATAATTAAGATTTGGCAAAATTCAGTTAAGACCTTTTCTATTGTATTTTAAACATTTTTTATATTAAACGAATATGCTTGAATAAGGGGGCTGTATTTTTCTGTGCCTAAATTTCTGAGTCATTCATGTACTGCTAATAAGATGCTGAAGTGTGTAGTTACATTGTGACTCTGAAAAATATAACCTTGACTGAAAAGTTAGTAATTCCATACCTAAGTGTTTTACTTCATATCATAGTTGATATGAATCAGCAACAGCAACAGCAACAGTACTGCTTGTTAGGTTTTATTGGGAATGGAAAGATACTCTTGACTGTCGATTGTCAATCACTGAGTTTCAGTTCATTTCTGGTCCTTCTAGGCAACGTGGGGAATTCCATCACAGTTTGTAGCCCTGCTAACAAGTAAAAAAAATATATCTCAAAGATGATGCTTGTGCTTTGCCTAAATATTACAAGTTGATGTAATTATGTTTATTAATCACAGGAAAAATAGTGCACACTGATATTTTGTAAAATTAATTATTATTTTGTTTTAAACACAGATGTCTGAGACATGTCTGAAAGCATTATTAGCTTTTCAGGCATAGTGATAGAAAATACAGCAGCAGCATAAAACCATTTATTTTTACTTATGCAAATGTTGAGCAGATGGCTTAGCTTCTTGTCTGTGATGGTTATGTGCTTTCTGGGCTTGACACTGTTCAGGGCTAAAGACTACAGCATAGATGTAGCACATAGATGTACTATCCTGAGTTTTCACTCCATGAATGACAAGAAACATGTACATAAATAATGTTAGTAAATTATTCTTATTGAAGTAGTTGTTTATTGGTCCTTAGTTAAAAAAAAAAAAAAGAAGGCATTATTAAAAATCTCCTGTACTCATTTTTTTTACAGGAGACTAAACAAACAAAACTAATGGTTTTATACAAAAGTACTAAGCCTACTAATTTATTTGCATTAAAGAATGACAGTTAGCAATTCTTTACTTAAAATTTGGGTTGTGACTCAAGTCGGTCATGGACACTAAATGTTGTTCCTAAGTAGTCAGATATGAAAGATGTAGAGACTACTAGCCTAATCTCCAGATGTTCCAGGTATCCAAAAGCTCTACTGACTCTCAAGCAAAGAGGGCAGAAAGTACCTTTGCAACGTTTCTTGAAACCGCTGTCGTAGGTTAGCTCTTTCAGGGATGTTTTGTTACTGCATGTTTTGTTACAACAATGAAACCAATAAGCTCACTATTTTTGAGGAAATCACTACTTTTCTGTGTCCTGACTGCAGCCACCAAACTCTTCCTTACACAATGTTTCTTTCTCCTTTCTTCGGTCAGTACTTAGACACCCACAATATCCAGACATTCTTAAAATGAAAAGCTGGTTTATAGACCCATTCCTGCTTCCAGCTGTTATTTTTCTGAGGCATGAACCTTTTTAAAGATGACCTGGTCCGTCTACTTTTACAGGAAAAAGATCAAATGCCTAAGTTAAAAGACAGCATTAACTGGGAATACTGTCTACTATACCTTATATTAAAATGACTTATTTTGTGCCTAGTGTTGGAAACTCTTATTTTAGACTGCTGACTTCATTCCAGAAAAAAATAAAATGTAGTAAAGATGCAAGTAAATGAAAGAAAATACTCACATGATTTGAAGAAAGTTTATCAAAGCTAAGTGTTGTGAAGAAATTTTTATGTACAAATCAAGGAAATCGTATCACTTAAGGAGGAATAGTTCTTAATTTATTAAACTTCATATTATTGACCTTCTTTTAATTTGAAAATTTTAATAGTGATTATCAAATGTTTTTCTAATAAATATGATCACACCTAAAATATTCCATAAAAATCCAGCCTTTGAAGTTATGTACTGTAAAAAGTGCATTTCTGTTGTGAAGATAATCCTTTCTCAAATGACATGGTTGTGAATTTTTGAGTAGGGAATCATTTTTGTCAAATCAGAGTCATTTTTTCTTGAAAAAATTAAAATATGTCAATCCATTATTATGCTGAGCTTCCCGTGGTAACATTTAAATTAAATACTTCTGCATTCATTTTATTTGGAATCAAGAGGTTTTAATTTATGAAATTAAAATTAATTTTACTTTTGACTTACCTAGAGGGTAATTTGTATTTCCCACCATGAGGGCAATGGCTCATAAGAGATGCAAATCCAGTTCTGATCTGATAGCATTCCAGAAGTGAACAGATTACTCTTTGGATTACACTTGGCCTTTAGATAAATTTATTTCATTGTAGGAGTCAAATAGCATTTAGTAACTAAGTGAGGACAGTCAAATGTTTTGCTGTCTGAAACAAATAGGAAACATGATCAAAATAGCACTAAGAACATAGTACAGTTTTTAAAGAAAAAAGATTTAATTTTAATTTAGCACTGGTCGGTGATATTGATGACCTAAAAGTAAACATACTTTTTTTCATTAAAATTCCATCTTTTTCCACAAAAAGGAGTCATCAAATTTCCTAAAAGACTTTTTAGTACTGCATTATTTATTTATTTGTTTATGCCATTTGAGGTTAAAAATTAAATTCTTCAGTTCTACTGTAAGCTACCATAGAGTTAATTCAGTTCCAGTTAATTCCTGATAAATTTGGATAAGGTTGTTATCTGCTTGCTATCACTTTCTCAATAGGTCATGCTCATCCTCAGCATTTTTCTTGTCCCCCCTAAGTTTGGAAAAAACCAAACATTTTAGCTATAAGGGGTTTCAGCTCATCAAACTTCATATAGTAACAGTCAGATCAAAAATTATAGCCGATATCCCCACTGTATCACAAAGTCTGCAACACTTGAACCTTTTTCTATACAGGGCAGTGTGATTAAAAGTCCACAAATCTGTGTCAGATTGTGAACTCCGTTTTATATCTTTTTTTCCAAGGTCAGGGAAAGTAGTTGGGGATTTGGTGTAGTTATCTTGGTTCCACTAGGCTTGAAACCTTATAGTCTTTTCCAGACCTGTTCTAAATCTATTTCATTTGTAAGTTCAAAGGGACTTTGAGCAATTATAGCAAAGACTATAATTACTGAGAACTTGAAAATAAGGGGGAGAAAGTTCTCAAGTAGATAATCCCTAACAGAAATTATGTTAATATTTAAAAAAATGGAGCCAATCTCAGATTAGCATGGAATAAAAATGCCATCGTCTCATTTTAGTAGCTGAGTCCAGCAGAATTAGACCAATGTTCATGCTGGCTTATGCTACAGTTAATGGACATAAACAAAAGGAAGCCACAGTATGCACTGCAGAGATGGCCAAAATTGACCTGAACCTGTGTCAGTGTCCTGCAGGAATGTGAGGAGCATTCACACCATAAACACCAGGGAATTTCCAGGAGCTATATTGTTGTAAACACAGAGATCTGATATGATTAAGATCTCTGCATTTCCAAAATGGAAAGTACATCGAATACAGGAGCACTGGCGAGTGGTAGAGATTCCAGAGGAATTAACTCAAGGCCAGTGTACCTGCAGTAACAAATAAGTCAACATATTAAGTGATTCTGCCTGAAGTCTTTCTATCCATCTGTCAGGATTCCCATATCTTCTTTATCTGGCAAGACAGTGGAGAATATCTGCATCCAAACTGACTGCTGGGAGTTTTTGAGTACAGGAATAAAAGTGTCTATCTTGTTTCCCAGAGACAGTTCACTTCTCAGACAATATTTGCTACTGACTTTGCCCTGTTTTCGGAAAATAAGCATGTCCATGGTATAAAAGTACAGGAAAGGCTTTATCTTACATTATTCCCCACATTTCAGATTATTGGCTGCTATAAAATGTCCTTCTGTAGAAAAAAAAAATAAAAGCTGGACTTGGTGGAAGTTCTTCTACATGGTCTTTGTATTATTGAAAATGTCATAAACCTTATGAAAATCCTTTAGTTTGTCAAGAAGGGTGATGTGCGTATATGTAGAAGTCATGGGGAAGAGTTTATTATCTGCTTTATAAGTATTTATAGAGTGAGCTTTTAACCTGTATGAGGATAAGAAGAGGATTTGTAAAAGGCATTTGAGGAAATTAGTTCAATTTGTTTGGGCCGTTACAGTTCTTTCTTTGAAATACCTTGCTTTAAGTAGCCTCAATATGTTTTTTGAATGTCTGAAATTAATTGGAAAAATAAATCACTAGTCCAGATGTTATCAATGGTGTTGGCTCTTTTTTATTTTATTTTATTTTATTTTATTTTATTTTATTTTATTTTATTGGAGTGTGTATCAGCTGAATTAAAGCATATTACAGTTCATCTGAAATATCAGCTCAGTATTTCAGTAGTATCTCAGATGCCATTTAGGTAGAACACGTTTCTAATTCATAGTATGCTAGATCATACTACACACACTGTACTCCCAAACACAGGCTGCTTTAGAGGTATATTTTATTTTTCTGTTTTGTGTGCCCAGATGGCAATCTGTTTGCTTTGGGGTGAACTCATGAAATGAAGCATCTGGAGTTTAGAGTGTTTTGATTTGCTTCACTAGCTTCACCAAGTTCTGACTATATTGCAAAATATTTATTGCTAGAGCTCTTACCCTGAAAATAATGTTGCCAAAGGGTAAGGAAATCATAAAAGTGTTCGTACCCTTTTCCAGATTACAATTCCACTAAAATCTACTGCAGACCTTAAGTGCAGGAGCTGAGTTTCCCAATCCGAAGATGTGCATTATAAACACAGTCCTCTGAAATGAACCAGGTCTACACTTGAATCATCCATCGAGTTACAAGTGCAAGGTCAAACAACGCTTGGCTTAGTGTAAGAACATTCATATAAAGTTGATTTAGTTATAGTGACAGTTCCATATTCTCTTTTATATTGCAAAAAGGTATCAATTACTTTACAGGTAGATTATAGCTGTAAAACATAGTAACTCTTATGTATGCATGCCAGAGATTTATAAAGGTAACATTTTTAATTCAGGCACTTGTTTCTCTATATGACTATGAATAAGGATAAATCTGTGTGTGGAAGAAAAAGGCAATCTCAGAGGCAACTCAATTTTGTTTCAGAGTAAGGCAGAGAAGCTGTAAGCAAAGTAATTCCTTCATTGATTCTCCCCCTTTGGTAATCCCCATGGATTTTAGCAGCTCTTAGTCAAGACATGTCACTAGCACTGAAATTGCTCTGTGTATCCATGGCTAAAGCAAATAGCATATTTCTTATCTTTGTCAGTTGTAGAAATAATGCAGGGCAACTTTGAGTAACAAACAAAAGCTGAAACATGCTTACCACCAAAGTTAAAAAGCAGTGCCTTAACTCTAGGATTTGTTGTCTCATGTTGATTATCGTAACTAGGTAGTTTAGGTGGTGTTGAATTTAAACGGTTTTTTACTATTTTTTTTCTTAATGAACGTCTCTCTAAATTCTTGCATAAATTACCTTTGGTTTTTAATGGTAAAAAGCAAAATACTCATTGTTCTGCAAGAAATAAGCATCATGTCATGGGAAGCAACGCTGTTATTTTAAATAATAGAGGCAGGAAAGCTACACAGGTGGAAGGCACCTGAAAAACACAGGTTATGGTCAGGTAGAAAAAACAAGAGTACTGTTGGACTTATTCTCATACAAATTAAAATTTTTCCAGTACCTGCTCTTTTAATTTCACCTCTCTTCCTATCTCAACCCCTATCTGGTTGAAATGGGAAACACTCTTGAATAAAGGGCTTGTTACTTCATTTTATCTTGTGACATCCTATTTGCTGAAGTAGAAGGAAACTTATAAAGCAAACTCTTGCAACAGTTTAATATACGTCATATAATTTCATTAACCCTTTTTTTCTACCAAAGAGCAATTTCTTTGAACTAGCTATCATGCAACAAAATAAAACACTCTGTGAAACTCTATACGGTTGAAACCTACAGTTAATAGTGATGATTAAATGTCAAATGGTGCAAGTGAGTACTGAGCCTTTTAGATATTTGTGTTGTCTTTGTCCTGTTCTGTGTTACATATTTCGCTTTGTCTTTAACTCTGGCAGTTTTGAGTTGTTATCTAATGCAGTTTTTTCAAGCCTTTGGTGCATAGAAGACTATGTGTCTTCCCACTATCCATGGTAAAAAGAGCAGATTTCTCTAAAGATTGATGTAATAATTCCAGCTATTTTAACCATTTATTCCTAAATGTCTCCAAAATTAAACAAAATGATAGGAGTGATTTACAGAGCATTGGTCCATCATGAGTTATTCACAGCTATAGGAGAATGTATCTGACAAGTGGTGGTATTACAGGTTATTGGACATGAGCTGATGATGAGATTCCATTGCAAGATATATTCAGAATATTTGTCTGTCCTTAGGGAATACTTAATAGCTGTAATTTTGTCAATGTGTAACACACACCAAGCAGTGTTTCATCCACCATGCAAGGAAGTGGGATGGGTTGGATGAGAGATTTGAGTGGGAGGCTTATATCTATATTAGTTACCTAAATGTTTGGAATAACACAGATAGAAATAAAAACCTAAAGATTATACATATATATAGTTGAGACGTTAACAAAACTGCCTTCTGGTTTTCCAGATACACGTAAGTTGATTTTGTTAGGGGGCTGTAAACCTGAGGAGCACTTGAGAGGTAGGAAGAGGAATCAAGCTAACACCTGAGTAGTCTTTATGGAGGAATGCTGTTGATGGCAAAGGGAACAAACACTGAAAGGAGAGAGTCAGATGATTATGATTTTGTCAGGTGACACTTTGACATTTATCCTGTAGTGAGGGTTTTTTGCTTTCATTTCTTGATAATTTTGATTTTGCATTTTGTTTGCAACATTTTAATAGTGAACAAATATTGTGACTTTCATTGGCAAATTAATAAATTTCTAAAGTCATAAAAAATAAATATTTGGAAGTACTGATTTTACAAAGACCATAAGCTTCTTCACATGAATTTTGTCTGTAATAGTTCCTAAACATTAGACTTAGTGAGCATTCATTCTAATTGAAGGTTATATGATGAAAAATGAAGAGAATGACAGAATTTCATTATTTTATTGCAGAGTGCCTCCATATTTTGACTTTCAACAAAAGCATCAATAAATTTATATAGGCTTTGTAGAAAAGAAATGAGATAATATTTTGGCTTCAAAAATCTGAACTTGATTAGTTTTCAAAACTCTCATGCATAATCATTAAAATAGAAACTGTAGTATCTGATGATGATATAAATCTTGAGGATATTTAAAAAGGGAAATGTTAGCATTTTTCCAGTTTCTTCTTGATTTTAAGCCTAAAAATATTGCCTTTGTTCACTTTTGATCACTTCTGATAGCTGACATAAAGTGATGAGAGATGTATATTTTAGATCAGATGATAAAATATGAACCCAAAAGCATATCCAGTTTGTATTGTATAAATATTAGAAATTATTGAAAATATCATCCAAGATGAGTTGGATGGGTTCTCAAGAGTACATTTCCCACTGCCTTCCCCCAGTGGTGCCTTCTGGCAGCACTGTGTATGTATGGTTTCTGACAGATATTTACCCATGTTTCACAATAACAGAAATGCTGGAGGTTCCACAACTCCCATAGACATTGTATTTCAGTGCTGAAGTATACTTAGAATTTTTCCATAGGAATTTGATCTGTTTTTCTGCAATTTAAACTCAATACTTGTAGCTGTGTCAGCTTTAATATCTGATTTTGTTATTACCAGTATTTTCTTGTGTACGATCTGAAATGCTACAGTGCAACTACATATCTACAGTATGCCCTTTAACTCCAAATAGGAAGCAGTGGATATTTCAGTGTAAAGTCTACCCTCACAAAGCTACACTTCCTTTGTGTCGCTCTGAAACTCCCCTCAGCTGGGGAGAGTGGAATGAAGTCAGGAGAAAGAATAGGAGCCTGAGGGTTGCAGTGGTCTGGCACAACTTACCAGCTGTACTAAAAGCAGCAGTTTCGAAAAGTTTTGCTACCTATTCCTAAAGCTGACTCTCACAGGTCTTCTTTGAAGATGTCGGTGTGCAGCAGATATTTTTTAATTAATTTCTTCAATACCAAGTCTCTCAGATATACTTTCAGAGAAAGTGTGGTACCAACATGGTTTACTTTTTTATTAGCTAGTTTATTTAGGTTTTTAAAAAACTGTCTCTAAGCTTAATGTTTTGCAAGCAATCTAACACATCTGTTGAATTTAAAGAAAAACAAGTCAAACCAAACCAAACCAAACCAAACCAAAAAACATTGCCTGCCTTAAGTTTATGTGAAAATTTTTATATCTTCAAATCATTAATACTTGACAAGGAACATATATTACAAGGTAATGTTTTGAACTACTACAGATTTAAAATAAAGCTATTCCTCTCCTCAGTGCATCTTGGGTAACATCTCTTTGGATTTCTGTAAAAAAAATCCTCAACTGTGATTTAATCTAAACAAAAATGTGGCCACTACCCTTACAAAATTCTATGGTATAAGGAATTCATTGATTTTATGCTTGAAATCCTACACTAAATTATATATAAAATTAATTAATTATATTTTTAAGATACAGATCTGAAGGGTCTTCATTCTTCTGACGTAGATCATCCTTATGTAAATCTGAAGTATTTCTTGTTCAGCAGTTTAAGCAGTTATTTTTTTGGTTGTGTTTCAGCATTTTGCTCTGTGGCTTTTAATTTTCTCAATGTAGGTCAATGTAGATCACATGATTTATTTTCATGATGCTCATGTTTATTGTTTGATCTTAGGGCAAAACTGTCTTAGTACATTTCACATGTTTGGCATGTGGCTCCAAAAAATCCAATGAAATCTTCACAATTTCCAGGCTGTCCCTGAGTAATATGCTTTAGTGACTTCTAGTTTTGATAACTGCTTGTTTTGTTATTATACTGTCACTATGATTTTAGGGACAGTTTTTCTCTTCCTTAAAGCAACATCTTAATTAAGACTGTACATACACTGTTGCAATAGACAAATTTAGGTAAAATATTCCAGAGTTACCAGAGGGGAACTCCTGCAAAGAAATTTTCCTTAAAAAATCTAGGATAATCATCATCTGGGGCAAAAATTCTGTGTTTTCCATGTACAGTCCATGAATGAAATGCATATTTTACTTTATTTTGAACTTTTATTCGGATAGATATTATAAACCACCATCTGGCTCTTCAGTGCCACTAAAGGTTTTGTAGAAAATTGTGGTAGCCTCTCCTTTTATTTGTCTATCAGTATTCTCTATTTTTTATCTCTTCCATTCACAATAATTCTTGTCATTAAGATTTTTCCTTACAACTAAGCTGATATAAACCAGCTCTCTAAGACTCCCAAATCTCATCTCTGGGGGATGCACAATACTCTTTTATCTAATGTGATTGCCTTTTTTCCCCCATGTGTACAATCACTGGCACTGACTATCCTCTCGCATTTCCACACCTGGTTAGTAAGCTTGTCTCTTTCCCCAGCGTCAGCTTTGTACCACCTAAAGAGCAGCTCGGGGCCAAGGGCAGCTTGTTCTGAGCTGAGATAGTAATGATATCCTGCAGCTGGGAAAACTGATTATTTCCTCTGTGTCCCACCTATTAGGCAATCACTTATCTCTGAAGGAACTATTTATTGCCACAGAGAAATTTAACTTCTCTAACAGCCTCTTGTATTGACCTTGTTGAATTCCCACTGGGGTCTTAATAAAAAACCCCTCTAGTCCTCTCCTACCACTTGAGTTTTACCCTCAGAAATAATGAAGTAATGAGATGGAGTTGTTATCAACATTTGTCAGTTTGACCCTTGACCTTCTCTAATGAAGGAGATTTTGATGTTGCTACTCCATTTTGCGGCTACATTTTGGTGAAGAGAGAAATCACACAGTCCTGGAGTGGGTCAGGGTGGATGGGCCCACAGTGGGTCATCTGATCCAACCTCCCTGCTCAAGCAGGGTCATCCCAGAGCACATTTTTTGAGTATCTGCAGTGAGAGAGACTACACACCCTCTCTGGACCATCTCTTCCAGTGCTCAGTCACACTCACACTAAAGAAGTTCTCCCTCATATTCAGGTGGAATTTCCTGAGCATCCATTTCTGCCTGTTTAGATCTGATATACAAATACTCTATGAATGTTAGTTAGAATATAAAGCAGGGTTCAGAGTTTAATTCTCTCAGCTTCCAAAGGCTCATGCTCATCCTTATTTTCAGTTTGCTATGTGTCCAACCAATGGTGAAGGGAAAAAACCACAGTACTTAAAATATTTCTCTTTTACTTCAGCATAAACAAAATGAAAAAAAAAAAAGTTAGAGACATGATGAACTGGCTTTTTTGTGGAGTTTTTGTGGGTTTTTAAGTTATTTTGTTTTGGGTTTTTTTCTTCCTTCTAATTTCATTGTGTATTAACTCTGAGAAGGATTCAAGGGAAAAAAAGGCAAGATCGATAAATAGTTATAATTCTCTAGGAAAAGAAAGGCTGAAAAAAAATACTGCTGTGAGTTTAAATAAGTTTTCCATTTTGTTTGGAAATGATCTACTAGGGAGGTAATAGAGAATTGATGCAAATCTCATGCCAAAACTACAGCTTTGGTGAATGTGCAACCCAACTTCTTCTCTAGGAAAGTAACTGTGTTTAGTGGAGACGGTGTCACACCCTGGAGTGCTGACAGATCATTGACGCCTTCCAAGACTGGTTCTGCAAGTTGCATAAATTCCTTACGTTACAGATGCACTCTGCAGTTCAGCTATTAGTCCATTTACTTTACCCATTATAAACCATATATTACTATATAAAATGGTTGAACTAACTCACATATTTATATACCACATAACAAACTGGCTGAATGAGAGTTAGATAAAACATTCTATTTTTTCATGAAGTTTGCCTCTACTTGCAATATCTGATCTTTCCTGTAACTGCTGTATATTATATCCTAAGAATGTTTTAAATAATATTCTTCTTTCATTTTTATATTATGTTTTTCAGTTTACAGAATAACCTCTGTCAGATTACAATGTACTTTATGTAGACATGCAGGGTCATCTTTTCCAGGCACTGGGAAAGGTCTTGGAGAAGTAATTTCTACATGACAGGAAGAAGAATAATTTTGTTATTTTGGTTGGTTTTTCTGAAAAGCTTATGTGGGACATGTTGATCAAAAGAGTTTATGGCATTTTTCACATTAATTTTGAAATAGCAGTCATTACTAGTCTTTGGTATCAGTGTAGTTCTGGCTTATCAATCAATCTGTGGTTCTGTCAGGCATATTCTGGTCCTGACACGTATGTGATTTAGAACTTTTCTTGACTCCTCAACCTTCACTGTGTAAGACAGGTGTTTCTTCATTTGTCATGCTAAAATAAATGGAAAGTTCAGATTTGATTCAATATGGCAAGACATTCTTAAACCTCCTTTCCTGCTGTAGAGTTGGAGACATGGGTGGAGAAATCTCTGGAAGTGCCAAGTTCCATCACCAACAGAGACAAACCATTAGTCCTACCGTTAAAGCAATTTTTGTTCTTTGTCTCCATTCAGGTTTAATGCTTCATCAGTTTCAACTTCAGATCCTCTGGTAAATGCCTCTCTGTCCTACCGTAGGCAGCAAAGTTGCCTGCTTCCCTTGAGTGCCAGCGAGTGCATGCCTTTTTTTGGTGTTACTAAAAGGTATCAATTGTCTCTAACCCCATTTACCTCAGCAGACCCGTTTAGGGCTCTGACAACCTTTTCTATTCCTTTTTGGACAGGAGCTAAATATCATTCCAAGACGTCTCAAGGCATTTTCACTGAAAGCATCACCATTTCAAAAAGCTCTGTACAACTCATTACTAAATAAATTTTCTTCTTTTTGTTTTCTAGTAAGTGAGCAGTGGAGCTGAAAAACTTGGCAGAAAACTCTTTTGTCTTTCCTGCTTGTATCTATGGAACCTGGTTTGCAAGGTAAATGTTCCATTTTAATTGACTGTAATTGTATACTATTAAAATTTCAAATGTCTAAAATGACCTTATAGTACCTCTAGGTTCTAATCTACACTTTTAGCAGTGAATTGTATTAGAATACTCTTACAATTTAAAAGAAATCTAGTTCCTTTGGATTTATTAACATATAAACCTCACTCTCAGGAGGAAGGGAAAACATAGTAAGATCTAGGTTATTTGTGAGTTTCTGGATTATTTCTACTATATTTCCATCAATCTGAGTGAAAGAACAATTCAGATGAATATGAATGTATTTATTATGTCTGTATATATCCTCTGTATTCTGCATTTATTGGGAATGCTGTGTTTATTGGTGATTTTATTAGAAGGAAGACTAAAGGCGATTCTTGAGACCCCTGGCCTATGTTTGCAATCTTTATTCTGTGTAGTTTTTAAAATAAGAGATTCTTGTTCCTGCTCTTAAACATAACTTTTAATAGTGATATCTGAAAGGCAGTCATGTTATATAGTTGGAAAATCTAGGTTTCTAGTGATCAGAAATACCTCAGGAAAGCTGGCTTGTTTTGAGAATTAATCGTGTTACTATGATTTTATTTTAATTAATTACTGTAGAAGGTTGCTGATTCTACCAGAAAAATTATGTTACCAAGAAAATATTACCCTGAATATCATCCTCAGCTTTTTTAAGGGTCTAGGTTTAATATTACATTTCCTTTGACATCTTTCTTGTCCCATCCCTGAATTTTATCTTTGAAATTGTCTTAATTGTCTGTGGGAAAGGACATTCCTCTCTAGTCCTTTTGCCATTGACACTGCCATTTTTGCTCTTTTAGACATGGTGAAAGAAAGTTTTCAAAATATGTCCTCTTATATGTTGTAAAGAATTGAACATCAAGGTATGCAAAAGTTGCTCCAAATTTATGCTGGGCAAAAGAATTACCCCCTCTGGACAGAAGTGCCACTAAGAGCTGTATGTTCGAGGTAGAAAATTGGGCCTTTTGAAAAATAAAATCAGCAGCTTTCCCGGCACCTGGAACGGGGGAGTGAATATTCTACTCTTCAGCGTTTGGTTAACAAGCTTATCCCCAAGGCTGTGCATTTTAATATATTGTATTTTTTAAGAAGGGAGAGGAAAAAAAGTGACTCAGCCTTTGCTTGAGTGAAATCCCGCTATGAGATGGTGGGTGGTGATTGTAAAAAGAAAAGGAGCAGCATTTCTTTCAGGGCTCCTTCTGAGGATGGAAGACATTTGTAAATTAGGAAAAAAAAAAAAAAGTAGCTGGCCAGTTTTATCACCTTTTTTTTAACTACTAGAAATGGAAGAAAACTTCCAGTTTTGAGGAAGAGCCCAAACACAATGATTTTTCATGCAGATAGTTAGGCATTGTACAATCGGATTTGTCAGAAAAGAGTGGGTGATCCTGCATTTCAAAGTGGTGCTGGTGCAACTCCCCAGATGTCATGTTGTGTTACATAGGTTTCTTCTATCTTGAGTTTGCAAAGCCAGCAAAACTCAGAAAAACACTCAGAAAACCACAACAGTCAGAAGTCCGATGGCTAAAGCCGTAATTTACAAGGGTTTTATCATAATTTTCATGATTATGTTGCATTGTGTTTCATGGAAAGTTAAGAATGTACTTAAAAACTTGCAGAATTGGGATATATTTGACTGAATGACAGCTAAAGAACTGAGAGTAAAAACAATGAGTAAAATTTCCAAAGCATCTATAGGTGACCTAGCAGCAGGCTTAAGATGCTCTTTCTGCATCATTTATGATATTTTTGTATCTTATGTGTAGTAGAAATCACAACAAATAATACAATGTTTTTAAATTATAATTGACAAGGAGCATTGAATTTTCTTCAAAAATACTATTATGACTTTTTATCCACAATAACCACTTCTGACTTACTGGGCTTCCTTTGACTGTATGCGTAATTAAATCTGAAGGTGCCATTGTTTCTAATGACTTGTGTGCAATTTTCGGTATTGGCATTTCAATAGCAAAACACCAATATTCAATTTGGAGTTAGCAATAAGTCACTGCCAGTGAGAATACACTAATGTATCTTTATGATGATGAGCTTGTATGGGGTAATGAAATGTTGTTAATCAAACAAAAGGGTAGGTTAAGAGTTGTAATTTGAAATTCTATTTTTAAAAAAGGTTTGAGGAATAACGGGAAGTAAATTGTCTTTCATTCTGTCTTTTGTTTTCATCCTTCTGAAAAGATTCATTACTGCCTATTCAACTTGTTTTCCTAACATTCTTGTGGTGAATTTGGGATGCACAGTGCGTAACATCTGTGAATTTCCATAACATGAGGATGTGAAAGTTTTCTCTGTACTTTTCATTTGATGTTAAAATCCTCCCTGAGAAGGTTTTCAGGCATCTCAAGAATGTTTCTGTCTTTACTGATCTAGATTATACTAAGTGCTGCTGTTAAGCATTATATCCCAAGAGGTGTAATGGCTCTTCCTATTTCAGAAAAAAAAAGGAAAAAAAGAAGAGTTTATTTCATTTGTGCATGTCAACGCACATGTATTTCTTTTCAAAAGAGGAAAGATCACACTATTTGATAAACTGAAATTTTTCAAGACAGAAAATATTATACATTTTTGTGCCTGGGACATTTCAAATAAAGTCAAATTAGATGAGAGGTGGTGTTATCTAACCATGGCTGTTGCTGATGGTGTGTTTTTTCAGGCAGATTAAATTAGTTTCCTTCCCTAGGTGGCCAACACTGCTGTGAGAACTGCTTTTCCTTACAAACCTCGATTGCAGCCTACCAGGGTGACAGATAATTTTTATATTACCAGATGTAGCCAAATTTTGCATGAGTGCAGTACTTGTCTGGAAATAATTTACTATCATTTCCAAAGTTTTCTATATTGATTAATATTTCTAATACTTCAATGTCTCTGTTTCTTGAGTAAATGCCCTGAGTTTGATGGATTAGTGCCTGTATATCGAGTTAAAAATGTGTCTCTTGAACACTCCTAGAGGAGAACACAAAAAATTCTGGATGATTGTATTTTTTCTCCTGCTTTTTAATCTACAGACCTAGATTATTAAAAGTACTTATGGAAGGATTGGGTAATAAAATTAATTAAGGTTTCTCATAGTCCTCAGTGTTACCAGATCCGCCTGTCTGAAAATAAGCAAAGGCTATCTTAGCGCTTTGCTTTTGAGACTGGAAGCTGCTGTTCTTCATAATGGAAAGAAAAATTTGAATAGTTGTGCTGAAATTACTAGAAATACATACATGTTGTTATGTGAATAAAAAGAGTAAATCCCCTCAGGTTTGAAACACTCATTTTAATCCATATACTTGCATAATTTCTGACAATTCAATCTAGCACATTCAAAAGTAACACGTGGCTTCAGACAGTCAGATTATACAGCCAGAAGGGGTCTGATATTCAATATATTATGGCCATTTCTTTTATGGAATTCAGGCTTCTTCTAAATTCAAAATGCACACCCAAAAAGTCACTTAGAGACATCTTTGCTTACCCTGGAGCTGCAAGACCTGCTGATTCTTGAAACCGTCAAAATAAATTAGAACAATCCATTTCAGTTTTTTGTGGTGTTATCTTGCGCTGTTATGTATGGAGTCATCTGAATATTTTCTCTGAGTTGTAAATGGAGTTATACTCTAAGTTACGGTTGGACTTATTTATAAGTGTTAGGATTTACTTGGGAGTTATTACATTTACTGAATATGAGTCTCGATTTTCCAGATGAAATTCAGAACTATGCATTGGAGTATGGACTTCAGGCATCCATATTCCAGTATAATTAACAGATGTCTAAAACTGACACACAGCAAGC
The DNA here is from genome assembly GCA_013398055.1 of Ifrita kowaldi. Taxonomy (NCBI): domain Eukaryota; kingdom Metazoa; phylum Chordata; class Aves; order Passeriformes; family Cinclosomatidae; genus Ifrita; species Ifrita kowaldi. The sequence continues at coordinate 83,417 of VZRS01012042.1, read as the reverse complement.
TAGGTGTTTCTTTGGAGAGACACTGGTTCCTCCAGCGAAGACATTCCATTTTCTACCCTGGTCTCTCCAAATACCAGGTGGTGTCTACATTTGAAGGCTACTAGAATTGTTGTTTGGAAAACAGAAATTTAACCTCAGTAGCCTTTGTTTTAGAAAAGTTAGAATGTCAAGCAGAGCTGAAAAAAAAACTTAGAGAAGCAGTTTGCTGGAGAAAGTAAAGTTACAATCCACAATTAAAAAGCTGTTTTCTTTATGCCTGGAAATGTAGCAAAGCTTTGTTGTGCAACTGCTCTGAATACCCTTCCTATGTTTTGCAGAAAATAAAGACACCTTAAGAATAGCTAGAAGATCCGCTGTCACCTTTCAGTAACAATGTCAATGTGCTTCCATTTTCTGCCTTAAGCAATGCACCATTTTAGATTGTGTATCTTGCTTGAAACAGTTAATTCAGTCCTTCCTGACTTTCCTTCATGCCTCACTCACAATCCTACTGCGCATGCTTAGATCTTTCTGGTTTGTATTTTTATTCTTGCAGCCCAATCTTTGGTACGGAATTTTGAAATGGAAGTTCATCATAGTAAACTACTGTGTTGCATTTCATTAATCAGAAAGTATACGAGCAGGAAAAAAACCAATAACTTTGTACACTATTACTGTCAATGTGAGAGTGACACCAGAGCTAAACTAAAAGGTACAAGGAGATTTTTGCAAGATAACATATGCAGCTCTCCAAAACTGAACTGAATTTGTTGGTTTATTTTGATGTTGGAAGAAGAATTTCCATGCCCGAAAGTGGTCTTCGGTTCCTGACTGGCAAAAGCCAAACCGAAGCAAATCTCGATGTTCCTTAATGTCCCTTCCAACCTAGGCCATTCTATGACTCTGTGATAAAAAAAATCTGTTATATAACAGCAGTCTGCTGATATACAGATTTTTAATAACTATACAGCTGATCACAGTTTGACACCTTATATTCTTTTACATAATCTCTGTTTTTAATGTAGCTGTGATATCTGGTATATTTTTTTCAATACTGTTAGGGATTGTATAGAAGCTTTTGGCATGAACATTAGGTCTCAATATTGAAAAACAAATTTCAAAGCTTTATTTTATCCTTGTTTACTGCATCACTATGAATTAAATCATCCTTAGACTACAAAATCATTCTCAGACTCACTACACCTTTAAGTGTAATCCTGAAGGCCACTGCCTTCTGCCTCTTTTTACTCATGTGCAGAGGACGTTTTGCCAGACAGGGGATGTTTAATAAGGTGAGACCTCATGCCTGAAAGTCCAAGAACTACAGGATGCTGAAAAGATACAGTGAAGTGAGAGATGGTGAGGAGCTCTGCCATGTCCCTAGGAAAGCCTTGCCTCAAATATGTTAAAAAGCCCTTGAATGAGTAAGGAAGAACAGGTGACCCAGTCATGTGAATGAGAACAGCTGTAGGTCAACAGAACCCTTTCAAGTAATGCAATGTGACATGTCTTGAGAAAGCACTCGAGGAGACAGGCCACATAGCACAGTTCTTGGCCTCTCTGGAACATGGAAAAGGAGTTAAGGGTATTCAAAATGTAGAAAATGGTATTTTCTGCAGTAGTCCTTTGGAAGTGTTGTCAATATTATTGGAAGAGAAAATTCTAATGTTATTACTTAAACTTATGCTTTAAAGCGTGAAGGATGAGGAGTGAGTAAAAAATGTATCAGCTCAGTAAAATATAAGAATTTTAATGAAAATATGGAGCTATGAAGCATAATCTTCCTTTCTTTATATATAAATAGATGACTAAGAAAAAGAGTATCTTCAAATTTCTGAGAGGATCATCAAGATTTTGTCAAAATTGCTCTTGAATTTGTTAATTTGCTAAGGTAGAGCTCCTGTGCTGAATCTGGTCTTCTGTCTCTGGAGCATACTGACACTGCTTGAAGGCCATTATTTGAACTCAATCTAGTCTCTATGCAGAAGAAATCTGTGCAATATTTTTTTTTTCACACGTAAAGCTGCTTGTGCCTGTGCAAATGTGAGTATACATTTGAAATCTGTGTGTAATTGTTTCTCTACAAAATTTGGCACTCTAATGACGAAAAACAATTTGGAAACAATTGCACAAAATCAGAACAGTTTTAACTTAAAGATTCCAAGAAAAGCAGAGATCTCATACCATTTATTTAAATGTATTCACTCTAAAAATAGTCATATACATTAAGTAGAAAGCAGTCACCATTTCATTTTCTTGATGTCTCATTAGACCTGAAGATCAGTGCCTCAGCGGACATAAAGGTTCATTCAGAAGGCAGAGTGAATAGAGAAAGGGGAGTAAACCAAGAACTGTGTTATTTTAGTTCTCCTTTGGACACTGGGGGTTTGGAATGGGATGATCTTTGAGGACCCTTCCAACTGAAGTCTTTCTATGATTCTGTGATTACCACAACAGTGATGCCTTTCAGAATCAAAGACTCATCCTTATGGGACAAAGCAGGCTATTTCTGCTGTATTCATGCCTATGTAAAAATTTGCCATTTTCATTAAGGTCAAATTTGTCATGAGAATTAAAGGTCATATCCTAAGCTAATCTAAATCATGTTATCTCTGAAGTTATATTAATTTACAAGAAATTGTGATAATCCTCAGACCTGTTTTGGAAATTCTGCTCACTCTATATTGAAGCTTAGGGAAGAAATATTTTGAAATATTTTTCATGAAAAAGTTTATAGAAGTTGCCTCATTTATTCATTTGAATGTTTTCAAAGGGAAGATGTTTATGACTTTTTTGTTCCTATGACATATTCTGTAATTTTGTTCTACCTAAAAACCAATACCAGCTATCAAAATTCAGGAGAAGCTTATTGCATGCAGTAGCATCCTTCACATGGTATCCAGGAACCAAAAATACATCTATTAATTTCAGTCACGAAATATTAGGATCGCCTACACTGTGCTATCAAATCAGTAATTATTTAACAAATGTTATGAAGAGGGAGGAAAAAAAAAGTGACAGCTATATTATCCCGACTTTAAAAATCAGTAGTTACAGTATAGAAAGCTAACAGATACTTAAACCTTAAAAAAAGTAAAAAAACCTCATACCAAAACAAAAAACAAAACCCACAAAAAACCAACCAACCAAACAAACAAAAAAAATCCCCAAACCAAATAAAACCCCACCAAAACCAAAATCAAACAAACCAAATGCACCAAACCCATTCATTTTCATGCAAAAATCCTAGTAGACTTACAATGGTATATAGTGAAGGAAATTGAGAACACACAGTTTAAAATTATGTAAACATCGTATGCCTGTGTGTTTCCTTACAGCTTACAGCATACTTTCCAAATATTTGGTGCTATGTTTTTATTAATTATGGTGTTTGCACTGAATGCTTTCTTTCAGAATTATAAGTTAAGGCAAGTCAGATGACTCAATCCTGTCATCATCAGACTTCCTGGGTAGTACTGACATACTGAGACAATGAAGTTATTGGTATGGTCAGGTACTTCTAAAACTGTGCTTATCTTATGCACTGCCTAATTTTTTTTTCTTCCTTTTCCCCCTTTAGTTTGAAAACTGCTCTTATTTTCAGGAAGGATTTATTTTTAATGATGGACTTTCCTTATTGCATCTTAAAATGTCACAACTGATCACATCCAGATCTGTGCTGTTTACAGTGTCCCACTTTCCCACTTTTTCTTGAGCTACCCCTTAATGGAAAGTAGCTCGTCATAATTGGACAATTGACTCCTTGTTAGGCAGGGCTGGTTTTAATAAAAACAGAACTAGGCCATTTATAACTTTTATCAAAAATTTTCAAGGAATTTTTGGTGTTTGAAATAGAACTGGACCTGTAACATGAACTATAATCAGAAAATCATCATAGAATCATAGAATGGTTTTGGTTGGAAAGGACTTTAAAGACCCTCTCGTTCCAAACGCTCAGCCACGAGCAGGGATGCCACTTACTAGATCAGGTTGCTCTAAACTCCATCCAGCCTGGCCTTGAGCAATTCCATTCATGAGGCATCCACAACTTCTCAAGGCAACATTGTCCACCGTTTTACCACCCTCACAGTAAAGGATTTCTTCCTAAAATCAAATCGAAACCTTCCCTCTTTCAGGTTAAAGACATTACCCCTTGTCCTATCACTATGTGCCCTTGTGAAGAATCAGGCATTTGTGCAATGCAATGGTAACCTGATGCAGAACGGAAAAAAAAGAAATAAAATCAAGTAATTAAAACCCCAGAAGGTAGTGAAATCATACCTTTTACGCTTGGATAACCTTGGGGGAAAAAATACTTTTAACACATCTATATGCAGGGACTATAAAAGCTGCATAGCATCCTAAAGTTATGTCAGTGAAGGTGAAAGTGATCAGAATTTTGAAAATGGGGGTAATAGACAGAAAGGATATACAGGAAATGTGGAATTAAATTGTAGTATAAAAGAAGTGCCAGTGGGGTTCCAGTGAGACCCAATTTTGGCAAAATTGACCAAGATGACAGGTTGATGAACCTGAAGAGAAAACTAAATCTCTCAGAGGAAAAAAATGCTTTTGAACTTTGAGTGGAAACCATTCTGATTAATGCACCTGATCCATTTGCGTTAGGATTCTGATTCTAACTATGCAAAATTCCTTCACATTATTTAAACTGTACAGCTGTGAAGGCTATTCCATACTCTGGGTGTGAAGAGCTTACACTTCTTAAGATGTAAATTATGTAATGTGATAATATTCTAGCTTCATTTAACCATATTATAGAGCTTCTCAGCTCTGCTGAGCATTTTTATGGGAATTCATTTTACGAAGATGATATGCAATGTTCAGAAACAAAATAAAATAGTTACTGTTGCTGTTATTAGCAAAATGTATATTTTGTGTGCAGCAGCAGGTAGATGGATAATGGTTAGCAGAACTGCATCCTGTGGAGAAAGACACATTTTCTGGGTCACTAAATAGGCAGATCACTCAGTGTAAGTAAGATAGTAATTGAAGAGTAGAAGTTTTGTGGATTGGGGATTCTAAATAAATTTAGTTCACTAAATAAAACACAGTTTTTGGTAGTCAGAAAAGGTTTTCCTTCCTTTATGAACTGACCAGGTTCTGGGATGTTCCCCTGCTGTTTGAATTCCTGTTTTTGCCTTACGTTCATTTTTCCCTCAGTGAACAGACAATTTCAGATAGCAGTCTGTATGTCTGTCAGATAGAGGGATGCTGTGAAGGCTGTCACATTCCGTCTTTCGTTTCTTTCCATTCAGTTACATAAATAACAAGAATTTCAGCGCTGTCACTCCAGGATTATATGAACCCATGAGCATAACTCAGATTTCTTTGAGAGTGATTGAGACCAGTATTGGGTACTGCAAGCTCTAAGGCATTGTTTTTTTCTGCAATGAACGGGCCAGCTTAATTTCAAAGCAGGTGTGAATAAAGTTGAATTTATTTATCTGTTGAAGACCTGTGTCTGCCCTGTTGGTGTCTGGAGGGATGGCATTGCCTTGCACTTGTGTTCCTGTCCAACTCCCCTTGGAGATACATGTGGAAGGATGGGTTTGTACCTGTAAGCAAATGAGTGACACCCAAATGTGAGCACCGGTTCCAAAAAATGACTGCCCGTAGAGACTAGTGTGTGTCTTGCCTAAAGACTGAAAAGGAGAATCATAAGTGCAGTTTCACTGATCAGAGGAAGAATTTTTCCTTTTCAACCAGATGAGGGTTTTGTTTCCAAAATGCTGTCTTTTTTTGGAGCTGCTGCATAATGGGAAAAGCTAAATGCCTCAAAGGAAAACCCATATACATAGTAAAGCTGACATTAGTATAAGTTCTCTCTTTACTATAATGCCTAATGTCCTGCCTATTGTCCTCCTTCAATTAAAGTACCATACTTATCTTGCAACATCTTCTAATGATATATTTCCGGTTAAAATGCTGGGATTTTTATCTCCACTCTCAAATTAGCATTGTGATATTTACAGTATACTAATTAGGAAAAAATTAATGGAATAAGAAGGAAAATTTCATGATTTCTGAAATATGTATTTAGCAGAACAATGAATTTTGAATTAATACCTGCTGGAAAGTACGTGGATAATTTTGCCTTTGAAGACACTCTCTTACTGAGGTCTTACAAAGTAAGCATATTGTACTTTTGAATATATTTTATGTTTTTAAATAATTTATCCTTCCTTTTGAGATGGTTCTCAGATCTGAAGTGCATACAAAAATAATGTAAAAAAAAAAAAAAAGACAAAACAAAATTATCTGGGTAGTTTTGTTTGGTAAAATGCATCTGGTTATGTGATTGCATCCCATGAATATGAGATTTATTTTCAGTTGAAACCAAGACTCTGAAAGGTAAAGGTTTTACATTTTTTTAGCCTTTGAAGGACACAGAGGAGTAGGCAAGTGTAAGGCTTTTATGAGTCTTCTAACTGTGCCTTTTTTGGTGATGGGAAACACCACTGAGGATACAGCGTCCTTCAGAGGTTTAGTCCTTATACTCCTGTATGAACTATAATTGCTGCACATATGAAAAGTAATAAAAAACATTATTATGTTTTGAAATGACAATCCTCAGAGGGAAAACACCCCACCCCTTGTTTTGTATATTTTCTGACTATTCCTCTATCCCTGATACACACTTTTTAAAGAGTATTTACTGCAATAGAATCTTCTGGCATTTAGTTATCTAAATGGTAAACAAAAGCATTTAAAAGAGACCTTTCAAAAGTACGAGAAAATCTGAAAATATTTTGAGGTAAGCGTTTAGTTAGGTTTTCTTCACTGACATTTCTGGCTAACTAGGGAACCTCTGTTGAACTCCAAAGGCAGTTCTGGAAGTGGTACAAAGGATGAACTGTTCTCTTTGAAGTGATTTTGCTTCCCTTCTTCTCCCAGGTAGTAATAGAAGGTGTTTCTTCTTTGGTCTTCATCCTTCATTAATGCTTTATTTTGTTTAAATATTCAGGAATACCATAACAGCATTGCCACACCTGTAGTTTAAATAGTTACCACTATAGATTATGTGATACCTTTTTTTATGTTCAGGAAGTGTCACAAAATCTGCAGACAGGACCAGTTGTATAGGTATCTATGTAGGTAGACTTTAAACACTGTTTTTTGGTTTTTCCTTTTCTTCCTTTTTTTTTTTTTTCTTCTTGTCTTAAGTGCTGTGCGGACAGACAGAGCATAAGTAAGGCAGAGATTGATGAAGAACTTTAAAATAGCAATTTTGGAGAAAAATTCTCTTTTTTGACAACCTGAATTCATTCTTTCCTGACTAGTATTAGCTAAATTAATTATGCAATAACTGCCCCACCATAAAACCATCCTGGAGGTGTCACATTAATTCTTTTTATGACAGCACAAAAGTAAATGTTAACAATAAAAGTCTCCAAGTGAAAGCTTTTAAAGTGTTCTGACAGAAAGAATTGTTCAACAAGTACTTGGTTTAAGCCAAACTAAATAGATCATAGTTAAAAAACTAATCTCTAAAAAAATGCTTTGTTTTGAGCATATTTAGTTCTAAAAATAAAATAGCAAGAGCCTGTAAACAGAGAAAACAAAATGTATAGTTGAAAAGAAGACTCATATTGCAATTTTTTTCACATTATTTAATTTGTACCTGATGGAACCATCTGGCAAACCAAAAATGAGTTTATAAAACATCTGTATCACTGACATTTTTTTTAAAATTAGAAATAGGACCAAAATTCCCAAGTAGTGTTCCTTTGTGTGAGCAAATTTTTTTCACAGTCAGGTGAAATCAACTTTCTCCTGTTTGGTTTTTTTATTGTGGTAATTAACATGTATTAGTTAGCCATGATAAAACACCTCTTAGCTCCCATCAGAGTCTTGCAAAGGGAGAATTAATACATTCTCTTTCTCAGGTTTTCTTTATTGTTGTTAATATGTGTTAAAAATAGTAAGAAAAAATAATAATTATAATACATCAAATTCTGGCTACTAATTTCAGAAAGGAAGTAGTTGCTATAAATTTATCACATATACTGGGCTTCCACATGAAGACTGCATCTCTTTCACTTGACAAAAAGACATTTGAGGGAATGTGGGAGACTTTGATTTGTAAAAGTAGTTCCAATAGGAATAAATAAGCACTTCCTCTCAGAAAAATAGGGACAACTAAAGAAATGTCCTGGAGGAAATATACTGGGACCTCAAAAGGGAATATTTCCACAGAAGGGAAAATTTATGGAACTGATTATTCCTGGAATTTATTAAGTACAATTTGTATTTAGGTTGAAGAACGTATCAGGAAAGTGAAATGGAGCAGGATCTTTTCTTCAACAACCAGTGTACAATCTCTCAGACAGGGAGGTCTGAATAAGTGGGTTGGCAATATTGAAATATTTAGCTGTTTCAGCAGCCTTATAGGGTGCACAGTACCTCTGTTCAAAAACTGAGCCGCTCAATAAGCAGGAGCACCTTGTGAGAGCCAGGGCAGAGGTGTAGAAGGGTGTTTTGGCCTGAGGAGCTCATGTCTGTGCATGCAAGCACGAGTGATTTCTTTGCAGCACTGTTGTGCAATTCCAGTAACTCTGCATGGCAGCCAAGGTGGCTGCTTCCCTAAGGGGTTCAGAGGAGGGAGGATTTCAGCCATTTCCTGTCACTTTGCAAAACATCATTTTAGACTGTCTTGTTAATAAATGAAGTGTAGCTTAGGGCACAGAGACTTACCTTTCAGATACAATTTCAGTCTGAAAACTTTGGGGATCTGATTTTGCTTGTATATTCAGGTTTGTAACGTGATTATCTGTCTTCAGTGATGTTTGGCCATGAAATAGTTCTACTAACAGGTTGGTACAATTGAATTTTACATCCAGGACTTTTTTTCTTTCTCCTCTCTAATAAAAAGAATTTTGCTAGACCATAATGGTTAAGACAGAAAGGGTTTTTAATTTTTTTTTTTTAATGAGATGAAATGAAACGAGTTTTCTGAGATTACCTATTAGACTGCTGAAAAAAGTACTCACAAACTCTAATCCAGCTCTCTGTTTATATAGCCGAACAAGGTAATTGTCTTCTGGGAAGATACCTTCTACACAGAAAGCTGAACCAAAGACTGTTTTGTTTTAGAAGGGATCCAATCTGCAAGATCATATAGTCCAACCCATCTGCCATGACCAGGGACATCTTTCACTAGATCAAAGCCCCACAGCCTGTGCCAATGTTTACCACTCTCATGTGAAAAATATCTGCCTTATACTAAATCTGCTCAAATACACTAAAATCTCTTTCAATTTGAAACTCTTGCCCCTTTTCCTGTCTCTAAGGGACTCAAAAAAAATGTCTCTGTCTTTCACACAAACTCCTTTTTAAATATTGGAAGGTTGCAATGAGGCCTCCTGGAGTGCTCGTTTTTCTAGGCCAAACCAACTTAGTTTTCTCAATCTTCCTTCACAGGGAAGAAGTTCCAGCCCTCTGGTCATTCATGGATTGTGGAGGATCATTTACATGGTCCTCTTCTGGACTTGCTCCAACAGGTCCATGTCCTTCCTGTGCTGGGACCCCAGAGCTGGATGCAGAGTTCCAGGTGGGGTCTCACCAGAGCAGAGCAGAGGGGCAGAATCCCCTCCCTCCCCTGCTGCCCACGCTGCTTTGGATGCAGCCCAGGACACGTTTGGCTCTCTGGGCTGTGAGTGCACATGGTCAGGTCGCGTACAGGTTTTCACCCACCAGCACCCCCAAGCTGTTCTTGGCAGGGCCACTCCCAGTCCCTTCATCCCCCGGCCCATACTGATACTGGGGGTTACCCTGACCCAGGTGTAGGACTTTGCATTGGCCCTTGTTGAACTTCATGAGATTTGCACAGGTGCCTGTAAAACCTGCCAGGGTCCCTCTGGATGGCATCCCTTCGCTACTTCAAATCCAGTTCGTGTAATCTGCAAACTTGCTGAGGGTGTGCTTGATCCCACTGTGTCACTGAGGAAGATGTTAATGGCATAGCTGACAGTACAGACCCTTGAGGGACATTACCATCACTTGTGTCCACTTGGACATTGAGACACTGACTATAAACATTTTTGGGTATGGTGATCCACACAATTCCTCACCTAATTAACCAGCCATTCATCCATCCATTTATCCATCCATCCAGCCATCCATCGGTCCCATTTAGTGTCAGGAATGTTTTGGAGGACCATATCAAAGGCCTTATAGGTAAATGACACCTGTAGGTCTTTTCTTGTCCACTCTTCAGTTATTCCATCCCAGAAAGCCACTGGATGGATTATCAAGGCATGATTTGGTCAGTGAAGTCACATTGGGTGTGTCACCTCCCAGTATCCCGTATGCTTCAACATAGCTTCCAGGAGAATCTGAACCCTACAAGGCACAGAGAGGAGGCTGACTTGTCAGTCATTCCCAGGATTCCTGTTTTTATCCTCTTATTAATTACTTACTATTATGTCAGAATTCATTTTAGGTTTACTTCTTTTATGAGAGAGGTTTCTTTCCTATTCTTTATTCAGAAATTTAAATGTGATTTGCATAATAAGGGAATAGAAAATTATATGGCTTGTCTTAACTTATTCTGAAATTACTTGTGTCTAAGTCACTAGCTTGTTTTCCATTATTTTGTGCACCTGAATTTGAAAAAGGTAAGGAAAACCCTTGACTGAGGTCAGAATTTTGAGACAAGGATATTGCAGTTACAAAATACATATCTAGCAAACTCCTGTAACACACAGAGTAACAGCTGCATACCATGAGTTACTAATGATTTAAGACCATATGTCATTGATAGTGTTCTTTCCTATGAAGCTGCTCCATGGATCTCGATTATCTTGTCGTGTTCTTCAGTTACGCAAGAAAACACCTGCAGGCATTAGCTCCCCTGAATAAAGCATAGTGTAGTATGTCTTCACATGTGCAGACACAGCTGACCTAAGCTGCCAGTGTCACACACCACAGCACTTGCTTTAGGCCAGTGAGTATTTACTTGGAAAATGTGTTTCTATAGGGACAGAATTTTAGTTGTTGATAGCTGCTCTGTCATCTTGCAAACACAGTGGGCGTATAAAATCTTAGGGCTGAAAGTTACTGCTTTTTTAATGAGTCGGTGCAAGACCTCTAATTAAAGGAAGACTCACATCTGCTTTTGTGTACAGCTGGAATCATTAATAATGGCAAAAGTATTTCTGCCTTACAAGCATTGCTGGCTTTTGTGATACTGGTTTTTTAAGAGCAAATTTCTAGAAAAAAATTACATTCTTTCTTTATACTCTGCACTGCTCTTAATGTAAATTGTGGCAGATGTAAGACAGGACGTATTCTTTTTGATCCTCTGTATTCTCTTTCATAATTTCTTTCAAATGAAGACAGGATGAATACTACCTTTAAAAAGGAAAAAAGAACAAATTGGTTTTATGTGCACTTTGGGACAGAGGTCTTACCAATGTTTTATGAGACTTTTTTATTCTAACAGAAGCAATTATAAATTAATTCAGTCCAATTTTGTTTTTTTAAAATACCAATAATTTGGGGTTTTTTTAATTGCATTATTCATTTCCTAGGAAGCCCCCTTCCCCTGAACCAAATGTCAAGATGTTTGAGTAAACAGAAACTACCTGCATTTCTAATGAATGCGTATTTTCTTGTAAAAACATTTGGTTATGAAATGTCTTGCTGGCTTTGGTTGTATAGATTTGTGGCACAGTATTAGACATAGATCATGTACAACACAGAAGCCTTTCTTAATATGAAATTCATAAATATAAAAATCCAATTCTAAACTCAAATCTTTTAGTTTGCTTGGTTTTTTTTTTTTCTTTTAATTCTGCTTACTGTTAGAAACTGAATCTTACTGTTAGAAATTATTGGCAATTGTTTGCCAATTATGTATCTGATAACTGAACACAAATGATCCACTCAGTTCAAATGGTTGCAAGCAGCTGCTAGTGGACCCCTTTTTTCGAAAAGCAGCATACAAATTATAAAAAACCAGAAAGGTAAAAGTAACGTAGAACATATTCAAAGATTTTTAATTCTTTTATTTGTAAGTCTCCTGAGGTTAACACAGGCAAAGTAGAATCAATTATACACTTCAGCCTAAGGAATTTTTTTATGGAATATTGTTATTTAATTAACGACCAGCTTCCCACAAGGCAGTAAAACACATTGATATTTAGATATATATGACATAAAATTGGTTCTCTGACTCTTCTTTTGTTAGTACTTCTGCTGTATAAATAACTTTAATAGGATTTTGCACACTAAAAATAAATTTTCATATTAAACAAAGTCAATTTTCCTGTCTCTCTGTAGCGTCCTAAGGGGAAGCAGATATATGAATAAGATAATCCATCATTAGTAGCAATGGTGAATGAAACACACTCTCTAAATACAGCCTGAGAAAGGGTACTTAGCTGGCTAACTTCTGGAAGGCCGCGTAATGCTTTCAGCTAAACTTGCTGACGGTGTGAGCTGGAGTCATCAGTCCATTTGATGCTCTACTGAGCTTAAATAAAAAAAAGTAAGAAAGTTCATAGGTGGAAAATAGCAGATAAAGGCTATCACTGATACAAAACACAAAGAGCAACTCAGTGTTAGACTTTGCACTTGTTCCCAGTGAACAGCAATGCAACAGGGAGCAAGGCACTGTATTGACATCCCATTTTAATCCTTGTTAGAGCGTGTCTTAGGACAGTTTCATGCCAGAACAAAATCTTCTCCCCCAAATGCATTCAAGAGAAATTGTAGAAATTCCTTGCTGAAAACCTGATATTTCTCATGTAAAAGGTTTTCAAAGGTTTGGTATGTTTTCTCATTTCACCATTCCTTTTTATGTAAGTACAACATTTCTGTACTTATAGCAGAAAATTAAGATTTATATCACTTTTGTAAAGCATCATAAAAAAAAGGAAGCAGATTTTCAGTTGCAGCAGACATTCAGAAGAAATTTTGAAAGGCGTATCACAATTTTGATCCAGCCAACAATTAACCACCTCAGAGCCAGTTTCTTACTTCCCTCCAGCTGGATGGGGGAGAGAATCAAAAGGGTAAAAGTGAGAAACTCTTGGATTGAAAACAGCTTAATAAATGAAATAATAGTGACAAAAATAATAACCCAATATGTGAAAGGGAAGAGTAACAAAAAGAGAGGAAAATAAAGCCCAAGAAAAAGAAGTGATGCAAATAAAAACCAACTGTTCACCACCAACCAGCTGATGACCAGCCCCTTCCTGAGCAGCAGCCCCTGCTGGCTTTCCCTGGCCGGCTTTCCCTGTAGTTTATGTGCTGAGCATGGTGATACATGGCCAGTTGGAGTCAGCTCTCCTGATGTGTTCCCTCCCAGCTTCTTGTGCACCGCCAACCCCATTTTTAGTAGGACAGCTTGAGAAGCTGAAAGTTCTTGACTTAGCGTAAGTACTGCTCAGCAACTGAACCAACAGTGTGTTATCAACATTATTCTATCCTAGACCCAAAACACAGCACCGTACCTGCTGTGCAGGAAAACTAATTCTATCTCGACCGAAACAGGATGGAAGGAACATTGACTTGTTTTATTTATTTGTTTTCCATTTTCTTTTCCATTCTGTTTCCAAACTCTACAGAAAACAGCCCCTCCCTGTCTCACAGTCTGACTGTGAAATGCCATGATGGAGACACAAATGGAAAGCACAAATTTACTCTAATTGTTCAGAATGGAACAGGATGTTCCTTCATTAAAACAGGCTCACGGGTCTGACTGCTGAACTGCTTACTGAATTTAGTGTTATGAAAAATGCATAAAATACTAAATACAATGAAAAACAACAATGGCTATTAGACCTGCAGAAGGTATAAGTCTTTGTTTAACATCTCCTCTATGACCTGCAGAAGGTATAAGTCTTTGTTTAACATCTCCTCTATAGCTGTGTTCATTAGCTGTCACTAAATATGAACCAAATATCTCGCTAGTCTTTTTAGAGTTAAAGAAAATAGTCCCTTGACACTAACAGGTTTTTGCTCTATACAGTGGAGTAGAACAAGATGTTAAGCTAGTATAAAATAATAGAACACAATCTAATATAATTAGTACCCTGATACTAATTATTCATCATCTGAGAACTAAAGATAATTTTGCTGTTGCTTCGTTAAAGCCTCACTCTTTCCTTTTGATGGGAAGAGCTCAGATGTGGAAGTTATGTAGCAGGAGAAGTCAATTCATATTAAAAGGAAAAAGATTGGATGGATTAACTGACAGATTGGGTTATATTCAAGCTTCATGTCAAAAAGTATAAATAGTTCTCAGCTACTACGCTTTAAGCATTATATGTAACGCTATTGCTAACTCCCAATGCACTGTGAGGCTCCTTCTTGGTTTTTTGTGTTTTTAATTGAACATGGTTAAGATCTTATTAAAGGAATTGCCTCATTCTATTTTTTTATGTTCCTCATGATATAGTCTGGGTTAATTTATTAGTTCAAAATAAATGAAAGAGAAAGAAAACTAAGTGCATGCTGAGCAAGACCACAATTTTGCGTGGCAGCTTTACAAAAGTGTTCAGACATCATGGTACCAAATTCAATGGACTTCAATTTCTTGGTTGGTAGGGAGCTCACATGGTTTCTGGGATTAATTCCCAAATGAAATTGTTTTAACAATGCTTAAAGGAAAGCAATAGTGAACTGGAGAGGCAGGGATTACCTTCTCTTATTTTGTTTTGCAGGTTTTAAGTCCAGCACATAACTGGCTTGATTCAGGAGGAAAAAAAAGTCTTCATTTCCATGTAAATAAAATTTTACCTCTTACTTTTTACCTCTAGTATTGTAAAGAAACCTATGGACACTTATTTTGAAATAATGCAATCATCAAAAATTTCTTATGTGCAAACACTTGTTACTAAATATATTGAACATTATTTTCATTACAGGATTAGTTCAACAGAGGTAAAACAGGTATCTAATACAATTATAGGTCTCACATGCTTTCTATAAATATTCCAATAGTCAGATTTTGATGGATTTGTGCCACACAGTTTAATTACATCTTTTACTTTAATGTTATTCAGGTATCCCGTGTTCTGTTGTCTCTCTTTCAAATAGGCTTTTGACCAGACAAAATGAGGTGTGGTTGATTTGGATTGCACCAATCTCTAATTCTTAAATTTTCCTTTTCTCACTAAATTTTAGTTTCCATTTTTGTAGTCTTTCATTCTTTTGTCTATTTTCTTTCATACATAATTCAAAGCTTTTCTTTACTATTGCTCCTTCTTTTTTTGGACATTCAATTTAGCAAAATAGATCTTTCCACAGAGTATTTTAAGGCAAACTAATGTAAAAGTTTCCTTTGTTGAAACCCAGCTCCTGTTTCCATTGTAGGCAACAGTAATATCAATGTATTCATTATGAATAGGAGTGAGTCTTTACACACTGAGAGACAGTGGCTGTCTCCTAATTTCAGTGTCTGAATAGCACTGAAGTTCCTCAAATGAGCATCTAGAACTAGGATAAACGTTCTTAAACTGTCGCCCATACCACTAGTCCAAAGGGAAATTCCTTTCACCCACCTCAGTTGTGTTGAGGCCAATTTCCAGCCTTTCTGTAACACAAGTTTAGCCCTCAGCAATGTTATAACTGGAAAAACATATGAAGTTTTCTTCCCTAAACCTCATGATACGCAGATTTTGGATTACTAGTCTCACACAGGAGGCAAGTATTTATGGGGCAGTGACATTACTAGCAGAACACAAAAATGCTGGAAATAGGTATTACTTCATAAAGCACAAAAAGCTGGAAATGGATAATCCTTCAGCTTTGCTGGCCAGGCCAAGTCTGAGATTCATTAGAAAGCTCTAGATAGTAAGTTCTCATGAAAACTTACTTGAAATATGTCAGTATCATCAAGTTATGAGCTGGAAAATTTGACTCCTTACTAGAGGTGCAGCAAAACAATAGCTTGTAAAGGCCTAGCTGTACTAAAAATGACATGTATAAATAAAGTATCATGGTTTTTGGTGACATGGTACTCTTTTTTTTATGCCTGGGCTGACAGACGTCATTGTGCTGTGTTTAGACTGTAGTAACACCTCATCCCCTCACTTCTGCTGTGTGTGACATAGAACGAGCACGCAGAAGACACTATCTAAGCAAACCCTCTGTAACCTATTTCACTGATGGTACTCCTGCTTTAATAAAACATTAAACAGAAATAGAGAGAAATTGCTCATTTTTACTTCACAAAATCTCTTCAGTGTCCACTTTCTACGTATCAAATATTTGAAATTTTCAGGGCTAGAAGAGGTGCACCTTTTTCTTGCTTGTATTTCTTTGTCTGTTACCACGCAAAATACATATTTTAATCGGAGGTATGCACAGCAAAGTCAGTAAAACCACTTCATATTTTAAAATTATAAACACACAAAAAATTATTCAAGTTGTGGAGTCAGGTTAAAGTTGCAGCATATTTTCCCTTGCAAACACCTCAGTATTTTTTACACCTCAGCCTATATATTTGTTGTGAGGCCAAGTCCTTCCTTTTTTCTCCTGAGCAGATCCTTAGTTTTAACAAAAAGATGCACTGCTATTTCATTGTAACCTACTGTCAGTAATCTTCTGAGTTGCATTGTTTGAAATGCATTGTGGAAACTTTTTAGTTTCCTTCTTAATATAGCTCTTAAGAGAGCAATTCAAAAGTCGCAGAAAGACAAGAGATACAAATGAAATGGCTGGAGACCTATTCCTTTGGGCATTGCAGTGTGAAGTATGCAGGAATATGCAGTAGCATCAAAAAACATGACTTCTGAAATTTGTGTCTTTTGGGGGGAAAGAAAGAAAATTAAACACCAAAAACTCCAGGTATTTTGTTTCAGTTGGCAACACCCTAGGTTAAAGACAAAAAGGACAAGGCAAAAATCAAAATATTTTAGTAAATCCCGAATTCACTTTTGTGACAGTGGGAAAAGTTGTAATGTCTAAAACAAATGACCATTAAGTTGAAATCTAGGAGTGCAAGGATGTCTTTGCTGTGCTATTCCTCCCCCTCAATTCACTCTTCTTTGGGAACCTGTGAGCGGACATTAGTCGGGCAGTTTGAAAAGCAGCAATGTGCTTCACCATTGAGTAGGCTACTTAATGAACCCCCACTACTTCTTCCCAGGCATAAAAGGAGCACCACCTACCACCACTGTCTCACACATTGAAAATCAGTAAAGAACTATGTGGATCCTTCAAAACCTCTGTATTTCCTGTTCTCTATACCAGAATACAAAATGTCCTATGAAAACTTTGCATACTTTTTTACCTCCACATGGAAGATACAGGAAACACCTAATCTACTGCTGGCAGATGATTATAATTTTTCTGTGCTTTTGAATTATGTAGAGAGTCCTTGATGATACCCATGAAATGGTAAAAGTCTCATTTAAAAGTTTGAAAGATGTTTTTGCAGTGTGTTGATATCTTTGCAGTTAATACATGGTTTTATAAGTGTTAGTTGGCTTTATTCATCAAATTGTACCACACAGAGATGCCATACTGGGCTCAATCACATCACTTGCATGGCATAAGGTTACTTGCATGATCTGTAAATACCGCTCTTAAAATCAGGTTTGTATATGCAGATACATGCAGGTTCTCTTGCACAATATAAATAGACTTGAACTATCTAGCTAACCTGAATATCCTTGATGGGAATGGGCAATTCACATTTTTTTTCTGAGTATGGTAGCTCAGACATCCCTTATTTATATTCTGTGTCTTTACTTGCAAAGCTCTGTGAAGTTTTGTTGAAGTTCCCAAAGGGTTTAATTAAAATATTCAGTCTATTTAATTTCATGTAAATTTCATCATCTCGAGTTTTAGATTTAAGTGAAACCAGAAAGAGTTCTGTTTGTTCATGACTTTGATCTGAGGCCATCAGGCCCTGTATGAGTTTCTTCAGGTTTGGCTAAGGGTCAGCTCCAAGTTGACTCAGTCAAGTTGAAGACCAGTGAACCTGGGTCAAGGACAGCCTAGTGCTGTTTATACACAAGTGAGAATAGCAAGGAGAGTTATCAGTGTTGCTGCTCAACAAAATGAAGTTATTTTTTCCAACATCCTGACACAGATGTACCTAGTTCCTTAAAGAACTGTGGCCGGTGTATTAAAAGTGAGATCTTGTTCTTAAGATTTGAACAGCTGCTGTTCACTGTTACCTGCTCCCTCCTGACAGCTACTCAACACCACTAGAACACAAGCAGTTACATCTATGCAGCCATGAATCTTTTCATGGCTGAACTGTCTTTGGTTTGAAACTTGAAAAGGAAGAAATAGATATCAGGGAATTTTTTCATAATTCTTTGTTATGTAAAGACTTAACAGTACCAATATGTTCAGCAATTTTGTTAAAAAGCCTCATATTCTTTAGGCAACAAGCTTTTCTTTGTTTAGCTTTTAGGTTGCCACCATACCATGCAGAGAAACAGTGCACTATTACTTCTTGAGATCACTTGTAAATGAAGTGGGTCTAAATATAGACCTGAAATATATCTGAAAGGAAAACGCAAAGAAAAAAAAAAAAGAAAAGAAAAAGCAAAACAAAAGTAACATCAATCTATCTTCTGTCTCAAAAACAAGTATACAGTATATTAACAATAAAGGTGTCTGGTGTGTTTATCCTTGTTTGTCTAACAAGTTCGGTTAGCTACTGATGGAAAATTGCTGTAATTAAAATGTACACTAAAAATAGACATTACATAAATTGTTTAACATGAGAATGAACTTTAATAATGAAATAATTTGTCCACATAAGTTTTAATATTTTCATTTGTTGTAAATAATACCACAAAATAGGACACCATTGGAAATAAAAAGAAAAAAATACACTTTATGATCTCAGGGCCTGCATCCTTCCTGTGTTACCTTACACTGATCTAGAGGACAACACAAATATTTGTGAGTTTTGGTTTACAAGAAATTCCCAAGATGTTTCCTCTCAGTTCACACTAAGAGCAGGTCTGGGAAGATCTGCTTGCTGGATTCTTGATATCAGTGATAGCAAAAAGCATCATATACAGCTTTGGAAAAACTGAAATTTCCCAGCAAGGTTAAATCAGGGCAAGACTGGTGATTTCCCATTTACGGATAAAGTTAGGTGTCCTGCTTCATAGGTTGGTCAACACAGGAGATGTGGAAAACATACATAGAGTGCACTTCTAAGAAGAAGATCAATTAAAGCTGCATGTAGGTAAAAGGATAGATGCACTTTTCTTGGTTTTCTTTTTTGGTCTTCTTTTGGATATCAGTGGCTGACTTCTTTCCTTTCTGTGTAACTTTCCTCAAGTTGTGAAACACCATCTAGCCTCCAGTCTCTTAGGAACAGTAGTCAGTCACCTTGGCGCAGTTTTCCCAGCACCCTGGGCTAGAAGTGTCACCTGTGTTGCAGCACGGCATTGTCTCTTTGGAAAATGCAGGAAGAACGAGCCCCAGGGGATTCGTGTGAGCCAAGCTTCCCTGTTCGCATGGGAGTGCCGTGGGAGAACTGCTGATAAAATACTCCTCAGTGCATGTGGTTGGTCCAGAAACTCCCAGAGCTGCCTTTCAGAGCAGTCCTCTCTCTCTGTGGCTTTACTTGTAAAAGAGTATCACAGGAAACTGAACCAGGAGGAAGAATGGAAAGACCAGCTCAACAGGAAATACATCACTTTGCCACTACTATGAAGCTCTAGGCAGCATGACGCATCCCTACATTGAAGGCTGACTCCAAGAACCCAAGTCTGTCCCTAATTAATAACACAACAAACCAGATACAACCTGGTTACCAAAACTACTTTCAACAGAACGAAAAAAATATCTCACCTTTTCTTTCCCAATGAATCTTTCTGATAACTTTTGAAGGAGTTGCACATTGTCTGTTTTCTGATTATTATATTCATCATTAACTTAGTGTGAAAGGAAACCAAAGAACTATCTTTCCCATCTCTTCTTGTGCCTCCAGGAATGTGGAGAGATTATAAACACTGTGGCAGTTGGATTTAAATATGTCAGTAGAGATTTGTCCTTTTAGATGAAGGGTCTCAGAGTCAACAAGTCTTGGTAGCATCCAGCCCATTAAATACACTTTATCCTCACCAAATTGCTATTCATCTGTCAGGGAAGAAACTGTATCTGAGTGCACAATCTGTAGAAGTCAGATGATAATATATATTGGATTGTTCTGCTATAAAATGTGAAAAAATGGCTTAAAGTATTCAAAGGAAGGTGCTGTTATCTGACACTCAAATGATGTTGTTACTAAGCCTGGTGGTATTGGATCGTTTGCATTATCGACTTTGATTATGCCTTACTAATGGCTGGCTCCTTTTCCATCTCACTGGCAATAGCTTTATTTCCTTGCCTATACCTTTCTATCGAGTCGTTCAGAAAAAGTCATATTCCAGAGCTGAGAATTGGCAATGTCTCTGCCTATCTTAAGAACTCATAAGTATCATATCCTCAAAAGAGACATTCAGAAAAGCAAGAATTATTTAATCCTTCTTTTGCGCTTGCTGAGAGGAGCCATGCAATTCTGTTCTCCGAGAGCAGAGGCAGGCTCAGCAGCTCTGCTGTCTCAGACACAGAAGAGTGAAATGAAATGTGTAAGTATCTGTGAAAAAAGCCACAGTTACCTGAGACTACTTTTTCATTACTACTCTTCTACAAAGATTGGGATTCCTTTTTTTTTTTTTGTGAAAGAGAATTATTGCATTATAGAATCACTGAATGGCTTGTATTGGAAAGGACCTTAAAGACCATCTAGTTCCACCCCCTCCCCCGCCCTGTGAAGGGACACCTTCCACTAGTCCAGATTGCTCAAAGCCCCATTCAGCCTTTCTGGGTATGAGAACATCATTTCTGGTTATGAGACATCCACAACTTCTCTGGGCAGCCTGTGCCAGTGCCTCACCACCCTCACAGTACAGAAGAGGAATGAGGTCACCCCTCAGCTGCTCCTCATAGGACAACCCATTCAGCCCTTTCTCCAGCTTTGTTGACCTCCCCTAGATGCATTTGAGTTGAGAATAAGAACATTGAGAACCTCCATGTTCTTATTAAATTGTGGGGTCCAGAGCTGCACACAGTACTCAGGGTGAGATAGTACCCATCCTATTCACATAATAGGTGAAAAAATTGCTACAACTGAGGTTACTACCCCACGCTCTTTTTTTGGTAACATAACATTTTCATCTGCACACTTCTACTGATCTTGGATTTTATTCGATGTTAGCCCTTTTTCAGGAATTTTCAATAGATAATTCCTTTTTACAGAGAAAAGGAAAATTATTTGATGACAAAGGCATTTTATCATAGAAACACAGAATATGAGTTGGCAGAGAACCATCAGGATCATGAAGTAGGACTCCTTGTCCTGCACAGGACATCCCCAAGAATCCCACCATGTGCCTCAGAGCATTGCCCAAATACTTCCTGAGCTCTGTCAGGCTTGGTGCTGTGACCACTGCCCTAGGAAGGCTGTTCCAGTGCCCAGCCATCCTCTGGGTGAGGATCTTTTCCCTGATATCTAATGTAAACCTCCACTGACTCAGATTCAGGCCATTTCCTCAAGTCCTGTCACTGTTTACCAGAGTGAAGAGATCAGTGTCTGCCCTTCCTCTTCCCATCACAAGGAAATTGTAACTGCAGTGAGGTCTCCCCTCAGTCTTCTCCAGGCTGAACTGACCAAGTGACCTCAGCCATTCCTCACACGGCTTCCCCTCAAGGCCCTTCACCATCTTCGTTGCCTTCCTTTGGACACACTCTAATGGTTTTATGTCTTTCATATATTGTGGCACCCAGACCTGCCCCCAGCACTCGAGGTGAGGCTGCCCCAGTGCAGAGCAGAGCGGGACAATCCCCTCCCTTGCCCAGCTGGTGATGCTGTGCCTGATGCACCCCAGGACATGGGTGGCCTTCCTGGCTGCCAGGGCCCTGCTGGCTCATGTTCAACTTGCCATCAATCAGGACCTCAGGTCACTTTCTGCAGGACTGCTTAAGAATATGAAGCTGGTTGTAAGAATACAATTCCTCTTACCTCAATATCCATCTCTGTCAATGCACAAAACCAGATACTTAAGATACGGTTTTGGCATACATGACTCAAGGTTACTGGAAACATAGCTGAGTAAAACAGCACATCCCTGCAGAAAGGCTTTTAGGAAAACAATGTCATTCATCCCAAGCAGGAAATAAAATAACACTGTTCACCATTGCAGTCCAGGACAGAATTACAGAGTCACCACATCAAAAAACATGGAGGGGGAGTTGGAGAAAGGTGAATTAAAAATGAATGGTTTCCACCATGAATGGTTAAAATTATTCAGCATGGAAAAGAAACAGGTAAAGCAGAAAGACAATAACAAGCTTGTAAACAGTAGAGGAGGCTAAGGTGCATACAGATTTTGGATTCTAGGGTAGTGGGCTCTCCTAAGTAGCACAGTAATATGAAGGTGACTGAGGACTAAAGCCTTCTGATGCAAAGAAGACTGCCTGGAGTATGGCGTTAACAGATTTTAAGACTCTCAGTGTGCACATAACACATGAAGACAGCAGCCAAATTTGCCACTGTATTGTTAAATCAACAGCAGTTGAATCACAGCGGGATCGGGAATGCATCTGTAATGCAGTACTGGCAGCACAGAGGTGCAGAAATGGGCTGGCACAGTCTAACTCTGCTTCTCATGTCAAGGTCTGTTCATAGGGAAAAAAACCTTTACCAACAAAAGGTGATATTACTTAGACTTTATGAGACTTGAAATACAGGTGTATGTAGCATTGCAAGAAAATAGACCCTTTTGAAACAGCCTCGTACTATGTGAGGAGATATTCATTAAGTGAAAGAATAGTTGCTATGGACCTTTATCAGCGATACAAGGAAGCATGTTAGTGAAGTGGACACGTAAACAGCAGTTGCAAATTTTAAGCAGACCACACTACATGCCATGTGGCACTGCCAAAATGGATTCAGCTCAGCCCTCTGCTGTTATTAAAGGAAAGTGTTAACCAAAATGTGAAGGCAGATCAGTATTTTCACCCACCACTATTTCCAATAGTGGTGTTTGGTGAGTAAGCAATGGCAGAAATGGAATCATACCTTCTTTATGGAAATACATTATATATTTTATATACATTATCTACATTTATATACATTATATATATTATATAAATATATGCTTTATTAGGAAATAAAATAAAACAAAAGAGAAAATAAATTCTTCAGGCAATAGACTGATCTCTAAGAGTGTATTAGAGTTTGATTCCACAGATTCCACACTCTTTAGACTTGAAAGTATTTTGTTGTAAAATTAACACATTCCTGGTGAAGTGGATATTTAATTGCATTCTTAAAATGGAAGAACACTAACAGGAAAAATTGGAAAACAATCTCTATAATATGGTTGTTCTAACATTAGTATCAAACTAATTAGTATCCTAATCTTGGTCATGTTGGCTATTCTGAAGCTAACATATTATCTTAATTTTTTCATGAATGAAAATCCTAATAGCTTTGTTTTGTTTTGGAGGATGAAGAAAGTGCTTCAGCCTAGACCTTTTTATGAAATCACATTCTTGGGAACTAGCTATTCTTTCTGAGGCTTTGCATTGATTCAAAGCTGCACAATAGCACCGACAAAAGAAGTTGCTACCTATTACTAACAATTGAGGACATACTGCTTGATTTATTCAGGGAGCTGTAGTGACAGAAAAGTGGCAATCTGCTCCATTTGATAAATGGTCCACTAAAGACTCAGTAAGAGAGTGTGAATATACTTCAAAGGAATATTCTTTGCTCTTTGGAATAAAATCATCACATCAGGTAGGTTTGATCATGAGTTTCAGAAAGCATCATGAAAAAGCCACTGCTGAAAGCATCCAGCTGACCAAAATGCCTGTTATTCAACTATCAGGGCTGTCAGGTGAAAATGAGGCCTTATGCCTCAAATCACCAGAAAAGTCGCAATATAGTGACAAAGATCACATTCCAGCTGACTACAGAATTGCCACTCCCTTCCAAGAACATGAGATAGACTTTCATGAGATACTGTACATAATCCAAAAAACACGGAGATTATAGATAAAGGCAGTGTAGATGGAGGAGGTATCCTATATGTCACAAAGCATTTCAGTAGTTCTAATGCTCTGACAGTATCTTAGATGACAGAACAGATTAGATGTTAATAATAATCTGTTAATAATCTGTTATATGGTTAGGTTAAAAGTTAGGTTCTGTCTTGTGTACCTAAGAAGAGATAAAATTATACTAAAATAAGGAAATAATAAAATTAAGAAGAGTAAAGCAATGTAGCAACCCAGTATCAAAGAAAAGACTCTGAATCCATGATAACAAATAAGTTTGGCTTGCCATCTGAAAAACATATAAGGATGCCACAAAAAATCTAAAGTGTACTAAAACATAGAATGCATTCTACCACCATCTGGATTAAGAACATCAAAACAAAGTTATAAAAGTGAACATATGGTGGTGTAGCCAGACAGCTTTAACCACTCTGAGAACCTTCATCATCTGTTGGTCTCTGTTAAAAGAGCTAGAAGAAAACAAAGCAGTATAGAAAATATAGCACTGGAAAGACAATAACAAAAACAAAATTAATTCAAATTTCTTAGCAATCACAGCTACATAAATAAATGTAAATTTTTTAAAAATCACATATTGGAGGATGACCAGACCTTACAAACCGCAAAAAGACAATAACACTTATGTCCCTGAGTGTGAAAAAAGAAAGACCAGAATAGCAATACAAACATACAAATAAAACTTCCATCAGTCTATCAGAAATTTGAAGATGGCATCCAGCAGCCAATTATTCAAACCATAGAATGTGGTAAAGAGCTTCTCTTAGGAGATCCCAACATTGCACCTGGACAAAGACCTCTTCATTTCTGTGTATGTGGTATGTAAAACATAGCAATTGTCGACCACGTAGAAGCCGTGTAATAAACTGATGATTCTAATCCCATGCGTTTATCCTCCAAAAATAATTCCACTCTATCCACACCTGCATTTCAGTTTACAAAGATGAGGGGCAGGAAGGAGTTTGCTGAAATATTCCCTAGTTCTGCTTTTTATCTCTATTGAAACATTTAAGTTATTTTACTTTTCAGTAAATCATCATAATGTAATGTGCGATTGACAATATTATATTGTCCAACTTTAATCACAAGGTAAATAGGGTAATACGAAAGTTATGAAACAAGTCCCAGCAAATGATTTGAGGCTTTAAGAAATACAGAATTTGTGTTGAAAGAGTCAAGTAATCTTCCTTGTATTGTATGCCGGGGACTTTCCAGGGACTACTTCTACAACTAATCATTTTTATAAATAGCTGATCTTTTATATAAAAGGAGAAGGGAAAGAATTTGTTCAGAAACATCACAGGCACAAGGCAACCGAAGGTGGTCTTAATCAACAACGTGTGTTCTATCTACTCAGAATTGCTTCCATGTCATTTTGCTGTACAATAAAGAAGCCACTTTGCATTGACTCCGGTCCTATGTCCATAGGAAGAGTAAACTGTTTCCTTTTTAGTCCTGGAAGCAACTGAGCTCCACCATTCCTTTCAGGGAACACCAAGTGTGGGGCAGATTTGCAAAGAACTAGTTGGTAGCAGGGGAGAAGCAAGCAGCAGCTGGAGGCAAGAGTCGAAAAGGTCAGGGAGAGGAAGACAGAAGTCTAACTGTTGTACTTCGTCAGTAGAGCAGTTCAGGCATCTGGGTGCATGCAAGACAGAGAAATGACAATCACGGCCCTGCAACTCTTGGTGTAGGGCACAGAACAGTCACACAGTGTCTCTTTGTGTTAACAGCCTGAAAATGTGGTTGCCAGTCTCCACAGAGAGTGGTGGTGGCTGCTTTGTTTCTTTACAAGGACTTTGCTGTATCCCCTGGAAGACTGTAGTAAACTGCATACTTATAGAAACATCTTTAGATGGCTAGTATGATTACTGTAGACAATTCACCTCCTTTTTTGAGTTTGGTATAAAGACATTTTTTCTGATATTGTTTCTACAGACCCTGCTGGAAATGGGAACACTGTCTCAGGTTGTACCTGTCTTACCTAAAGCCTTGTAAAGGTGCATAAGTGCAACAAGATTTAGAAAAAGTAGGTTCCGCCTTTTTTTCATGGTTCTAAAATGTCTCTTTAGGAAGGCAACTATGCAGAAATCACCTGAAAATTCATGAGCATGTCGAACTCCCTAGCAGTGAAAAAATCTATAATCAGTCTCTGAAAGTTGCTCTGCAGGAAAGGAGGGACAAGTTGAACCACTGTGGCCAGAGAACTTCCCAGTGCTTCACCTTGCAGGAGCATTCAGGCTGTTTGATAACAGAAGGCTTTGTGCACAGTGACATTCAGCTGGAAAATTTTGCTTTGGAGAGTGAACTGATACTCACAGCTACACTAAAACTTTTCTATTGAAAGGCAGCTTGGAGATGTCATGCTGCGAGCAGCAAATGTTTTAAAATTCTAGTTTCTATATCAGCTGTTACTTTTACTTCACTGAAGAGTATTTCAGCCTTAGTTGCTGCAGTATAGTCATACACAGCACATACTTTTTCTGTTTAATACTGTGTAACTTCATGTTTTTATTAAATTCTGCAGTTCATTTCAGTCCTTCTTCCCAAGTATGCATTATTTGTCATGTTGGTAAGGAAGATTTTCATTTTCTTTATGTCTTCCCTTTGAGAAATCAGCATGGGCTTAGTGAAATAAGAAAAGACTAGTGGAGTGAACTGTTATCACTGAACGTGCATTGCGAAATGAATCTAAAAGACAAAGTTTCAGACACACAATGTTCCATCTGCAACAGTCAGATCCTTTTCTCACTCAAACCTGTTGAAATTTCGCCACTGAGAGAGCTGGAAAAAAATAATGCTCAAGAAGTCATTTGATTTGTTAGAAGTTTTTTTACAGGCAGAGATTTTAAATTATTGCCCCTTCTTAAATTTAACTGTTGTATCGGGGGGCACAGGGGGCATTCATTTATATATTACCTTTTTAATTAAGCTAAAACCTGATTCAATCCTGCATAGTTTATTGTGAGGATTGGATATTTTTCCCTGTTGTAAAAATAATTGTGGAATTGAAATCAGAGGGGGAATGTGAATTTATGTATCTATTCTAATACAGGCATTTTAGGTATATTTGGTTCCTGGAATTTTTCATAGGGTTGTAATAAGGTCTTTGGTCCCTTGTTGCCATGGTTTGCATAGGGCTGGCCCTATTGATTGCTCCCAGATCAAACTAAAGTCCTTTGGAATTAACATCTTTCATTAAACTCTTCCTGGAAATTGTCACATGGCTTTTCCCCAGATAAGGCAGACAAAATTCAGTAAATCTAAACTTTCTTATTTTTCATTTCATAATAAATTTCCTTTTGTTTGAAAATGAAACCACAATGAAAAAATTAAATAACTCTGTGGAGAGGCAAAATGAGTTTCTAGGGTTGGAATATTTCCTGGTTCTGAAATTATTTTTTATATTTTTCATCTCAAAAAGTCACCCAGCACGGTATTGATTTAAATTATAATTTATATGTTTGCTTATTTGTTTTTGGTTAGTTTGAAATACATTTGGAAATCCATTATTCAAGCAAACCCATCTGAAGTTGCTGCTTTTTGATTTCTTTTTTGACGGCCACATAGTAAAAGGAGTTCTGTCCCTTTATAACAGATAATTTCAAAGCATAAATCAGTTTTCTAGTCTATTTCATATGCGGTGGTTAGTGTGACTTTTCAGAGACACACAGAGTGGGATTTTGTTGTTCATTTAAGAAACTGTCAGGCTATCAAGAGAACTGCACTGCATATAGCAACCTTTGTCACAGCCACCAAGGATAGATCTTTCCTTTCTTTTGCCAAAAATGAGTGGAAATCTGAATAATGCATTCATTATATTAGTTGAGAAATTGATTTTCTGTTCTCCTCAGAGTTCCAGTATTTCCAAATATAACGGTCAGAAATAAGGACAAACTAAATCCTTCAGAAATATTGTAATGCAGAAATTATGTGAGTAGAACTGAAAATTTCCAAATATTCCAGTTACTCCCTCTGTTAGCATAAAAACTGAGGAACAAATTGCACAAAATGAAGAATGAATATTTCTACTGGATTCCTGCGCATCCACTGGGTTAGCCCTTTCTCAACCAGCTCTGGGTTATTAGCTGCAAATTACAATCCCACTTGTGGCAATGGTATTTTTCTCTCTTCTCTGCAGGGGTTATTAGTGCTTCCATGTCAATAGTAATTGTTGCGTAAAATATCACTAAGCAGTGTCTGGTGAAACAAATGAGGGAGGAATTGTGTGTATCCACAAAAGGCAGACAGGTACTAAGGAGAACACCAGGGATGGATTATGTTTTTTTAAGCTTAACCACCAGAACTGCTCAGGCAACACAATTTCCCAAGAAAGGTCTCATCTCTTCCTTCTGATAGGGTCCCTTGCCATCTACAGACAGGCTACTTTAAAGATTTAGATAGAAAGGTACTGCTGCTTGCAAAGTGTCAGGAGATGCTGCAGCTGATAAGAGGAATAACAGCATTTTCTGAACAAGTGACTGAGACGTCAGCAAAAAAGAACAGGGCAAATATTGTGTGAAATGAGTTTATTACAAACAAAGTTTGAAATACATGAAAGGACTTGTAAGAGTAAAGAATCAAGGAGAAAAGTCAGAAATAAGGGGGAAGATGCTTTCTTAGCCATGTTTTCGTCATTCCAACTCTAAACAAGCAATTCTTCTACTCATAATCCTTTTATAACGGAAATTTAAATGTACCTCTGCAGAAGTTACAGAAAAGCTTTAAAGGCACACTTGTTACATCGTTTGACATTCAAATAGCTGTATTTCCTCCACTCATGTATTTTAAGCCTGTGTGAATGACAGAAGGATGTAGCAGAGCTAAAAGATGAACAAATTATCTGAAGGTAGTTACTCTGGAGGATATGTAATATCATCTGCTCTCACAACTGTAAACAGATGTGGGTTATTTGCTGTATTTTACCATGGTGTCAGGAAAGTTTTCTACACACACTATCTTGTCAGATATGGATGATCTTGTGAAAGCTGACAAGGCATTGATGCACGCCTTATACTTTGCATTTGTCCTTTATGTTCAAGGTCTGGGAGGTCACCAGCTTATAAAGGTCCTGGCAATACGGTCCACAGCTGCAGTGAGGGCGGAACTAAACAAAATTAATACAGAAAAGTGGATCTAGAGAACAGGTTGGAGTCTAACAGTTTCATCCAGCTTTGCTGGATAAATCTGGAGAGTGTTTTATATATTTGCTTTCCTTATTGTTTTTCAAAGGTTCAAGGGGCAGAGCGAGGTCATTATGCTAGAGGAAAACCTCTGGCTTTCTGTTTTCCTACACAATAAGTTTAGACCACAGGTCAGAGTGATATTGTTTCAGGTTAATGGGTTTGCTGTTTTGTTTTATTGTTTTGTTTTTCTCTTACTCATTGATTCTCCATGTTTAACTCTGGTCTCGTAAGCACACTGACATGTTTCAAACAAGAATGAACAAGAAAAAGAGAATTCTACACTTTGTAGGAATTTCAGGGTAACTGCAAAGAGAATACTGCAGACCTTTTGCTACAGTCTCCTTGACAGTCTCATGCAATAAGGAAGTTGCTGCTGTCTGAATGTCTGGTTTCTTTGGAGTTATTCCCTTACTCCATAGTAAGACCTGTCCAGGTAAGGACAAGGCTGCTAATACAACAAACAGCTGTATGTAGCCACCCCTTCTACTTCAGATTGACAGCAGAATTCAGGTTGCTCTAAGCAACCTGATCTAGTTGAAGATATGCCTGCCTGTGAGGAGGGGTTGGAGTGGGTGACCTTTAAATTCCCTTTCAACCCAGACCATCTGGTCATTCTCTCGCTTGCATTTGGGCGCTGACCAGAATCACCTCTTCTCAAAGCTGATTCACTTCACCTGGAATGAGTAACATGCTGCCTCCTTGACAGGGGACAAGCATTGTAACAGCACTG
Organism: Ifrita kowaldi; assembly: GCA_013398055.1. Classification (NCBI taxonomy): domain Eukaryota; kingdom Metazoa; phylum Chordata; class Aves; order Passeriformes; family Cinclosomatidae; genus Ifrita; species Ifrita kowaldi. The sequence goes on along the minus strand of VZRS01012042.1, from coordinate 53,456 downwards.
CACTGACCTTCAGCTCCAGTAAAGCCAAAAGGCAAGGCTTGTTTGGTAAGAAACAGGCTAAGGCTGGACACTCCCTTTCAGAGTAGCGTTTAAACTCAAGTAGCGGGTAACATAGAATTTGATTGAATGAAAGGGAAGAACGGGAAAAGGAATATTTTGTGTGTCCCTGAAGACATACAGGGTTTAGCAGATCTTTTCTTAACAAGCCATATATGGATAAAAGCCTTAATCCTTTCTGCAGTCCTGAAATGTAAGTCTTTCACCTTTCTTCAGGTCCCTACCTTCTCTCCTGCGGCTGGCCCAGCATCAGCTCACCCATTGATTTTTATATGATTTTTTATATTTATACTAACATGGTACAGTATCATGCCAGAAATGCAATTAGCCTTCAACAAGAGGGTTATTTGCTTCAATATTTGAGAGGGTAGTCTTCTAATACAACTAAAGCTATTTACTCTCAGGCACTCAGCTTCAGTTCCATTAATTTCAGTTTACTGTGACACTCTATAATTTATTCTTCCCAAGATTTACATGCATCTGCACTACCATTAGTTGTATTTGTTGTGCTATTAGCTTTAAACTTTTATAAATACTGCAGAGATGGCAAATAAAGTGTCAAGGAAAGTGGATGATGTATGAAAGAGTATTAATATCTGTCTGAAAAGATGCACTAAATTACTTCAGGGAATATATCAGTTCCCGTAAGATAACTATTAAGGTTATCTTTGGTTTTGAGGCTTATTCCTGAACTATATTGATTCTTTATAATGTCTATAGTTCTTTGGGCATAAAAATTGATGTCACCATGAGAGTTGTAACTCATGTGTCTCTCTCTGATGCTTCCCTCTAAATTTTGTGTAAATTAAAGACACCAGAACACCTAGTTATCACCCTCTGAGAGTGAGACCATCTTTTGTGTTGTGATTCTCAAAGTACAGAAAATGATATGTGCATGAAAGTGCCAAATAACATGAAAGGTGGTATCTCCCAGTTCTATGTAATTTTGGAATTCTGTTTTGATTTTTTCAGGAGATGGGAGACAGGCAGTACCACAAAGGTGAGAGCACATGACAGTCCTAAATGTACTAAGCTACTGGTACGTGTCAGAACAATGTCTATCTAATTCAAATCTCAAAAAAAGAAAGTCAGACCATGCAACCTCCTACTCTGTCTTTGTTTTGTGTCACTAGAGCAAAAGACGATGAAAAGGGAAAAAAATATAATAAAATGAGATCAGGAAATCTTTAATATGAATAATAATGTACTTGAGAATGATTAGGAAATCCATGTAGCTATTAGCTTTCTTTTTTGCGCAGACTAGGAATTTAATTAGAATCTGGGTCCAGCATTCCTGCTGTAAAAAACACAGTTGTGATTCTGCTAGGCCCAGATAAAAGTTCAATCTCTATTTTTATTTTGTTACGTGCACCTGGCTTGCTCTTTTGAAATTTGTTTGGCTTCATACTGAAATCCCAATGAAGCAAGAAAAGCAGAGGGAAGTTAAACACAAGAGATGTAGTATAAACACATTTTTGAACACTTGACAAAAGAATGGGCTTTCAAGCTCTCTGTGTAGGTACGCAATCATCTTTCATACAAAAGCATTCTTCTTGAGTGTTTCAAACCTTAAGTTCTTGTTCACACTTAGTTGTATAATGTTTTTTGGATTTCTGCAAAGCTTTTGATACTGTCTCTTCCAGGACCCTTCTGGGCAGAATGTCCAGCCCACAGCTGGATAAACACATCGTGTGATGGGTGAGAACATGGACACAAAGGTTTACAGTGAATGGGCTGACATCACGCTGGAGGCATGTCACTAGCTCTGCCATCCTTGGCCCTGTGCTCTTCAACATGTTCATGAATGACTTGCATGCAGGACTAGAAGGGATACTAACCAAGTTTGCCAATAGCACTACATTGGGAGGCGTTTTCAAGCCCCTTGAAGGAAGGCAGACCCTGCAGAGAGACTTTGACAAATTAGAGAGTTGGGCAATCAACAACCACATGAAGTTCGACAAAGGGAAAGTGCTGGATTCTGCATCTGGAATGGGTTAATCCTGAATGTACTGACAGAGTAGGGAATGAGATGCTGGAAAGTAGTGCCATGGAAAGAGACCTGGGGATCCAAGTTGAACATGAATGAGCAGTGCCCTGGCAGCCAGGGGGGCCACCCGTGTCCTGGGGGGCATCAGGCACAGCATCACCAGCCGGGCAAGGGAGGGGATTGTCCCGCTCTGCTCTGCACTGGGGCAGCCTCACCTCGAGTGCTGGGGGCAGGTCTGGGTGCCACAACACAGAAAAGACATTGAGCTGTCAGAGAGTGTCCAAAGGAGGGCACGAGGATGGTGAAGAGCCTTGAGGGGAAGCCGTGTGAGGAGTGACTGAGGGCACTTGGTCTGTTCAGCCTGGAGGAGAGGAGACTGAGGGGAGACCTCACTGCAGTTACAACTTCCTTGTGAGGGGAAGAGGAAGGGCAGGCACTGATCTCTTCTCTGTGGTGACCAGTGACAGGAACCAAGGGAATGGCCTGAAGGAGGTTTAGGTTGGATATCAGTAAATGTTTTTTGACCCAGAGGGTGGCTGGGCACCGGAACAGGGAAGGTGTTGTAGCACCAGCCTGACAGAGTTCAAGAAGCACTTGGACAAGACTCTCAGGCACATGGTGTGATTCTGAGGATGTGCTGTGCAGGGCCAGATGATGATCCTTGTAGGTCCTTTCCAACTCAGTTTATTCTGTGTTTCTGTGTCTCCAGGTAAAAATTAAACGACAGCCTGTTCTATGTATAATTAAAATGACGAAAAATTTGAATTTCTTTTTTTTCTTGTCTTAAAAAACCCCGTATGCTAAGCTGCATTCTTGTGCCATTTAACACAAACTGGTGAAGGGGATTTCTTTTAGCATCATAACATAAGAGATTAACATCTGTGACTCAAGCTGACTGCATAACAAAGGTTTGGAGAAATATGGGCAACTGCAAATTAAGGCCCGGATCTTCTCAGCCACACGAAATGATAGTGTAATTATTGGACAGTGCTGGCAATTGTTTTTCAGGCTTGATCCTTCTTCCTAGCAGACTGTATCGGTGGGATTCTTGACATTGAGGGCAATAATATCATGTTCTGGTTCTGTTTCCTCTGCAAAGCAACAATAATGAGCTTTATTTTGGTAGTTAAAGGAGGGTAACATGATATGTGTAGATTCTGATAGTTTCTTATTTACTAAAAATTTAGACTAGCGGATAAAATTTTCTGACTGTAGTAATCATTTATCTCAAGATAACTGTTAAAAAAGAAAGTAAACTCCACTCCTCAAGAATGACTATGAAATATTGTCTTGTATAATAATAGTCCAAAGAGAAGACTCTGCTTTGAACCTGCACTTGTAGGCAAGTTTGATCATAATTTTCCAGACAGTATAGCAATAATCTGAAATAAAGGATCATGAACAGTGAAATAGTGCCAATGTAGATAATTCATGCTTTGAGAACTCATCAAGACAAGGGTAATTTGATCTCACAGGTCATCTGCCCATTTAGTCTCTTCATTTGGTGATGAGAAGTAACCCTAAGGGTAACAAATTGTTATTTAAAACACCTCAATTTTTGGTAGATTATGTGTATAACCTTTTGCCTGACTGTGGATATATTAAACTTCATGAAGCTCACAGCTGTGCTTGGAGAGGGTCCCAAAATAAGGGTCAGACTCTGTTTTACATCTGAGAGACTGTGATGCCTTTGTAGCCTTTTCTGTGCAATCCTACAGATATTAATACATTGAAAAGGAAAAGAGAGCAAAAAAGAGGGGTTGTGATTAACACATAGCATTGTTTCTTAGTTTTCAAAATGCACTTATTTCTTTGAGCTCACAGGATTCAAAGATTCACCAGTTGAGTGGACTTTTAAACCTATTTTAGGAATTTATTATCTGTTCCTAAAGGCTGCAACAAAACTCTGGGCTTTTCTTTTTTCTTCATTTCAACTCATAATTAATATATTTGATGCTAACTTTGCTTTTTAATGTTGTGGAACACCTGAGGTACCAACAGGAATATCACTACACAAATAAGCATCGATGTACATGATCTCTACTACTTATCACTTTACATTAAATTCTTGCCAATGGAATGATTCTTTTCAAATAAAATTTTTCTGTCTCACAAATCATGTGGTTATAATTAAGAGTTCAACCATGAGTTCTTTTACAGAGAATATCAACTCTCAGAAAAAATGGGCAAACACACATTTGAATGACACCCTCTTGTGCTTTATTTTTATACCACTGTTAATACTTACACAAAAATGGAAGGAGAAGGGTGACTGTTTGCAGTCAATTGTCTACAGGTATCACTTCTTTTGGCAAGGAGGAGGATTTCAGGCTTCATGTAATGTCCAAAAAATATCCTTCAATGAAATGGCACCAGCATTACAAACTGTCAGTTTATACATTTCCCTTCCTTGGCTTCTTTCCAGGCAAACTCATTTAAAATATACTGTCTGGAGCTAAAATGCATCCTGCAATTTTCTAATATGCATTTCCTCATGAAAGATGAAGTGGTGCATCATCTCTCAGACAACTTAAAGTTAGGTTGTATTGTTTGTAAGGTTTGTATTGTTCTGAAATACTGTGGGATTGAAAATAGCAGGAGAATGAAATTCTGATATGCTGTTGGTTAATGCAGTTGCACAGAATATGAAACCAAGAAAAGATTAATTACCAAAAAAAAGAGATATGCCATTCTCTGAAATTTGAAAGTAGTATAGAGCAGACTGTCTTCATTGCAGTACAACTGATGTGTACTGGAGTGATAACTTTGCCTGTGCATGTTTAATGACACTGTTTATCACAATAAAAAAGTCCTTTCACCTAAAATTTCCAGGCTGCATATTCTTCTGATAGAAAAACTGACCTCCTTGTTTCTTTTTGCAAGGAGCACAGGTCAGGAGATTTTCTCTTTTGAAAGCTGCCTTGAAGCCTTGGTTGTGGCTCAGGTACTGTAATGCCTTGACTTCTGTCAAAGAGACTTGAGGCTGACCCTGCACTTGTGCCTGCAAGCTTCATGGATGACTTGAGGGAATCTGAGAAGCAGCTAGGCTACGGGCAGTCAGGTCCTTTGGGCATGTGAACTCATGTATTCAAGAGATGAAGATATAACCTGCAAAATAAGGCATTTCCTATAATGGAGTTCATATGATGTTAACAAATGCATTCACGTATAGAAAAATATCAACTATTTAAACGAAATATTATTATTATCATTAATAATATTAATAATAGTAATAATAATCCTTGTTTTTATTCCTCTAAGATAAACCTAAACATAGTGGCATTTTTTAAAATATGTTAATGTTACTCATTTTGCATTGTTTGATGAAAGTGAGGCAATTTTCACAGCTGAAGAGCTGTTATTTTGATACTCATTTGATAGTTGTACCAAATATAAATTACTAATTTTTCTGTTCCATACCCTTCTTTTGCTACATGCTGAATGTAATATAATCTAGTTCAACAACAAGTCCAGCTGTTAAATCCGCATGGGTTTTCACAAGCAGTAAAAATCATCCAAGTTGTGCTCATTCATTCATTCGTCCATTCAGGTTTGCTTTACATTTGGTGTTACCTCTGAGGTGTTTTCCTGTGTGTGACTTGCAAAGCATTGTAGTAACTCAGCCTTAAAAGGTACCACCATAACATTTCTTGCTTTCTTGATATGAGGAAGCTGTACAAAAGAATATTTCAGCCCTACTTATTACATTTGAGAGCTGCAAAACTTGGGCTGATTGGGTAAACAAGGATGGCTATGGGGCTGTTCAAACCTGAATACTCAAAACCTGTGATACCCTCTAGCAGATAAAATTTCATCAGTCTTATTTACTGGTGTACTTAGGCTGTATTAGGGTCACATAAACACATGCATACTCTGCTGCCATATGAATAAAAATCTCAGTTCCGTTTTATATCGATACTAAAATTCTCAAGCAAGACAAAACTACCACAGTTGAGACTTTTAAAATACAGCAACCTATTAGTCATGAGAGCTGACAACACTGCAGCTATTCTACAGTAGGAAAACACGATCTTGTGTTTGAAAGGACTGTAGCATTACACCTGAAAAATGCTGTACAGACATCCTTTCAGAAAGCCATTTGTATAAGCGCCTTCCAGGGAGAGGGGTAAAGAGATGCTCTGAATGCTGTTTTAGATTAAATGGGAGCATTGCTGGTCATAGGAGTTCCAGATGGTGTTGGAACTCCTTCATTGCATTTCTAAAGCATGGAGCGCAATTGCAGCAGTACCCCGGTCTCTGCTACGCTATTACAATTGTTCCATGTACAAATTACATCTTTAGCTATTTCATAGGTGTCCATGCTCCTACTCACAGACCCCTTGTTAATGATAGTATAGCCAACCTAAAAGTCTAGCTGCTGTAAAAATTTCATGTTAGCTGCCCGCTACACCATCCCTTTCACATGTGTGAAACACCTGAATTTTCATAGGCAAATGGAGGCCTGTGTATATAAATTGTGTAAGCCACTTTTTAGAGGATGTACATTATTTTTGGCACAATCTACGAAGTACTGTTTGGGAGAGACATTGGCAAATAAATGCCCAGCAGGAAATGTCAAAGCGTCGTTAATACGTAATATAGGTGGCAGCATCCTGGCACCTTGGCACAATGAAGGTTCGCCTCTCCTTAATCCAGTGCTGGCCTGGGCAAACCCAGTGAAGTGGACAAGCGTTTGCTTTCTGAGCTGGTTCCCGCTCTTGTCATCTTGCCAGGAGCAGCCAGCCATAACATATGGCTGTGATCTGAATGCTTAATGAGGGAGCACTGGGGCTGAACACACAGGGATAACTAAAATGGACAGCCATCACAACTATCCAGGTTTTCTGGTGGAGCAGCAGATCATTTCATTATCCCATGAGAAAACTTCAAAGCATAAGACACACAAGGGTGACTTGCAGGATGTGGACGTGTAACCACAGGTTTCCTAAAAAAAGGGTATCTCTGCAATGATTCAGAGGGAGTTTCAGAGTAATGTTTGGGCAACATTATAGCAATATCCCTTTGGCAAAATGTAAATAAATAGTCAAAAGCAGAGACTCCATACTGTCTCCTTTTCACTCTTGTTTCCTTTAATTCCCTGTATGAGACGACAGCAGATAGAAATAGGGTGCCTAGCTGGAGACAAATATTCCAGCCAGACCATTCCTGTGCAACTGTCTTGAAACAGCTGCATTACCTTCACTACCCAGGGCAAGCAACAGCAAACTCCAGGAATGAGTATGTCAATCAACACCCTTTGCTCAGGGACCACAAATGCCAGGCAGTGGCATGGCAGTCAGCAAATATGCCAAATGTGCTGATCCCATGTTGTGTCCCAGACTGAGTTCTGTCAGCCCTGAGCTCTGGCAAACTCACATTTCTTTAAGCAAGGCACTGCACTTCAATTAAGTATGCAGAGAAGATTTTTTATTTGCATAAAACACCAGGTTTTAATGTTTTGTTTTGACCTGCACAATCACTATGTTTACTTCCTGTTTGAAACATGCGGAGGGAAAATTGCCATCTCAGATACAGGTCTGGTAATTTGGTTGTTGCTGACTTTCTTATGGTGATCACTTCTATGATACCTGAAGATGCCCTTTGCTCCTAGTGATAACTTGTTTTATGTTTGCTGGCAGCAAGTCAAAGTTCAGTTTTCATATTATTTTATAGAAGGGTATCCAAGGTCTGACTCCTGCATATAACTTGAGACACACTGTTTTTCACACACAGCTGAATGAAATACGTGATAAAGGTTATCAAGTTATCTCCTGTCATGATTGCCAAGTTTTTTCTAACCTTGCATGTGGCCAGGTTTAATGAATGGTTTAAGATTAATTTGCAGATGCATTAAAAGCTGTTTTTCCTGATCCCACCAAGTATGTTACAAAATTTTCGTGTCATAGACCTGAGTGACTCATTGTTAGGGAAACTAAGATGATCCCCCAAAAATCTGAGTTTAGGAGAAAGTTCATAATCCTTTTTGCCATTCCTTCAGATGCGTTTCAGTTAGACATGCCATTTAAAAAAACGAGCCACAGTTTTCCAGGGAAGGGGCGGGGGTAGTTCTCGGTAAAGGGTAATTATTTCTCAAACAATTCGGAGTTAATCAATGGCCCGGTGGCTGTCTTTTGTACCCTGTCTAGCCAACAGGCCTCTCCATCCTCTGTGCCTAAAAAAATGCTTGTGAATAGACTTTTAAGCTTTCCTTTGTTGCTGTCATTCCTAGGAAAAGACAGTAGTCACTAATCCTTTTGAGACTGGGCTGATTTGAGGCCCGACTGAGAAAGCAATGACCTGCTTGCCCTGGCAGTTTCAGTGGGGCACCAGTATTCAAGGATGAGAGCACTTGAAGGAGAATCTTCCTTGGCTCTTGCTAAGACTGGTGCTGCATGTTGGAAACAGAGTGTGTATTTACCCACCTCATGGTGGTTACCTTAACAACTTTTATTTCCACCTTCAGCTCTAACGATTTTGCCATCATTATAGAAGATCAGAAAAAATATTTGGATAAATTTGTTCTGACAGCAGAGAACAATAAGTGAAGGTTTTAAAGTACACTTTCATACTTTGTTATTCTGAGCACCAGTTCTTTATTCCAGTTACAGTTTTCACATTTATTGCTACTTCATAACATACTGGTCATCGCATCCTTTCAACAATTTTATATAAGGAAAGAAAAGTATTATTCATAAAAAAGAGTCTTGGGTATGATACACTTGGTAATGGCTGTATTAAAGTGAAATAGCAGGACATAAAAATGCGTAGTATGTGTAAATAGGAGAAATCACTGGGAAAAAACCCTACACGTTTCTTGTAAATGACCACTGAATACCACAGAAGTGTAGTCAATGTTGATTATAACAACTATGTACGTTATGCTTACTGCAGGCTAACCTCCAGGTGTTCTTGAAGCAGAAGGAATAGGAAGCAACTGCAGGATTTAGCAAACTGAATATTATTTAACTTAATTACAGCAGATACTAAAACTGAAACATACATAAAACAGGTAGCTAGATTTTTCAAATGTAAGTATGATTATGACTGTTAAAGACATTAATCAAATATCCTGGACATTTTTCAATTTACATATTTATAAAATAATGTCTCATTATACTCTTATTGCTAATAATGCTATGTCTGTAATGAATGCCGCCTAAATGAGGAAGGTGGTGGGGTGGGATATTACAATGAATTACAAGAAGCTTGCTTTGGAAAAAACCTGACCATTTGCTCTACTTATGTTAGAGGTCTGCAGGTAGTAATATGATGTTCTCTGCCCATTTATTTTTATAAACAGAATGTGACATGCTTTCTGAAGTTGTTTTTTTAAAAATAAATAGATAATACAATGTAAAATAAAAAAATTAATCCTAAGAAATGAAGATTCCTGGTTTTGATCTATCAATTGAAGAGACAAATAAAAAAAAAAATGAAAACAGCACATATTTTTGAAGAAGAGGCTGTTCTAGAAATTACAGTCTGAATAAAACAAATATTTGTGCAATAATAAGGAGTAGAAAAAGGAAAATGTCTGTGTTGTTCATAGACCTGGAAGAATCCCCACCTGAAAACAGAATCGTCCCTCTTAGACTGACATTCCCTGGACCTGGCTATCCTGTATACTCAGTGATTGAATCACTGTAAAGAAGTTACTTTCTCTATTTTCTCATTCTGTGTTACTTATTTATTAAGTTAGTGAGAGTGAAGTAACTCTATGGCTACTTCTGTTGTGTCTACTGCAGTGTCTACTGCCTTTTATCTGTACCTTGCTTTGGATGATTTCTCCTATCCTAATTTTATTTCTTGGGTCTGTATGGTCAATTATGCATCAGTGAGAAGGATCTTGCAAACAAATTCATTTGAATTTTTTTGAAATACCCAAACTGCATGAAAAAGAGGAGGACTGAGAGACTGGGTAGATTATTCGACTTCATTAACAAGAAATTTTCATCCCCATAACTTCTAGCTAAGATGTCCTCTCATAATAACTTTATGCTAGGTTATCTTAAGAGGTACAGCCACAAGGCATGCATTTTGTCAAAAGTCACGGAAACGTACAGACTGAGTAATTATTAAAAAAATAATTTTGTATGAAATTGCCAAAAACTCTGACAATATTAATCTTTTCTTTATAATACAACATGAAAGGCAACACCAAAAGCAGTGTAAATCAGTTGTGCTGCCTTGAATCCGAACTCCTACAGTGTTATGTCTTTTTAGCAACATTTTTTAGTGAAAAAGCCCTTCCAATGTTTCACCAAAGTTTTATTTAAGAATGTTTAAACCCATGGTGACTAAAGAGAAATTTGAGGATCAATACATGGTATCTTTTAAAACAAGGATTTTTTTTAGAAGCAGGCATCTTGAATGATAATTGACACCTTAAGTTTCTGTAGCAGTGGAATAAGATGAGTAAGACACATTCAGAAATAAAATATTGACTTTTCCTATAAGCTTTTTATCATTGCACTTTTCTCAAGAAAAACAAAGTTATTGTACTTCTTTATGCGGTTGCACACCATATGACTAATCACCTAGGATAATTTTTGGGGACATTATTAATGTGGAAAGGAGAAAGAGGGTAAAAATTCAGTATAAAATTAGGAAGTCCTTGAATGGTTTTCTTAGAAGACTAAGGAAGAAGACTTATCTGTGTTTAAGCATGACTGTGTTAAGATTTCTATGCTAATTTAATCAGTTGGTATATTTATGCTATGAAGTAGAGCAGATATGAAGCTCTCTTAACCAGGCACAACTAAGCTAGCTTAGAATTCTGGAGCAAGTGTCATAGGTTACACTGGGCAGGGTCTGCCAGGAACTGCTTAGTGTTTCTGCTTGGCAAAGCCTCAGGAACTCTGTGTCGTGCTCTGTGGGGTGATGACAGCTTGTCCAGTAATGTCTTAAAACCCTGACACATCTACAAATACGTAAAGAGATTATACATGTACATATGTGTGCGTTCATACAAGTATATGCATGTGAAGTATGCCCTACAGAGAGAAACTTTTTTCTGAAATACAGGTATTCTAGATGTTCCAAGTAGGATTTCTCCTTCATGTCATCTTTTTGCTTACCACTTCAGCACAGTGAGAAGAATTAGCTCACAAATGCAGTCAGATTTGTAGAATCGCAGAAGCATTTTCAGATGTTTTGGCACTTCTCTGAACTGGACTGCAGAAGCTGCAAAGCTCACTGGTAGCCGAGTATCTGATTCCTTCTCACACCACTGTCTCTGCTAGACCTTAGGATATTGCAGTAAAATGTTTGTTAAAACCAACTACCTGATATTCAGTAATGCTTATATTAACTTTAAAGACAGCTTGAATGCATTTGCATCTAAACATGTATGTGGGATGTAATTTCTAATTCATTATAGATGTAAGCATTCCTTGCCTAAAGAATGTATAACTGTTTCATACATGCTAGCATGCAATTACAGTGATATAAAGAGTTTTAATTATGATACTAGCATAACATAAAAATCTTTCCAATTAAAAACATAGTCAAATACATATCTTTGAACAATAAGGAACAACAGGATCAGCAACTATAAGCTTTTTTATGCTAAGCTTTAAAGGGTGAAATTTCTACAAAGGTCTGAAGACAGGACAGCATGAAAAATTATTTAGTGTAAAATTGTGATAACTGCATATTATTTTCAATTAATCTTTTTTATTATTTTCCCATTTCCATGGGGAATATAAGCTGAAATGTACATTTATGATTCCTGAAAATAATTATTGTGCTTCTTATTATGCTTCTTCTGAGAGAAGCAAACTATGAAAATCCTGCTTAACCATGTTCTCTGATGTCTGACTTCTGAACAAGACTAAGGGTCACCTAGTCTTTCAGATACTATCAGAGCTTCTGAATTACATTCTTATTAACATTATTTTCAAATGGAAAAATATATTTTACTTTGTGGTTTTAATATAAACCAGTGAATGTTATTGTTGAGTATTGTGAAAAAAACCTCTTGCACTTCTTCCCTGCACTCACCACATATTATCTTCCATAGCACTAATTCTTTCCCCTGAATTTTTTTCACCAAATGAAAATTTAGTTAAAGAAAATCTAATATTTTATAGAAAAATCTGATAATATCAGAATCTGGTCTTTTGAGACCTACTGAACATACACAGTCCAACTCCTGTTCCTACACAGGACCACCCCCTAGACTCACACCATGTGCCTGAGAGCATTGTCCAAAAGCTTCTTGAGCTCTGTATGGATGTGTAAGTGAGGGAAATTATATAGTCCTTAACTCAAAGATGCTCCTCATAAGGACCATGTACCTTTGGGTCTTGATCCTATCTTCTGGTCTGACTGACCTGAACATGACAAATCTTTAAAAGTCTATGGAGCTTTGCAGAGTGATGTATGGAGAATTTATTTCCTGAGTTTGCAAATTAATTTTTAAAGTTTGTTTGGTACTTATTGTAGAGGAGTTATGGTATAAATGCAAATTACTGCTGTTAGAAACCTTGAAAGATTAATATACTCCAAAAAAAAGCATTAGAAATGGCTTAGTCTATCAGAAAATTAAATAGATATCCTTTATTAATAGGCCTTACACTATTCCTTACTCCAATACTCAGAACCTGAAATCACATTATGTTAGAAAAATGTCTTACTCAGATGAAGTGGGAGACCATTACAAATTCTAGGGTTGTGTCTTTTTAAGAAAAGACTGATGTTGACTGATGCCCAAATAGACACAAGGACACCTCAAAGTTTTCTTTCCCATACATTTACCTCATTAACTGAAAAGAACTTTATGAAAAACACACATAAACAGTTTTCACATATCATTGTGCTATGAATATAAATTGCAATTTCAAATCATTCTGGCAGCCTGCTGAGTTGGTTTTTTTTTAAGATATATGCAAGACTGTATAGTGTTAATCCACCTCAGTACAGGGAAAAAAGAAAGTCGATAAAGATGATGCAGAAAGGTGGAAATTACACCTTCCTGTGTTAGCAACAACTCATCCCCTAAGAAGAGCTTATTTTCAGCAATTTTTGCTAGGAACTTTGACAGGGATGGAGGGACCCAATTACAGTCACCAGAGGACATCTGCTAGTTAGTTTTGCAGCAGACAGAGGCAGAACTTCTGCATGCTTCAAGGTGTCTTCAACCGCCCGTTTATGAGTACCCATTTCAAGAGTAGTATTGCTGCTGTTGAATACATTTTCAATCTGTCTGGTGTCCTGGGGTGGATGAGGAACTCGGAGTGAGAAATTCTACATGGCCTTCTGCTAGCTCACGCTGGTGTGGTCTATGGCAAAATCTATTACATACGCATCACAGAGAGCTCATGGAGAAAGCCTGAACTAGAGTTTTGTGCCACAAACACCGTACCGGAAAAACTGAGTAGTCCAAATATTTTCCAACAAAAAATTAACTTAAAAAATTTCACACTGAAGAAGGAAATGGAAACATCTGATGATGCTGTGTGGCTGTAAACAGTGTTTTCTCCAAAGAAATCCTTCTCTTCTTCCTTCTTTACTAAGGAACTCAGGTCAGCCAATTTTGTATAAATATATATTTTGTACCAGAATTGTCAAATGGCAGTGTTAACCAGATATCTGATCCTTGATCTTTGGTGGGACAGTAGCTGCAGTCACTGGGAACCTACTGGGATTTTCACAGAAGATTGATTTGCACTTTAATATGAACGGTTGCAAAACAGAAAAGGAACAAATATGTCTTCAAAGTTCATTTCCCATACCTCTAGCTCATTACTTATGAAAGTGAAGAACACAAGCAAGCAGCTTTCACGGTTTTTTGTGCTGTGTTAGGGATTTTCAGAAAAGCATAAAACACAGTCAATGTCTCCCCAGGGTACGAAGGTACAACCCTGACTTCGTGGAAAATCTCATCTTCTCTCTCTAAGCAGCTTACCGTTCTGCAGGGGTTTCAGACCATGCACATGTATAACCATCCTCTTCAGCTCTCCTCACATAGGGATGGGTTGTCATGCAAGTACAGCCATGGAACTTGAAACTAGTTTATCTTCTCTTTACAAATAACCTGCCATTAAGCAAGAGATTGCTACCACTCTAGCAAACAAACACTTTGATATGGATCAATAGCCATTTTTTGAAAAGGATATTTTATAAACGTCTTCGGTACGAAAATGTTTTTCCTAATTCCCTTATAAACATTATTGGGGTTTGGTCTGGGTTGGTTAGTTTTGTGTTTGGGTTTGTGTGGCTTTTTTTCCTCAAATGTTAGTTGCTTTGATATTTTAACAAATTTTGGAATCTTTGAAATACTGATGTTTCTGTGTTCCCATTTTAAGTTCTATATGCAAACAAACCATAACAGTGTTAATTTCTACCTGCTGTCCTGTCACTGAACCTCTGAAATAAATTATTCTCTAATCAGGAACACCTTGCAGTTTAGATGCTCTAAAGTAAAACTGTATTTTAATGTTACAAGGGTCGCAACCACTAATAGAGGTCTCCAGCCTTTAGATTTATGAGTTACTTTGGGGAAAGGAAAATCCTTTCTAAGCTTTCGGTTTAAAAAGTGCAATGGCTTAGTAGAGCCTCCAAGAATTGCAGTGAGCTTATCACAGCCTCAAAAATCTGGTTAATGTAATAAAGTTTGGCAGGAGCTGCTAAGGTATTCAGTTTAATTTCACAGAAGGAAGGAGAGAGAAGGAAGGAATAAACTCAAAGGCCATTTTTTCTTACTAAATATAGTAGAAAAAACTCCACTGGTTTCATTGGGTATTTATTCAACCTTAAATGTCTTCAGGTAATGTTATATCAAAATATTTCATAGCAGAATAACACACAATAATGCAGTGAACCCCCTTATCTTCTCCCAAACCTAAAACTGTTGTGGTAGAAATTTATTGCTTGTTGTGGCTGTTTAGTTTGGCTATCACCAAATTCCCAACCAGCTGCTCCCTCAGTCATCTTCCTCCAGTCATTTTCCGTCTGCCCATTTTCATTTTCAGCTTCTCCTTCTCCCTGAGCTGCTGACTGTGTGCTTGTGGTCAGTCTTCATAGCAGTTTGCCTCGACTGTTTCTTCTTCCTCACTCTTCACCCTGCTCCAGTGGGGCTCCTTCCCACAAGATGCAGTCTTTCAGGAGCAACATCCTCTTCCGCAGGCTCTCCATGGGGAATGCCTGTTCCAGTGCCTGGAGCAACCTCTTCCCCTCCTTCCTCTCTGACCTCAGTGTTTTCACTGCTGTTTCTCTCACTTTTTATTCCCTCCTCCTCTGCCTGTGTGGTGTTTTCTGTCTCAAGTATATTTTTCCAGAGGTGCCACCAGCATGGCTGCTAGGCTCAGCTTTGGCCAGTGGTGGCTCTGGAGCTGCCTGAATCTGCCCACCACAGATGGGTCTGGAGTTGGTCATCTGCAAGGAGAAAAGAGACCTCCAAGTTCAACCTCCGAGCTACGTGTGCTCTTTTGGGAGATTCATAGCGATCTGAGATCTACGCTTAGAACTGAAGACATTAGGCTCTAGGAATCCATGTGTAACTCCTGTTTCCACTGGCTGGGGATCTCTACATGGCCAGTCTGGACACAGACTGTGGTCTGGACACAGAACTTTTTCCATAGGGCGAGCTTGAATGGTGTCTCCCATCTCAGCTCAGCTGGGTGACCTTGGTTAGTAAGGTGGCCTGGAAATAAATGCCTTCCCTCCTCTATAAAACCCTCTTTCAGGGCACCATGCAGCTTGACTGTTAAAGTGGTTTTAAGAGGATCGCTGGTTTACACAGCCTCAACACACTCTTCCAAGTGACATTTTTCCAAAAGGCTAGCCCCATATCCATGGGAATGGGGGCAGGCAAGACCTGGACAGGATATCTGACTGTGAGTGGTGGGCAGGATCATGCCCAGGGTGGCTAATCAAGTGGGACTCCAGTGCCACAGCCTCTGAGAAAGCAGCTCCTGGAGACAGGGTCAGCCTTTACTCAGCCATAGTTACTTCGGTCAGAAAGAGACAAAAATAGTTACGAGAAAAACTTAAGAAACAAAACCAGGTGAATCTGAAGTAACAAAAAGTAGTTTTGTTTATTTTTCTGTCTACATGTAAATGAGTTGAACATAAATTTAGCAAAACAGCTTTCTTAATGCCTTGAGGAAAGATTCCTTCTCTTGATAAAGCCTGACTGCAGATTTTAAAGAAATTCTACTTCAGAACATGTTTGTGTGATCTCCTCAAAAAAGGATTTTCTTTTCCTATCACAAAGTTGCCAGAGACATATTTTCTCTTTAAATATGATTAAGAACTCTTTTCCTAAAATGAATCCCCTTAAAATTAAAATTCCTAGTCCTTATAACTCTGCAATATGAGGAAGATGGGGATTCCCACTGAGCATGAATTGCAGATGAATGTGGATAACCTCAGTGGTCAGCCTTGATTTCTCTCCTGTACAAGTAAGTAGAGAGGATCAGTGATGATGCTTTGAACCCTCCAGGTTCTCTGAACCTGAAGAGAAGAAGCAATAGGAAGAAAGAGAAGTTTTGAGTATGTTTGAGATGTTTGACCGTGAGATAGAGCATGACAGATACAGCATGAACTCTGCCCCTCAGACTGCGATCCCTTCCCCGAGCTGCTTCCAGAGTAAGAGAGTAAAACACCCTTCTGATAAATCTAGATACAAAAGTGCTGTGTAGTATTTAATTAGTAGTGAATCAGTTTTTAATATAATGATTTTCATGTAACTTTGCCTTTGAATATGGTAGTATTGTTTCTGAGCAATGGTGAAAAGGTTATCACTAAAAATGGTGAAAGGGTGGAAGTGTGGCAAGCACCTCCTGCATTAATGGTTCCATTTTACCTGAACACGGTAACTTAAATAACTAATTCACAACTCACCACAAACCTAAAAGTTCTATTTTCATAAGTGCCACCAGACACAAGTTGGAAATAGCATACTGCTTTCCTGAAAAGTTTTGGATAATCTCAGACAGGTTCTTCAAAATAGAAAATTGCTGGTAGATAATTTGAAAGAAGTTTCAATCTTTGTTAAGAACATAAATTATGCTAATCATGATATCTCTGTTGGTATATTTTTGCTTGGACTGAATTCCCATGCAGTCTCTCTGTAGCCTGAAGTGCCTCAGGAGCAACCATTTCATTACCTTTCACATGTGATATCTGTCAGAGGCCAATTTTTCTTGAGAAGATTTCTTGTTCTTTGTAGCTTATGCTTCTTATATCTGTGGTTTTACTCAAGGTGCAGGTAGATAAACTGATTAAAACTGTTACGATTAAAGGAGTTCAGGCTAAGTATTTAACCATAAGCACCAAAAATTGTCATGGATGGATTTTCCAATTTTTTATGGGGGTAGAAAAGAGACCTGAAATATGCTGTCCTCGGGAGCCTTGTAGAAAATTATAACCAGGTGCCTTTCAGATATGGGAGGAATTTTGCACAGACTTTTTGATTTTGCCTTGCCACACAGCAAGTGTCTGATCAGGGTTTCCTGAAGGCTGAATCTTTTCTTCTCTGCATTTCTCAGTGTACAACCACAGAAGCAGATGTCATTGGGTCTAGCCTGCTGAAGTAAATACCAATGTTTAACTGGGATCCTTAATTGTTTGAAAGTACTATCTTTGCTAGTATTTTACATAAAGGTAAGCTCTTCCTAATAATCCTGACATTATGAAACTGTATTTAATATGTGATGAGATAGAAGTGTGCAGAACACTTTTGGCTCAGTAAAACAGTCTGAATGCTTTAATTTGCTAAGCCAAATAAAATGAAAGAATAACATTCAAAAAGTAGAGTTTTAAAATGCTTTCTTAGATGTTAAGCTAAATTTATCCAAGACCTATGTAACTCAAAGAAGTCTCTGTAGTCCCAGACAAGTTTAGAAAACAAAATTGAAAGTAAGTTTTACTGCTGTTATCAGCTGGTTTTTTCATGGTACAGTGTATCCCTAATTTTAGGAAGTCATTCTATCGAGGATTTGTGGACTCCAGAGGAGGGATGACAGATGATGTCCATATAAGAGGATAGATCAATTCATTGTGACTATGAGTAATAGTGCTAATCACAACAGGGTGGGTTTGAGCCAGGAATAGCTCCAAGGTATATTCAACTGATCAGACTAGTCAAATTCACTGTTTTACCACCTGCTCTCATGCTCCTTCTAGAACTTTGACTAATTTTAGATCTTGGAGTTGAATTAGCAATTTATAGTGCATGCTTACCAGATGCTGTTGACATAAAACAGCAACACAGTCAGGCTGAACACAATTTTCGAAGGTGACCTTGTGCCTGTAATATTAAAATCTAAGCTAAACAATAGCATAGAGTCACCTAATGCCAAATTAACCAAACTGAAGCAATAGATATTATACCATAGAAGTGTTTTGTTAGTATGAGTCACAGTCACCATAATTTAGCAAACAAATTGTGTAGTTCTGGCACATGACTCCGTCTGGTTGCTCATAGTGAAAGTTTCCCAATGTTGGACTTGGTTATTTGCAAATGATACATCTTATTTTCATGCATTTTGTGAGTACATCAGTTGACTGTTCTGCAGAAGACGAAGATATATTTTTTGTAGAAAAAGTATGTGTGCCTTTCTGCAAGCCAGCAAATCTGTTTTAATTTAAGCTGTCCCAGGCATTCCATACTGTTTTTTTCATGCCTGGTCAGTGTAACACAGGGAATGATGCAGAGGGCAAAAATGGATTTTACAAAGGGTCCATTCCATATAGTTAAAGCACAGATCTGAATGCAGTCATGTTCAGTTTTGGGCTTTTTTATCTTCCTTCTGCCAGAGATACACTGCATAGTATCTTTAAGTCAACTGACCACCAAAGGCAGGTTAAGAGGACCAGTTACCCAAGTTTTTGATTCTCAGACTATCATTCTGTTTTACCATTAGGACACTCTTTTCAGGAGAAAGGGAATCTAAAACAAAGATGTTGATCCCATTAGGATGAAGTGATAAATCCTTTTGTTTTGTTGTTTTGTTGTTGTTGTTGTTGTTGTGGTTTTGGGTTTTTTGTTTGTTTTGATTTTTTTTTTGGTAGAGCACCTATGGAAAAGCTAATCAATACATAGCTGCTATAGCAAGCATTTTTTCTTCCTCATATAACATGTTTATTTATTGTGCAGGATCTGTGGTTACATATCTAAGACTGACTGGCAGTGAAAACTGAACTGTGATTTAGCTGATGCATATAGTATGAAATTTATGTTAGTTGGATTTAATGTTCTCCTTTTGCTGCTAGAAGAGCCATAGGAGCTGTTGCCATAAGTAGAGAAGACAGGGATAGAATCCAGTCACCCAGAATCCAGTCAAATAACAAAACTGAAATAATCTTCTATAAAGTTTACTAGAAAATTTGTTCACAGATGCTACTGAGATTTCAACTACTGTAATCATTTTAACTGTTTTTTTGATTCAACTTCCATCACTGTTTTCTGATTCTTTCTATCCTGCAAAACTTTCCCCCTTCGGTGTATTTTTACAGTGGATGATTTCCCCTGGCAATAGATCATGATTCTTCCTAGAATATTTGCCTGAGAGCTTTTGCTTCTCCATTGGGAAGAGACATCAAAGAGTTATCATCTAATTGATTTTGTGTTTTGTCTTTTTCTTCCATGAAAAATTAGGTCAGCACAACACAGGATAAGGGAAAAAAAGCATTTAAATTAAGACATAGCCTATAGCTTCACCAAGACCTATTCATATCCATTGTAAACATTTTGTTAGGGGTTTTTTCTTAAGACATATTTGCTTAATAAGAATCTTAGGGGTTCCGTTTTTGGGTGTGTTTAACCTAAAATGTCAAGAGACTTGAACATCAAAATACAGTGACATAGATCACTAGAATATAGAGATTGAATAAATTGTCCAACTGAAATGTAAGCTTTGAAACTCCCTCAAGTTAGGCAGACTCCATTCTTTCTGAGTTAAGGCTGTAAAATGAACAACTTAACTGCAAGCATATGGACCCCTTATGTGCTGCCATTTCAAATGATGTTTAGCTCAAATTATTAAATCTCTGAACACTGAGATGGGAAGACCTTCAGCTATCTTAATTCTTTTATTGGATGTGTATCTATATGATATTATATTGGTATGCAAATAAAAGAGAGGTCGGTGTTGTGATAATTTTATAAATCTGTCAGTTACAATTCCCAGTGAAACCAATTGAGGTTTCACATAGAAAGGTGAACAGAAAATAGATTGCTACATGTCAGCAGCACGTTTCAAATTTAGAATCTTAGGATGATTTTTTTTCTAGTTATCAAAATGTGCTTATGTTCACAGCAAAACTTCTGAGATGTACGACTGTGCAGTGAAAAAAGAAGAGGGGGAAATAGCTGTGTGTAATGAATAATAATATTTCAGCTGCAAGACAATATGGTTAAAATAGCATTTCTACTGGATGAAACACCATGAGTTTTAAAAGTGATATTATTTCTTTGAGAATTGTTGTAGAAGGAAATAGAGAAATCTTCTGTAGGTTTTTGTAGTAAAAGTCAAGCCCTTTTACCTTCAGTTAATGGTTCTACTTTGTGTTTCCAATGATGCCTCATTCCTGGAAGTTTTCAAGCCAGATTGGATGAAGCTTTAGGCAACCTGGTCTAGTTGAAGGTGTCCCCATCTGTGGCAAATCATTGGCAGGAATAGATGATCTTTAAGCTCTCTTTCACTTCATGAAACTTGATAGATTCAATGAAGAAAGAAATTTGACTAATTAAAGCATTTCTTGAAGTTTCAATCTTCTGCTTTCAAATTGTAATAAATTGGTTGACAAAATAAAAGGCAAATGAATATTTCCAATTCTGTATCTTTAGCTGATGTATTTACATTGTGCAGATCAAAAATGTGAGACTTCATGAATACGAGATAACTAATTCCTGAGTTAGTGTGGATATTAATTTAAATGCTGAGGCCGACACAACTACATGTACATCTTTCTCAGCAGCCAAGTAGTTCAGTAACATTTGGAATGTGAATTAATTGTCCTGCTACTTTGCACAGAATTTCTTATCCCATACAGTCTCTGCTAATATTGCTGCTATGCAGCCAGGATGATAGCATACACTGACATTCATGCCAATCTCTAGATTATTTCCTATATATCTTCCCATTCAGGTAGCTCACTTTATCCAGATTTCAGACTACAAAAGATAGATCTGAGTTTTGCATGGCATCGCATGATATTTCTTACATTGCAATTTTTAAGTAGATTTATTGAGTCTCGCTGTTCCTGAGCTTATACTGAGTGCAAATGGATATAAATGTAATAGATGTTATCCACTACTTGTGTTTACCTTTAAGAAGCAGTGTCTGCTTTCTTCCAGAATGTGACAATGGACAACCAATTGTAGTGAAAAGTTGTTTACATTAATTCATGCAGTAAAATTAATTTTTTTTGTGAAGTCAGGCTACCTTTATGTATACTGCATGGTGGTTGACAGCCCATGAGCTAAATTCATTTCACATAATGTTTCTATTTGACTTGCCAATTTTTCAGGTGAAAGAAAGAAAATAGTTATACCATTACTCAGACTAGAAAAAGATAAAGGATTTATCCTCCACCATAAAGTGGTTGGAAAGTGATAGAAGCACTGCTTGTAGATGGGAAAAATAAAGGTCCCCATGCTTTTGCTGCCTTTACGTTGGCTGCACCATGAACCCAGTGCTCAAGGTGTGACAGTAAGCCCTCCTCATCCTACCTGCTTCCTTCCCCAACTCTTCAGAATTCACCTTTGCAACAGAAGTACACCTCAAAGGATTGAGATAGGGAGGTCAGTGAGAAGGATATAAGGCTACTTGCATGGGAATCATACAATACTGTCTCCAGAGGAAATATAAATCTTTTGGGAAAGCCACTGTTCCTTGGCTATGGAAAGAGCAAGGATAGGCCTGAATTTAACATTTCTACAAAAAGGGAAAAGGTCTGGCAAAGCAGGATCTCATTTCCACAAAGTCGAAGGCAAGTCTTGGCTGCCTGCATGCTAAGGATCTGTATGTAGTTCTACAAGTGAACCAAATGTTTACTCTCATTAGTGAGTTCTAGGTGACACTGTTATTGATGTCTGGATAAAGTCTTTTCTCACTTTGTCATACTTGACCATCTTGTGTCTGACCAACTTGTTAAGCTTCCACGATGACATGACTGCTGTGGTTGACAAGGGGAGTGCAGTGGATGTTGTCTGCTTGGACTTCAGTGAGGCCTTTGACACTGTTCCCTTAAGATCCTCAAAGAGAAGATGTTGGTGTGCAGGCTGGATGATCAGATTGAACACTGTCTGAATGACCAGGCTCAGATGATGATGATCAGCTATACAAAATCTGATTGGTGGCCAGTAACTGGTGGTGTACTCCAGTGGTCAGTACTCTGTCTAATCCTGTTTAATGTTCATTAGTGATCTGGATGATGGACCAGAGCATACCCTCAGCAAGTTTCATGATGACACAAAACTGGGTGAAATAGCTGATCAGATAATCATGCTGCCATCCAGTGGGACCTCATCAGGCTGGAGAAGTGGTCTGACAGGAGCCTCATGAAGTTCAGCAAGGGAAAGTGCAACATCCCGCATGCGGGGAGGAGCACCTCAAGCACCAGTATATGCTGGGGGCCACCCAGGTGGAAATCAGCTATGTGGAGAAGAACCAAGGTGCCCTGGTGGGCATCAAGGGCCAAAGGTATCCTGGGCTGCATCAGGAGAAGTGTTGCCAGCCAGTCCAAGGGAGATGATCCTGGCCCTTTCCTCAGCCCTGGTGAGGCCACAACCAGAGTACTGTGTCCAGTTCAGACCTCCTCAGTACAAGGGACACATGGACATATAAAGTCCAGCAAAGGGCTACAAAGATGTTGAAAGGACTGGAGTGTATCTCCTAAGAGGGAAGTCTGTGACTGTTTAGCCTGGAGAAGAGCAGACTTAGGAGGATTTTACCAATGCATAGAATGTACTAAATGGAGCCAGGTTGCTTTCAGTGCTGCCCTGTGACAGAATAAGAGGCAATGGCCAAAAAGTGAAACAGGACATTTCTTGTAGACATAAAGTAGTTCTGGGTGTGTGAGAGCTGATAGAGCAGGTTTACTGGGAAGTCCTGGGATCCATCCTTGAAATTTCAAAGGCCATCTGCATGTGATATTGGAACTGCCTCAGGGTAGCCCTGTTCGAGCAGAAGACTTGGGCAAGTTTTCTTCCAGAGTTGCCTTCCAATCTCAACCATTTACTGATTCTGTGAAAAGATAAAGATTATTTGACAATCTAGTTTCTAAGCTCTGCTTTCTGTTTTGACATATCTCAATTGTCTATAATGGGAGCTTAGACACCTACATATAGATATCTAAATATGGATATAGTCTTGAAGTGAAAGAAACATGGGTTATCTTGTTTTAACAAACAGAAACATACATTTTCATTTGTTAAAGGGTTTTACTTCAGCCACTTAGATTTTTCTCTAGCTCTTATGTAATTTTTTTATTTTATATTTCTGGTTTTCTTTCTTTTTTTTAATTTTCTACCTTTCTGCTAAACATTTATTTCAAAATCAAAACTTTCATTAAAAAATCTTTTGAGTCTAGATGATTCAGAAATAAGTAAAATTCTTTAATGATTTAATACAGAGGAATTAATAACAATAATTAAAAAAAAACCTAACAGGACAGTATTAAAACATTTTTGTTACATGACTTTCACTGCAGCATGATTTATGTCATTGAATGCTTGGGATATATGGTGTTATCTCTGTAGAGTTACAGGGGTCCATTCTCAAAAGGATGTGTATAAAATAATCTCTGAATATAAGTATTGATTCGTAGAGGGAAGAGATAGGGTTACCTGTGACCCAGTGGTACTTTCAATGCCCTACTTAGGATGCACTTAGGTTAAGCAGAAGTTCTGCAGGCAGGAGTTTCCCATGAGATGAGGGGAAATGTTTGAGGTATTCACAGTTTTTAAGTGTTATACAATTGTTAACCACCATGAGAAATACATAAGATATTTGTGCATTGTTGGATGTACTCCAGAGATGCTGAAGAGGTAGATTATAACTTTTCCTGACATTTCTTTTTTCTTTTTTTTTTCAGTCTCATTTTTTTTCATACATCATTAAAGTCCTGATAACTTTAAAATTACTTGTATGGTGGTTTGTCTTCCTATTCGCCTGGTTATTTACTGTCCATTAGTGTATAAAATTTCTGATAAAGAAAGCCCATCATATTTTCTTCTGCTATGATGACTTGCACATTTGGTAGCTTCTTCATCAGCTCATACTGCATACATCTTTTTCTTTAATGGAGGGAATGGAAATTACCTAGTTTGTAATGCAAGGTAAAATATGACACTACTGGAAATATTTTCATGAAGAAATAAAATGTATGGCATCTTTAGTACTATATATATGTCTCCTTGCAGAAAGGAAAACACCAACAGTAACTGACCCAGTTTCCCAAAAATCTGTCCCAAAAAGTGTGTATACCTCCATTCAGGTACAAGTGCACTATTCTGGTGTGGATGAAAGCTAAAAACCTGTCATGAACTACCCAGTAGCAAAACAATGGTCCAAAATATGGGAGAATAATAGTTGTGAGAAAACATTAATGTCATCAGAGTAAACTGTGTGTAAGGAGAGTAATTCTTGATGTGTTTGTTTTCCAGCAGCATTAGCTGCTTCAGAGCAAGTACCTATTTCTTGAGATGACTGTGCTTCATTAGTATCTGTGGTGTGGAACAAGGTACAGTATTACAGCTGTAGGTACAGCTTTGTCTTTTGATTTTTGCTTATTAAAAAAGTAGTTCCATGCCCACTTAAGTTCTGACAGGGTTGGCAGGCTGCTTCAAACTAAAAGGTGTGTCACATTAGAAATATTTCACGTAAACCTGGCCAAGTCTGAGCAAATGTCAGATTTACAAGCACTTTTGTCAAAAACATAAAGTTAACAATATGGAGAAGAAGGG
Organism: Ifrita kowaldi; assembly: GCA_013398055.1. Lineage (NCBI taxonomy): Eukaryota > Metazoa > Chordata > Aves > Passeriformes > Cinclosomatidae > Ifrita > Ifrita kowaldi. The sequence continues at coordinate 28,494 of VZRS01012042.1, read as the reverse complement.
GAAAAAACCCTCTTCTGAGCTGCGTAATCTTAATTGTTATTATAGCTGTAACATATTAGGAAAAAATACCTGAATTGAAAGGCGTTATTTTCATGCACGCTGTCTCTTTAATAATGAACTCCAACAGACAGAAAAGCTGGATGCCTTCTTTCTTGTAGTCAAGTAAGCTTTCATCACTTTTCCCTTGATGTTGGATTATAGAGCAAAGTTAAAAAGAAAAGTGAACCTCAAGCCAGGTTTTTAAATCCAGAGATAGGCAACAAATTTAAGTGCCCTGATTCTGAAATGCTGAGCCTCTGGCAACTTCCATTTACATTAAAGGGAGCTGCCCGGGGCTCAGCACCTGGAAATAAGGTCAGTGATTGAGGCACTTCACTGAAGATTGATAATTCAGAGATAATCCATAACCAGAGCACAAAATGATTGTACCCCTTTGGGAGGAGAGAAAATTCTGAAGTAAAAAACAGAGGGTTGTCATGTTAACACTCCTTACTGTTATTAAGCAGGAAGAGCAGTATCCATGGAAGAAATCAAAATGTATCTATTTTACAAAACATGAATATTAACATATTTGACACCTTTAAAAAAAAAAAAAAGAAAAGAAAAGAACCCCAAAACAAAACAAAGAACAAAACATTGAAACAAAGCCAGGGGAGGGGGGGGGAGTTTTAGGGGACAGCATGATTTGAAAAGTCAAGTTTCAGATCATTGAATCATGGCTTTGCCTTCTACTGGCTAGTCTGCTTCTGAAGGGTGATACTTTCATCTCAGAATTTCATTCTTTCACCCAGTGTGCAAGAAGCCTCTCCACACACAGAGCTGAGGTACTTGTTTACTCCTTCTGCCCAGGTAGGGAGCTAGGTGGCGAGTCCGCAGAGGGACACAGAAGGAGATATGTGGTTATGATCTCAGGCTATTAGCAGGTCTCACTCAAGTCATTACTTGGCTAAATTGCTATTGGCTCATCCTTTCCTGGCTTTGTTTTAAAGGCAGATGTGTCCCAAGAAGTAATAACACAAGCTCCATATGTAGTGGTCTTTTTGTGGGCAGGGGGCATCTGAGCTGGGGTGTATTTTTTGCTATTTTAGTGTGCAAAGGTCATTGTTTGAGCAAATTCTCACCACAAAACTGGCCAAAACTGGAGGTATAGTTGGCTTATCATGCAACACCCTTGTTAAAAAGGATATTTTTTTTCCAGGTCCCACCACTTCAAGGACTTGGATCATCAATTTTCTATTTTCTACATTCCTGTGGTTATTTCTTTCATTGCTTAACTGCTTTGTTCTTTAGCTTTTTGCTTGGAAATTCACCCCCATTATTCAGCAACAGAACCCCATTTTTTTCTATTCCCTTTTTTTTTTCCCCACATTCAGGTAGAAATTCTGCATGTAGGTTTGATCCTGTCAAAAGCATGGATCAGGAGGTTCCATTAAATCTAATTTTCCCTCTTAGCTGTGTCCTCAAGGTGATTATAGTAGTACCATGATGTGTTTTGTTTGGAAATTAAAAATGTTGAAAGGAGGGAAAGGAAAAAGAATTTTCAGTAGTTCTGTCAAGTTACATTGTTCTAACCCTTCATTTTCTTTTGAGCTCCAGCATGTATTTTTTATCTGATTTTTCCTCTTAATTTTGAGTTATCTACATCTCCCCAGCACTAAGCTATCTCATGGTATGAGCTGTGCTAGTACTCACATTAAAAACATTAATTTTCAAGGATTCTTTACTGGGCTGTGAAAATTTGCTCTAGGCAGACACATGCCTCGAGGCCGTGATGCAGAAGGAGGCTTGTGCAATCTGCAAGGCCATTTTATGACATTGTTTCTTTCCCGCAAGGACTCCAACCTGAAAGTTCCAGAAGTTTTCATTTTTGTGTCCTAATCTGCTGAAACTCTGCAGAGTTCTGTCTAGTTACTCCAGGGATTCAGAGAAGCTTTATGTCAAGGAGCACCAGCCAGCTCGGAGAATCCAAACTCGGCCTTTCTCCCTGCAAAACATGCTGGTGCACATTACAACCACATATCAAATCAGCCTCAAACTGCTTTGAGGCAGCCCAGATGTCCACAGTGACCTGCCTTAAAAATGCCCTTCTTTACATGAATGAGCCTGCCAGCAAATACACTTTTCCCCTCAGAAACTGATTCATAAATTTTCTGGACTCTGGACAAACTTTGCTTACAGACAGAGATTAGAGCTGTGTATGTGTGAAAAGCTAACACTTAGGGAAGTGTAAAATCCTCCAGACAAATGTAAAAAACCCAGAAACTGCTAGAAAAATGTACCTGAAAATAAGTAATGAGAAATTCTTGATTTAATATCTCTCTGCTTTGTTTTAATAGTCTAAGGCTGTGTTTCAATACTCTTGGACTGTGCAGTCTCAAATGTAGGATAGCACTTAGCAAGAGCTTCTAGATAATCCCATGGGGATTTTACAGGATCTGCAGAGCAAGGGGGCCGTAGGAGCCATTACCTTATAAAAATTAGACTAGGTCTGGGGTTAATCATGGTAGGAACTTTGTGAAAATGTTATATGGGAGTGTCCTCTTCTTGGATGGGATGGAGTTAATTATCTCTTAGTAGATCATATAGTGCTGTGTTTTGGATTCAATATGAGAATTATGTTCTGCATTGGTCCTCATGATGTATAGTGAGACTACCTATGATGTGACAACTCACACTTGTACTGCCCTTCACTCTGCTGAGTGAGGGAGGGAAGGAAGGAAGGAAGAAAGGAAGGAAGGAAGGAAGAAAGGAAGGAAGGAAAGAAGGAAGGAAGAGGAAGGAAGGAAGGAAGGAAGGAAGGAAGGAAGGAAGGAAGGAAGGAAGGAAGGAAGGAAGGAAGGAAGGCTGCCTAGTGGTGTTTCCTGTAGAAGTGACATGGTGTGTGACAAGGTTCCTGTTTGAAATCAAGTGAACCAGCACAGAAATTCAGGCAGTGATTGTGACCGTTCAGTTATTTTCAGAGGAGGGTAAAATACCTGGGTTATGACTGTGGGGAAGGAAGAGCAAGAGTGGGAGAACCTGTGAGTTTCATTTACGTAGTGTACAAATGCAAGGGCAGAAGATGCTAAGGGTACACATGAAAAATAGAGAGTTGAGAACTAAAGAAGCTAGTCAAATATGCTTGTTAAGTTGACCTACTTTAGTTCAGACAGTGGCCTCTGAGTGTTCCCCAGATGCTAAATGAGGCAACATTATGACTGTAAGTGCTGGTTAACGCCCCATCCTTTTGGCCAGTAGGGAGATCAGTTTTCTTCCTGACAAATTACATTATAGAATCATATGCAACTAAGTTTTTTTTTATATTCTTCTGATCACCTCTGCCAAGCACAGCACAGATATAGAGAGCTGTTACAGAAAGCATAGAAAATTGTGTTGTAAAGCATTGCTGCAGGTATGTAGTCCAACCTTTTTCTCAAAGCAGGGCTAACTTCAAAGTTAGGCCAGATTACTAATGGCTTTTCTTCAGTAGTTTTGGAAATTTCAAAGGATGGTAATATAGCAGACTTTCTGTACCTACTACTTCTGAACCACTCTTATTGTGAACAACTTTTATTTTTTCATTTTGACTATTTAAAATTCCTTTGCTTCTTCCCCAAAGCAAGGAGTACCTCAGAAATAGATTATTCCAAGACCCAAGCAATACCTCTGAACTTCTTTCATTTAAGTGGAATATACATTTCTGACACAATTTGAGGTACGACCACATATTTTTGTAGCTTTCCAAATGCAGTCTGAACAAGAATATTTTATGTAAATATAAATTCTGTCAATCGTTTCCTAAGCTGACCATATTATCTTTAATGTTAAAACCTTGATGTTAACCTATCAAATCTTATTCTTTTTTTTGTTAGATTTCTTCTACTTGTTTTTACAACCTCTGGTCATTGAAAACTACAAGCTTATTTTGTAGTTAAACAGTGTTTTGTTTTTATTCAAATAACAGTGCTTTAAGAGCAATTTTGTATAACGGCTGTTTTTTGGAAAGCACGCAAGGTGTATTGGTATTGGTATTCTTTTACATTTATTGACAAACAACTACTAAAACATGNTTTCTGGACTCTGGACAAACTTTGCTTACAGACAGAGATTAGAGCTGTGTATGTGTGAAAAGCTAACACTTAGGGAAGTGTAAAATCCTCCAGACAAATGTAAAAAACCCAGAAACTGCTAGAAAAATGTACCTGAAAATAAGTAATGAGAAATTCTTGATTTAATATCTCTCTGCTTTGTTTTAATAGTCTAAGGCTGTGTTTCAATACTCTTGGACTGTGCAGTCTCAAATGTAGGATAGCACTTAGCAAGAGCTTCTAGATAATCCCATGGGGATTTTACAGGATCTGCAGAGCAAGGGGGCCGTAGGAGCCATTACCTTATAAAAATTAGACTAGGTCTGGGGTTAATCATGGTAGGAACTTTGTGAAAATGTTATATGGGAGTGTCCTCTTCTTGGATGGGATGGAGTTAATTATCTCTTAGTAGATCATATAGTGCTGTGTTTTGGATTCAATATGAGAATTATGTTCTGCATTGGTCCTCATGATGTATAGTGAGACTACCTATGATGTGACAACTCACACTTGTACTGCCCTTCACTCTGCTGAGNACAGCACAGATATAGAGAGCTGTTACAGAAAGCATAGAAAATTGTGTTGTAAAGCATTGCTGCAGGTATGTAGTCCAACCTTTTTCTCAAAGCAGGGCTAACTTCAAAGTTAGGCCAGATTACTAATGGCTTTTCTTCAGTAGTTTTGGAAATTTCAAAGGATGGTAATATAGCAGACTTTCTGTACCTACTACTTCTGAACCACTCTTATTGTGAACAACTTTTATTTTTTCATTTTGACTATTTAAAATTCCTTTGCTTCTTCCCCAAAGCAAGGAGTACCTCAGAAATAGATTATTCCAAGACCCAAGCAATACCTCTGAACTTCTTTCATTTAAGTGGAATATACATTTCTGACACAATTTGAGGTACGACCACATATTTTTGTAGCTTTCCAAATGCAGTCTGAACAAGAATATTTTATGTAAATATAAATTCTGTCAATCGTTTCCTAAGCTGACCATATTATCTTTAATGTTAAAACCTTGATGTTAACCTATCAAATCTTATTCTTTTTTTTGTTAGATTTCTTCTACTTGTTTTTACAACCTCTGGTCATTGAAAACTACAAGCTTATTTTGTAGTTAAACAGTGTTTTGTTTTTATTCAAATAACAGTGCTTTAAGAGCAATTTTGTATAACGGCTGTTTTTTGGAAAGCACGCAAGGTGTATTGGTATTGGTATTCTTTTACATTTATTGACAAACAACTACTAAAACATGGCTATGAACAATATGTTATTTTCAAGATTACTTCAACAAATATTAGTTGCTAAGTCTTCAGCCAAAAAATATAGTAATACATATGCTTATGTCAACCCTAGAACTTCCATTTTGCTAACCTTGTACTATTTGTGAAAACCTAGCTTTTACTAAAAGTTTAGATTGATAAAAATATGTATGGAAGAATTTTTAGTATAAAAATCCCTTTTTGTTGGGATAATTTGAAATATGTTTTTAATGATCTCTTTAAAGGCATATTTGTGTTGATTATGACAATATGAAATTAAGTACACAGAAATTAGATACCTATTACACACAAATTTAGCAAAATATGTTATATTCTGCTAACTTACTGTGGCATGGGCTACATATGCTGAGTCTTGATATAATAATTTACTCTACAGGAAAAATCTTCAGAAAAATAGGCAATATCTTTCTTGTGAGTAACCTTGTATGAAGTCACATAAATGTAATTAGTAGTAAGACTTTAACTGTGATTAGTTAGTAATAGTTTTCTGAAATTTCACCAAAATTGCTGGATTATCTTTTGAAAACATTGGGCTAAATCTCTTCATCCTAAGAATGATGATGGTCATTAATTGGTAATGGCTAAAAAAATATACTTTTGGAGGTCTAGATATCCCTGGGAGGTTTGCATAAATAACTAGTGAAGGAGTGTCTTTGGTATTACATTTTGAACGTGTTGGCATACAATCAGATTTTCTAAGCAGAAGCATAATCATGGTTATTATAGCAAACTAATACCAGAGTATATCTGTTTTTACAAATATTTCCGGAAGTCACTTTGGAAGCAGTGAAAGAATATGTCCCTTTCACAAAACTTATATTTTAAGTATGTAGTAATTTTCTGTAGGATAGCAAGACTACTGGACCTACATATAGACAGGAAACATTTGGAAGAAAAATGACTACAAGTCTGTTAAGCCTGGAGAGAACAACTTTGTTTAGGATGTCTACGAACAGTGCATTACTAGAAACTTGGCTAGAAGATAAGTCTACTATAATCACAAAAATAAGTTTGCAACATCTTTACACTCTTCCCCAAGCACCCGTCTTTGGCCCCAGTAAGATGGATTTTTGCTCTGATCTGGTTCAGGCACTCTCATATCCATTGGCAGAAAAGCAGTTGATTATTATCTCCATTCTTACTATGAATGAATATTGCAAACCTGATCCCCAGAATAACATGATGAAAGAACGAGTGTACATTTTTTGCCATATATGATCAAACCTTAGTATTTACTAAAAGCAATCTTATTAATTCAACCGCCTAAAGTTTATTTACAGCACAAGGACAAACAAGCAGAATCTCTTTTGATGCAAAAATGTTTCTTTGTTAAGTAATTTTCTTTTGGTTTGGTTTTTTCTGTACTTTCAGCTACATAAAATACAAAGAACAAGTGCTCAGTTGCTGAAGATATCAGATGGAAAACATAAAAGTTTATGTTTAAATGAATCTAAATCTGTGTTCTAGACCTCAGCTGGAAATGGATTTGAAATTGACGAGCACAACAGCTGAATGTTATGTGCACTTCTTTGAAATGGCCAACTTCAGATGATCTCAACACCCTCTAAACTCTTAAAGATAATAGGCCAGATAAAAACAGATTCCAAATTGTTCAGAGCTTTATACTGTAGGTTGTCATATAGCAATTTTAAAATCAATTTGGTGTTGAACAGTAAGCCTGTGTAATTCTCTCCGAATTCAAGTTTCCTACTGAGATACCCTACTGCATGCTCAATCACAGCATCTGTATTCTGTATGCTTAGGAAGAAATTGCATTTAGGGGAAATATTCAGAAAGTCATGCAGCAACCTAATTCTATATGCCAAGATATTTAGACAACATATGGTAGCATACACAGTAATGGCATTTTGTGAGCCGTAGCTCAGTAAACTCAATCTGGACATGAAGTTCCAAGGTCATGTTCTTGACACTGTTGCTGATATAGTGTTTAAAGTATTAAAGTAATATTTCCTATTTGAAAATACCAACTAATTATCCTTATTTCCTCTGTGTATTTTTTGTCTATCAGAAGAAAAAAAGAAGGAGTAGTAGAGGAATAAAAACCTACCAATATTTCCTAAACTGCCCAAAGCTCATGCAGTAGGTAGCTCTCAGCATCCTTTTTTTTGCTTACTTGTGTCTTATTCTGTAAAAAGCTATCTCAACATTTGATGAACTGTGTTTTAGATGCTAGATGAAGTAAATATTTTCAGAAACTATGTATACACATTTTATTTCAAGAGAATTGTGTATCACTGTATTTAAAGCAGCATTTACTATTTGGTGACAAATATATTTCATTGATTTCCATATATAATTTTCCCTCCAACAATGAGAGAGAACTTATTATCCATAATAAAGAGTTTGCATTTTCTCAAAATTAAATGCAAACCTCCAAAATCTATTTATAGATCCTATTAGAGATGCTGGCTCTTGTGCTTAAGTAGAAGCTTTATATTTTTAGCAATACAGGTGTTAAACTTACAGCTTAGATCCAAATTTTAAAGGAAGTGAAGACTTAGGAAAATATTGAAAAAAATTACACATTAAGAAAAAATATGTAAAATTTCATTATGTATTGTATTACTTGACTGAAATAATTTCTGTAATTTACCACCATTTTGGTGCAATTCATTTTATCTCTATTTTGACAAATTTTTTTCACTCCATTCGGGATGCATACCTTCAACCAGGTGAAACTGGAATATGCTGTTCCATTGCCAAGTGTCTCAGCCTTGGTTAAAGTACNTTTTTTTTTTTTTTTTGGTTCCATCTCCCTCTTTCTACAAAACCTGCTATAATAGGTTCCTCAGCAAATTGTGAAGCCACCTTCCATTAGTTTTTGGAGCAAACAATTTTGTTGTTTTGAAAAATGGATACTACTTTTAATCAAATTTCTTTGTGCTTGAATATTAATGTCTTTTTTGCAGTCTTCTTAAGCATTGCAGAATTACACTCAAAAAGTTGAAGCATCTGTCCTTCTAAAATTTTTCAAGAACATTTAGTATGATGCTGGGCTCTTATATGCTTCTCTTTTTTCAAGCTGTTAATAAGTTGAGAACTTAGGCATCACCCTTCACAATCGCTGCAGCAATTCTCCAGATCTGTTTCAGAAGATATGCATATTTTTAGATGACATATAGTGCATCAAAGACATGGTATTCTTCAATGTTCTTTCTAGTCTTAGATTAAAGGGTTCAAGTAACAATCAAAAGTAACAAACATGCATAGACATAGTTTGGCATAAAGGAATATCAAACTATTCTAATCATGTTGAAGCTTTTGTGGCAGTTTTGGAGGAGGAGAGGGGAAGGAGGATGTTTTTGCATTAGCACCTTTTTATTTTAGCTGTTTCCTTAAATGCTAGCTTTTAAAGGAATCTAGAGAAGAACGCATAAACTTACAATGGCCATATTATCTTTTTTTAAAATTACAATGATACATGCATTGTATCGCTTGAGAACAGTAAAATATTTGATAGAAGCACTTAAAAACAGATAATAAAATATTACTTAAATTAAAGTTTTCTTTGCTGTAGTATGGTTCTCTTAATGGTACTATAAGAAAATGCTAATTGCAGAATTGAAATGACAGTATACAGTCTAATGTAGGGCAGTAAGTCGTTTAAGAGAGACAACGGGAACAAGCTCTTCTTTAATTCAAAGAACTAATATAGCTGAATAATTTATAGGTAGCATAGTTGATATGACCCAAGATTATGGTGAGAGAATGTATTTAGACAGCACATTTAAGCATAGGCTTAAACAGCACAAGTTTTTCTACAATGTATATGACAATCAGGCACTCCAAGCTAAATACTTGATGGCAGCTTCAGCTGGGTGGACCAACCTCAGCTACTGGTTTGTGGGTTATCAGTATGATCCCAAGTAGTTCAAAGATGTTATGTGCTGGAATTCCAGTAGCAGTGCTGCCAGTATTTTAACACCACCATCCTCCTTGACCACAGAGACACATTTATCCTGCGGAACAAGATGATACAGAAATAGTGGGTTCTTTGGTTTTTTTCTGTTAATTGGAATTTTTTTTTTTCCCGGTGTATGACTAGGAGAAGTTCCTTTCAATAATGGCAGTCAGTAGTTCAGTGAGTAGGGCATACCTTGTTTAGGAAAAAATTCTCAATTCTCAGCCATACAGATGAGGAACGCAGCTTGAAACTTGAATTTCTGTTTCCTGGGGGACTGCAGCACAGCCAACATATGTAAGGTATCACCTGAGAAGGAACAAGGTGAGTTTCAAAGAGGAAGAGAGAGACAGACCTCAAAAAAAGTTTAGGAGAAGAAAATGTATGCTAAACAGGTGTGACTAAGCCAGAACATTGTACTATATGGTTTAAGAAAGCACAGATCACAGCTGAGCAATTCAGCAGTACCACAATCTGGGTCAGCAGAAAATGAAAATAACTCATTTATTTCTTGCTGATTCTTAGTCCATGTAAGTTGAATTTTGTAACCTGTATGATCAAAGGTTGTAGAAAAAACTGAAGACTAATGGTGTTTGGTCCTTTTTGAAAGATACCAACAAACAGTGAAGCTAGTCCTAAGTATTAGAAGGCTTGCAAAAACTCAGCTTTTGTGCAGTGCTGCAATACATCTTTTTCATTATTTTTTTTCGGAATGGTGTTATTGTTATGTTATTGGTTATGGTGATTGCTGAGGATTTCAATCAGTAATTTCTTTAGGAAGAAGATTACAGTACTTCTTTCACTTAACCTGTCCACATAAAGCAGTCTTAATGTCTTTTATGAAAAGAAGCAACATGCCCTTGTTCATGTTTTGTGTAGGTGGGGGTCCTGCTCTCCAGTTGTTGATCTGAAGGTCTAGTAATACATACACCTTGGTGAACTAATCCACTTGAAATAAAATAGTGGTGATTTCCACCTGGAAAAAGTCTTTCACCTCATGGACCAACCCCTTTTGCTTAAATCAAAGTCCTTTTATCTGTATTGACATCTAGAGTAGGTTTATTTTGAAAAAGGAGACAAAAAATCCCCCCAAAACTCCAAAGAAAAGTTGCTTTGTTCCATTCCCATTAATTCAATGCAAGCTCACATCCTTTACTTTATGAAGAGTGTTAAACGAATGATGAAAACTTTAAAATTCTCACCTGAGTTCCCTATTTGCTATTTATTCATGCAGTTCATCAAATCCCATGAGTTCCATCAAATTTCAGGCTCTGCTAAGCATGTGTTTTGAAGGACTTTAAAATGTGATTAGAGAGAAACAGTTCAAATCGTAGTTAAAATAACTAAGATGGTAAGGACCCTGAGTCATACAGAGAAACCACAGAAACCACATGCCCTTCCATAATTTCTTTCATAGTAAATGTGATGGCTGATTTACCTCAAGGCATTGTTTCCACCAGAGATAATGGCTTATGGCAGAGAGTTATGCAATGTTAATGGAGTTGCAGAGGCTGTTGATCATTCCATAATGGAACGACAATCCCTCATGTCTGACCCTGTTACCCCTCTTGGCAAAACCACACTGTGCAACACCAGAATTCTGATCCAAGGACATTTTGGATTCATTTTGTTCATGTTCTTGTTCTTTATACCTTGGTATGATAGCAGAAATAATTGGCAGTAATTAACATGCTTAAGAAAATACTCTGTCAAGCCTTGAAAACCACATGGAATTGGTCTATATCTTGGCTTCACCACTGACCTGGATGAACGAATGTAAAAATAACCTGTTTAAGCACGTCACAACTATTCACTAGTTATTAAATATTTTTATGCCGATATTCATAGCACGTTATATCTCTATCTGCAGCTCTTGAAAATAATTCCCAGTAGATCAAAGTAATTATATAAAGGCATGTTAGGAGTTTTTGTGATGGCCAGACGAAGAATTATTTTGTCGTTCCACCATACCTACACTTCAGGCTGAAATGATACCTTTGTGAATTAATCAATATGAAAACCTAAGATTTGAAAATTTTAAAAGAATTGAAAAGGGAACACAAGAACACAAGGTAAAAAATTTCTTTCCAGTTTTGTTTGCAAAGGCATGTACTAAGAATCACAGAATAACAGAATATGCTGAGTTGGAAGGGAACCACAAGGGTCATCGAGTCCATCTCCTGGACCTGAACAGGACATCCCCAAAAGTCACACCATGAGCCTTAGAGCATTGCCCAACTGCCCCTGGAGCTCTGTCAGGGTTGGTGCTGTGGTTACTTCTATGGGGAGCCTGTTCCAGTTTCCAACCAGCCTCTGAGTGAAGAACCTTTTCATGATATCCAACCTAAACCTCCCCCAGCTCAGCTTAAGGCCATTCCCTTGAGTCCTCTCACTGTCACCAGGCTGAAGAGATCAGTGCCTGCCTTTCCTCTGCCCCCACAAGGAAGCTGTAACTGCAATGAGGTCTCCCCTCAGTCTCCTCTTCTCCAGGCTGAACAGACCAAGTGCCCTCAGCCACTCCTCACACGGCTTCCCCTCCAGGCCCTTCACCATCCTCGTGCCCTCCTTTGGACACTCTCTGACAGCTCAATGTCTTTTCTGTGTTGTGGCACCCAGACCTGCCCCCAGCACTCGAGGTGAGGCTGCCCCAGTGCAGAGCAGAGCGGGACAATCCCCTCCCTTGCCTGGCTGGTGATGCTCTGCCTGATGCCCCCCACGACACGGGTGGCCCTCCTGGCTGCTAGGGCACTGCTCATTCATGTTCAACTTGTCATCAACCTGGACCCCAGGTCCCTTTCTGTGGCACTGCTTTCCATCATCTCATTCCCCCGTACGAGTCTGTTCTGGGATTTGTGCATATTTAATACTAACAGGCCAGTCTGGGGGAGGGAGGTATCTGCAGAGTGGACAGAGTGAAATGTTTGGATAACATCAGAGATCCTATTTCACCACTTAGTGCAAAGATATTACAAAAGACTCAGTTGGAGCCAAGTGAATACCCCAGAGGTCTAGACAGGAACCCAAATGCCATGCAGATCTTAGCATTACAACTGAAATATTTTCCAATATCTTTCAAACTTAAGTTTGAAACATCAAGCCTAGAAAACATTATTTTGTTAAAAATGTTAGGACAGATTTTATTGGTACAATTGTTAGAGATGCAAAAAAAAACCCTAACAATTTTTATTCTGATTATCAATATTATTTGTTTTTAAAGATTTCCTGATAACATTTTCTCCTACATCTTTTATCTCCTCTCCTCTTCTCATCAAGGTCAAAACCCATAAAACCCTCCCCTCCCATTTTGGGAAACTCTCATTAGTGAGAATTACTAAAACAGGATTTTCTGAATACTGGAAACTGAATATTTTATTTAAATTTCTACCTTGCTTTCAAGATTCTCTTTTCTTTCCAAATATTTCCCCTTGCCAGTAATAAAAGTTTTATGATTAAAGTAGTTTAGTATATGTCCTGGTTCTGGCCAGGACAGCTATTTTTTGCAGTAGCCAGGAGGGGCATAACCAGACCCAGAGGCTGTCCTGTACCACCTCACACCATACACGGGGGGTGGGTGGAAGGGGGTCCTTTCCCATCAGGGTCACACCGGGTTTCACAGGGTGTGCATTTGCATGTGAATTGATTGGTTTTTTTGCACACCATTATTAATATTGACACTGTTCGTTTCCTGCCTCATTGCTGTTTCCAGTAAATTGTTCTTATCCCAGCCCTTGATCTTCACCTTTTGTGTCTCTAATTCTCCTCCACATCCTGCTGCAGGGGGAGGGGATGAGGGAAGGCAGAATGAGTCAGAAATGCGTTGTTTAGTGGGAACACTAAATTGGGGAATACCATTCTTAAAAACCACAACAGTGTGGTAACTCTGAATTCTTTGCTCACACATGAAAACATATTAGATTTGAAGCTGATGGTAATTTTTTTTAGTTTTGTTTATGCTTCCTTTACCGATGGTACTCTGCAGAGCAGTTATGCTACTAAATATTATCTAGCATTACAAAGGGGATTTACAGGGAAATTACCTACACCCTTTGGTTGCAGCACCATCATACAAGTATGAGGTACTGCTGATAGATTCTTTCTCACTCTTTTCCTCTTCTCTCTTTTCATAACCGTCGTGTCCTGTCATAAGAAGGATATTGTTTCCTATGGCATTTCTTTCAGATTCGTAATTTAGGAATGTACAAGCAGCAATATGTAAAAGGTTGGGAAGGAGGTGGATTTTTGTATATCTCTAGCAGATTTTTAATGCAAAATATATCAGATGATTTGTGCATCTAGTAGTTTGTAAGATATTATCCTTCCCTTTCAGCTTTAGATTGCAGTAGTCATTGGATGTGAGTCCCAAATTTTGTTTCAGCCTGCACTCTCAGTCTTGGCTTATGTACTTTCTTTCAACCCAAGCATAAAAATTCCCCAGCAATTTATATGACACAGAAAAATATATTTTACAACACCCATTTCTCTGTGTTGGGGCCCTGACAGTGAAGAAATCTCAAGAGAAAGGTAAACTAAATTTCTGTATTGCTGTAGAAGAAGCTGCAATACTAAGATACTGTATTTAGGAAATAGCTCTCTTCTTTGTAAACCTGTGAGAGACAGCACCCTGTTAATATCAAATATTCTGAGGCATTCCATTGGTGGCAGAAAAAATATTTCAGTTTATTATAATTACAAAGTTTTTAATAGATTATTTTTTCGCCTCTCAAAATTTTATGCATCCGTAAGCTTTAAATTAAAATATATGTGGCAACAGCTCCGTCAATGACTTATCCTTATCATTCATTATCACCACCTTTTGGTGAGACTGGATTCAGTGAGAGCAAATTGAAAAAGTACTTGAGGTTTTTGTGTCCAGTGTGCCAAAGGGGAAGAGCCCAATTCACCTTCTGTGTAGAAATAAATCAGGGAGAATTCTAGAAGTTAATGCATTTACTTTGGGTAGAAAGTAGTTTTAGAAAGTAAGTCTGAAAGAGTAGCTATTTTCTTCAAGAATTGCACCTCTGCTCTGGGAGATAGATGACAATAACTTCAGCTATAAAATCTGCTCAGCAGAATTTTACCAGTCCTGGAATTGCACACACTAGTTGTGGTGGGCAGTGTTGCCCTGTGCACATGCTTGGAGGTGTTTATCAGTTACAGCCTCTTAGTCACTCTTGTCTGTGCTGTACTTATATTGCTGTACGCACTCTGTATTCTGTAAACATAATTTGCCTTGCTGTGAAGTTGCAACTTTCCTTTGTTGATTTATCTCTGCTCGTAAAAAAGATAGAGCACAAGTGAAACACAATTTAATTTTAATTATATGGGATACTAATTTCCTTCAGAAGCTTTAAAAAAATCACTAGTACATAGTATCGTATAGGTTAGCAAATATATTAGTAGCGTGGTCTGACTTTTAAACATTAGTGAAACCCATTGTAAACAAGAGGTCAAATCTTATCTGTATGCATGATTACTGGAGTGTGTATATGCAGCAACTGTTTTCCTTGGGGAGTGATAAAAATAGGGGCACTACCAAGCAGGTTGAAGGAGTGAAGCCAGTCAGTTAAAAAATATTAATGTAGAGGTTTACAGGATGTGACTTGTTTCCAGTTTCCCAGAGTTTTAAATGTACAGGAAAACTGCAGGTAGAACTTTGTGGAAGTCCAAGCAGTCTCTTGCTTCTCTTGATTATTAAAAGAAAGTCTTAGTGTTTCATTTAGGCTATTATTATTAGCTGGAACTGTTGCATGGAAGGACTTACCAGTTTCTATCTTGACCATGGTGTATATTTTGCATATGATAAAATTGCTCCACTCTGTGTTTTGAAAAGAACATGGTGAAATGCTTTATTTTTCAGCACATCTTTTTCTTAAATTATCTTTCACGTATTGGCTCTCCCTCTTCTGCTTCTAGAACAGCATCTTTCTTTCTAAGAATTGCATCTGATTGAGGTAGTAAGGATTTGAAACATGGTAGTATGGCTGTCACACAAAATTATATTTAAACACATCAAAAATAATTGTTGAAATATCAAGAAAAAGACATTGGAAAACATATATATTTTAGTCTCATTTTTCAGTCAGGAGTAAATGCACAGATTGTAAAGGTTATTCTTGTTTATTAAGGTATTTAATGTGATATTCAAATTATTGGCATATGTTTTACGTGATTTTATACTGTGTTTGTGATCCTTTGCATTGGTTGTTTGGGCCATTTTGATGATTAACCAAATTAGTAGGCCAATGAGTTTTTCAGCAAATACAGACTAATGGAGTAGGTGTTACCTTTCATATTGGGGAACAATAACCACATGTCACTGGAATATAAATTCATATAAATCACATCTCAATATGCAAATCTGTATTGTCACTACTGCTGCAAGTCTGTGAAGCCCAACAGGACAGAAAATACTAACATTTTGTCTTTAAATGTTCAAAACCATAAAATAAATGAAGCGTGGGTATTGATTGTCTTCGCCCTACGTTATCCACACAGGAGCTATTAAGAAGGCTTTTTTATCTTCTTTTCATGCCTTGTTTTCTTATACTGTCTAATGAAGAGCTTCACTTAAAACATAACATTCTACTGGCTTGAAAGTACATTTCTATGATACTAAAAAGCTATTGTTATGCATTAAAGGCTTTTTACTGCTGTTTTTATTGATGTGTTGCATTGTATAGAATAATAAAATTTTGTAGTGTGGGAATTGTTTAATTAATTTTTACTTTTAAATTATATTTTGACCACTTTAAAAACAACCTAGAATCCTGATTTCAAAAAAGCAGTTACCCTTGAATTTCAGATTGTCATGCTGTTAGACTACCTGCCAATAATTTAGAACTGTGGAAAAACCAAATTTTTTTTTCCCTTGTTAGTTGCTAAAGTTTCAATACAGGGATTTTTGGACTACAAATTACAGTGTTTATCCCACACTGAGGAAACTAGATTTTTGTGCTACTTTGTTGAAATTCAAGTATTCTGGTGGATGAAAATTGATTTCATGACAGCAGTCTTGTGGCAAGGAAAAGAAAAAAAGAAAATAATTTAATGGAAAAAAAGAACAACTGGTACTTAGTTTACGCTGGTTAGCAGCTATGTGCATGCACTGAAATATTTGGTGAAAACTTACATGTTGTAACATTGTAACTGCAGGAGGTGATAGAATTAATCTTTGTGGGCTACTTTGAAGTTATCTATAGACTAAACTCTTGCTGTAGGTTCTGTAGTTTGTTGTATACTCTAAGCTCTTATCTGAAATGCTGGATTTTAAAATGTGTTACTGGTCACCTTTAGGTTATCACGAGACTTTTCAGAATGTAATCTGAAAAGGAGTCAAGATTTTGGAGCAAATAGCTTTCCTCTGTTTGCTTTGTTTTTCCTCTCCTCAGAGCACAAGTAATATATCAGTAGGTCTTCCATGTAAGTTAAAAAACCCAAAATCTGCACTGTTTAGTTGCAAAGGAGAGTCTCTAGGCAGCCCAGCAAAGTTTGAATTCAGAACCTGAGCTGGGGGATTTTCTGGCACTTACCTCTTGTAGGCATTATAACATCCCTGTCTGTGCACCTTCCTGAGAGGATGATGAGTAAATCTTTGGTATTTCTCAACCTTACCTGGAGCAAAGTGATTTAACTTGGATAAAGCATGAGGATTTTAGGCTGTTCAAGTCAGCATAAATCAGAGTCTCAGAAATTCCAGTGAGTTAGTTATCCAGGACCTGGACTGAGGAAGTCTCAAGTGCCTCTAAGGTTACAAACTAAAAAAGAGAATGAGTTGCTAATTCAATTATACAAAAAAATTTTGTGGTATATAAGCTTTCTGAGTTAAACAAGTGTGGGGTGGGGTCAACATACTTTTTTTTGCCAGATTTTTCTTTCCAATAATTGTATGTTTTACTCGCAAGGTCACTGTTGAATTTTTCCAGATCTACATTAAATGCATTGCAGCTACATTTTTTGAGAATTAATTCAAAGTTTTTTTGCCACAACAGAGCTTCAAAACTCTGTGTCTGTAGAAAGCAAGCTTTATGCATGCTCAGGTATGACATAATAATAAACTTAGTCTCACGGATTCTGTTGTTACTGAAACTATATTTAGTTTCTCAGGTAGATTTTTATTTCTAAGAAACACGCAATGGGTAGATGCAAGTGTCCAAAATCTTGAGGTAGACTTCATTATAGCCAGGTCATTCCTGACAGATTCATGTCTGAGTTGCTAGAGTTATTCGAGGCAGAAATCCTCTACATTATCTAACTGCCCATAGAGTTTGTTTTTGCAAGTTGTATCAACATTTCCTGTCTGGCTTGCAGTAGAACTTGAAAACAGTTAATCATTAGCCTCTTCATGTCAAGTGATGTACTACCTCAGTCATCTCGTGTTGAACAAACTGATTCACTTGTAACATCCCTCATCTGTAAATGATATTTTCTAGCTCCTTCATGATTCTTGGCTCCATTCTTATGTAAATTTTCTTGAGAATTTACCATTTAGCATTTCCTAATTAATATCAGCAGTCTCTAGAAATATTTGGAAAATATTGCAAATATAATTACATATAACCAATTATATTTATAGTATGTTATAAATAAATATAAAAATGCAATATGCAGAAACACTTCTAGCTCTTTTTATTAAAGAAATTTAGGCAGATAAAGAACAGAATGGAACTGAACTAGAGATGAAAACTTGTAATATATAAAATGTATACTAAGAATATGACTTGACTGAATGAGTATGTAAGGCATAGCAAGTTGAAGCAAGACCTGTCAAGTTGTGAAGTTTACAGCTAGAGCTCTAAAATGGTATGTTGGTATTTACTAGTACGATTATTGCATCATTGAAAACAAGGGCTCCCTGTTTTCAAAAGACAGAAGAATAATTATTAGGCTACTGGTTAAGATGCCTGGACAAAAAATTCACTTTTGGTAAGAAAAATATCAAAGATGTAAATTTTTTGTTGCTATTCTTAAATTACCTTTAAAATTTCTAGTGACAAGACTGCTTTAAACAATGTTGAAATTACTGACTTTTTTCTTAAGATGATTAACTTAAAAATAAAGAATATACGTAATTTAGAAACACAGACTCCCAGCACCCTAAAATGTAAGAACAATGAGGAGTCTGATTATGTTTCCTCTTTGCAAAAAATATCTATGTATGGAGAAAAAGAACAAAAAACCTGTATGTTTACACAGGCATCCTGGGAACAGGCTTATACGTAATAATCAAAGTTTTATTCTCTATGTGATGGTGAGAATATTAGGATCTCCTAGACTATGCATATTGTACTTAGTTCTACATGTGATACATCTGTGCTCTCTGAAATTCGGTGTTGGATAGGGTCTGTGTTGCAACTGACAGTGCATTTGTGTGCGTGGTTTATATATGTATGTCTATATACAGGACTGCTTTGCTGCGAGTGTCTGATACTGACAAAATGTCAGCTACACTGTGTATCGATCAATCTCTTCTCAGGAAGAACTTCCTCTCTGAGAGTGGTGAGGCCCTGGCACATTTTGCCCGGGAGAAGCTGTGGATGCCCAGTCCCTAGAAGTGTTCAGGGCAGCGTGGCTGGGGCTTTGAGTTTCCTGCTCTAGTGGAAGGCATCTCTGCCCATGGCAGTGGGATTAGAACTAGATGGCCTTTGGGGTCCCTTCCAACCCTAACCATTGTGTGATGCCATGAATCTATACTGTTCAATCCAATTTGTTAAATTTCAAAGTTGTTCATTGATTCATGCATTGGCCGTGTAGTGTATGTTCACTACTAACGATTTATTCTACACGTTACCCCACACTATCACTACCTACACAAAATTTATATCCTCATGCAGCTGTGCACACAGTGTCACAGAGTGATGTGACTGTGTTTAGGGCTGGTGGCTGGGTGCTCCTAAGTCACAGAGGTCAAGCTGATCCGAAGCACTAGCCCAGATGAATCTGGAAGCTCCCGTAAGTTATTTCCTTTACTCAAAGAATTGGCAGCAGGTTTTACTGAGTATTGGATAACTATGTTGATGTGCCATCGGCAAGTTGTCAATAGGTTAGAAACTAGCGAAACACACCCTACAAAGACATGAGGGGTTGAAATCACCGGAAGAATGAACTTTTAATTGGGGGAGTACTAGTACTGTTGTGTATTTGGTGGTGAAATTCTCCCTTTCTAATGCTTGCATTTAAGTTAATGTCATTAATAGGAACTATTAATCTCAAAAATTATTAAGATTACTTCCTACTAAGCAGTTACACTTCTATCTATGTTTTGATAGTGGAGAGCCAAAAATCTTGAAATTTTACCTTCCATGCTAATAATTTGCCAGCAGCAAATTATTACAGCATAAACGCTGTCATATTTATCTCCAGGTTAAAATTCTGGTTTTCCTTCCAGATATGCTGTTGTTGAGTTGATAACATGAGAGAAAGCCAACATTAGGTGAAGAGTTGGAAAGAAGATAGGGGTGTAAAGGGTGGGTGGAAAGAAGAAAAAACATTATGTTCAGCTACTATCATTGACCGAGTCCTACAGACAAAATTTGGCATGTTAAGAAGATAAAGGAGATTCAGAAAGATAAAGAAACATAAAATCCTGAGCTCTCCAAGTAGATAAAGGTTGGATTTTGAACTTGAATAACATGATAGGAGAGTAAAAGGTGTTAGAGTCAAGAAAGGAACATGTAAATGCAAGTATGTGATTGGACATTGAGGTAGATTTAAGCACCATTCAGAGTACTAGTGGAGGAGGCTAAAATAATCCATGCTTGAAAGACAATTTTTAGTTACTGGAGAATGTATGATGTAACAAATAAAGGTAGTATTCTCAATATAGTATTCGCTAATATTCTCAATGTAGTATTCTCAATACTGTAGTATACAGTATTACTATATTTCAAATAATTAGAAATCTAAGATGAAAACTCTATCTGAAATAACATGAACTCTTCTAGTTTAATGCAACTTATTGTATTTCTCTGTATGTGAAATGTAGGCACAACCACTAGCCTGACTGCAGGAGCTAATACAAACTAAGAAGTCCGCTCAGAAAATCATTGTGGCACAGCTTAAACTGGTTGAAGCCTAAGAAATCCCTGAGGGAGGGCTTTTTCGGAAAAGCTCTGGTATCTTTCAGAGTTGTCATTGTGGGAAATATCAGAGAAGCAAACATGAAAAATGCAAACTGTAGATGTGAGGGAAGCGTATTTTGTGCAGTGAACTATTTGGCAGCATGAGCTGTGAATGAGTAGAAGTCTCCGCGTCTGTCCCATCTACCATTTCCCGAGGGACAGAACAGTCACTACTTATGACTGCCTCCAGTGAGCACTCCACACTTCACCATGTCAGAGAATTTTACAGCATTTGCTCCTTCCCTCAGTGTATTTCTAAGTAAAAATTATATCTCTTGGGATAAAAATAGTGCATTTTAGTAAATGAGGAGTGTAGCTGGGAGAGAATAATGAGTAGAAAGAAGAGGATTTGAAATTTTAAAAGAACTAAGGATAAAACTTGATTTAACATTTTGTGAAATCATACAAAGATAGAACACAAGTAAAATGAAAGCACATTTTTTCATCTAAGACTGAACAAGCCAGAAAGGGCAGGTTTAACATGGTTGTTTATAGCTTTGCATTAGTTAGAATAATATTTGGTGTAATTTTTTCATCTCTCTGTCTCTCCAGCCCAGTGCCAGAAGCAGAAAAATTTTATAGTTGAGGTTTATATCACTCTATTTCCAAGTAAGCTCCATAATATAACAAATTTTCTTAGGTCTTTTCCTTAAAACAATAATTCCATTGTGCTGATTCATGCTGTATCTGCCTGTATCTGTATCTGCCACAACAATATCATGTTGAGTGCCCCCTGCATTTTTACAAGTTCTTAATTTCTTTATTTATATTGAAACTCATTTATTTTTATCCAAAACTGTTTCCAAAATGCTTGTATAACACAAAAAAGCTCTTTATCAATGGGTAGTCTATTGACTTGCAGATAGATCCTTCTGGTGTAAGAATGTAGTCTGTTAGAGTAATAAATATTTCAATGCAAAACAATCCAAAGAAAAATATTTTTATCAAGTGTATTTACTGTTTAAAGATCCACTAGCATGTGTCCCTTTCAAACTCTATCAATAAATGGTCTATTTCTTCAGAATTACTTTACTGCTCTTGTTTTCCACTCTCCAGAACCAGAAGTCCCAATAACTCATGCATTAATTCCATAGACAAATTTATTAAAACTTTCTTATTTCTAACAAGATCATGGTCATGTGAAACAGCAACTGACTTTTTAGAGTAAGGAACCCCAGTTAGGGAGTCACTGTATTTCTGAATTGAGAAACATTTTCCTGGCAGTGATTAAAACCTACTGCTTATAGGAAATCTTGTTTTCAATATTTTCTAACAATAGGTTCAATACTTTGCTTGTGTTCAGACAAATCATGCAAATCATCTGATTTTTTCTATTAAAAAAGTTGTGGGCTCCTACCTGTGATCAATTTAATAAAATAGGCAGTTTTCAAGCTCACTGCTCTTAGGCTCCTTATTGCATCTTGTTCAAGTTATAAATTAAGGCTGCGCATCGGTTGTGGGTAGAGACAGGATCTTTCAGATGCCTTGCAGCTGAAATACGTGTATGTGCACACCATCCTTTTAGAAAGTGTGCCAATTAGTTTTAACGTAATGAGTGGCATCTTTTCTGTTAGGTGGAAGAGCACTCCATTTAATGCAGTCATTTGACAAATCAATTACGAGATTTATTTTAATCTGTTGGTAAAGCTGGGGATGTCAGACTGTAGATACATGCTGGTGTGTTAACTGGTTAATAGCTTTATAGTAGATTTATTGGTGAAAGCTGCTGTTTCTGCAGGTGCCATCTCATTTTCTCTGTGGCACACAATTAAAATCAAGCCTCAACATTCTTTGATGACATTGATTACACTGAGAAACTATGTTTGGGTATAAGTAGTCCCTTTGAAATGAATAGGTCCTGTTTAGTGGGTAAGAAACAGATTGCCCTTCAATATTCCTAGTTGTGATAGGTAAAAAATAAAATCACAGCACAAAAAATATACCCCTCAAAAATTCAAACAATGGCTCCTAATTCAGATGCTTATCATGTCCTCAGACATTTTTTCTCATTGCTCTTTGCTAAGATATTTCTGATTTCTCAGCTGGGAAGACACTTAAACAACTTAGCAAAATGTGATCTCTTCGCCCTGAGAATTTCTTTATTTACTCAGACCAGATGTTAAGTTCAGCAGTAGTCTGTTTCCAGCACTGCTAAGGGAAAGTGGGGATTCTTGTACAAAATGAGCAACCTCTTGGTAAATGCTCTTGGATTGTAGTGCTGGCAGTTTAAAGATCAGAGCTGAATGTCACCTGTATGTTTAATAAACTTCTAAGAGTCATAGGCATAGTCAAAATAATAAAATGTCGGTGTTTGGTCCTCTTTTACAAGCAGTTATCTTATTTACTTAAATAGTCATGTCTTTACATCTTTATGGAAAAATCTGAATGTGATTTGCTATTGAGGATATCTGCTGCTGTTTTACTTTTTTTTTCTCCAAAAAGAAAAGAGAGAAATAGAGAGAGAGAGCGAGAGAGAAAGAAAGAAAGAAAAAAAGAAAAAGAAAAAGAAAAGAAAAAGAAAAGAAAGAAGTTCTTGTAGTGCCAGTATATACTCTCATTCACCTAAGATACTAAAAACTCTCATTTTTGTCATGGGTGAAATCTGAACTGTACTATTATTTGCTTGATTACAGATTCTTCTAAGTACTTGCTGTCTATACTACTGCCATCTCTTGAAGCTGCTGCTTTTCTGGGCTCTGAAATTTTGAGGGGTTTTTTGCTTTTATTTCATTACTTCCTGATCATACACTAGCTCTTCTTTCAGTCTGATAAATTCCAGTCGCATATTAGGAAAACATTTGGATCTCTTTCTATTTGCAAGACTTGTAGTATCCAAGACCAAATGAGTATTAATTGGTCTCAGACACACGTAAACTGAAAATTAGACATCTAATATGATAAAAACATGGATCTGGAACAATATTTCTTTAGTTCTGCTAGTCTCAAGACATTAATATTTATATAGACCATGTAATATCGTTGCCCAGATGTGAGGACTGGAGGAAATTCCTTCTGGTTAGACCAGTAGGAAAGAATTACGCTAGGTAAGTTGTATCTTTGTGTGGGTGATTATAGTGAAAAAGCTGCGAGAGCTTTCTATGCTGAAGCTCTTCTTTAGAAGAAACAAGTATGGAGAAAATATCTCAAATGCCAATTGGCAATTTGGACTAGATGACCTTTAAACATCCCTTCCAAACCAAATTTTTCTATGATTCTATGAAACTGCGTAAGATAGGTGAAATAAGGTAGTATTGTTAAGTAAAATGTATTTGAAGAAATATCCTTCTGCAAAAGGATATTAGACTTTACTCAAAGCATAGAACTCTCACATGATTGCTCTGAATATCAGCAACGTGTTTCTGCTTTTAATTTTTTTTCCGTTGTTTCTCCTATAATTTTACTGCCTTGTTCCTGTGGCTTCACTGTACATTTCATTTTCTCAGTATGAAAAAGTGCAGGAAGCTAAGTAGACGTTTATGTTCAGCATACCAAGTTTAAGTCTTTTATCATAAGTCACCCTCTATGCATAGCCCAGAAGTTCAGTTGTTGAGTCTTTTGAATGGCAAAAATATTTTAAGAAGAAATATCAAAGGTCTTGTCTGCCTCAGTCCCAAGTCCTTAAAAGTAAGAATTGTTGCTCATTTCCATTCTCTACATTTGCCTCTTAGGGTTACCTTGACTGCCTCTTCATTAACATCGGAATTTATCTTATGCTGCTTCATTTTTTTGGTCAAGAGTTCTACAAAATGCCTCACAAGTCAAGTGGGTATTCTTATAGGCTTCCTCAACTCCTGTATATAACACAGGTCAATGTTAGGCACCACTTGGCAGTGCACATCACACAACAGAATTCCTCATAATACATTAGCAGAAAATTATTTAAACAGTGCATTCTGAAAGTAAAGTAGTTAATTGAACAGTGAGGAAATTTTCTAGTGTTCGTGATTTACAACAGTAAAAAACCATACTCCAGAACTAGTCATGAAACCACTCAGAAATCATTCTGGTAAGCAAATTATTAAAAAATAGCTACTCTTAGAAAATATGTCGTTCATTATAATGAGGATGAAGTAGCTATTTTTGCTAGCTTTAAAAGTAGTTTGAAGGAAAAGCTTTTCTGTCACATAAATTTGGACTGGGGCAAATTTTAATGGAATCATTGATCCACATATAGAAGCAGGAATGTCTAAAAATGGATGGATAGAAAAAACATTTCATGTAGTCAAATTAGGGATAGCAGTAAGGCAAAAGAAAATTATATAAAACAATTTTTTAATAGCAATCAAAAACAACTGAATTATGTTAAGTAGCCCTTATAAATTTGTAAAAACTACAAGGCATTGCTAAAATTATAGCTCTTTATTTACTTTTTAGATTAAATGTATCATGGAAATGTATTTTTCAATACATCGCTTAACCAATCTTTGTTCTGAATTCAGTCCTGATCCAGCATATTAATTGGGACGTTGATAAAGAGACCTCCAGAGGTCCTTTCCTGACAGCTATTCCGTGACTTTATGATTCTTCACAGAAAAATCCAAGAAGCCTGATACCTTGGGTCCAGTTCTCAACATGAATCACAATCCTGTGGCTGAAAATGCCAACAGAATTTAAGAAGCAGACACTAAAACAAACAGTTGTCTTGACTCAGATCTTAACAACAGAAAGTCGAGAGATTGATTTAGTATTAGTTGTAGAAGTAAACTTTGGAAGCATACATCTGAGTTTTGTGATACATAAGTCAAACTGCTCTCTTTTTTCTACAAATCTATGATTTAGAAGAACACACCTAAGAATGCACCTGGAGAAAAATTAGCATTACCTATCCTACGTTTGTTTGCTTTATTTCACGTCTAGATCTCAGTTTGTACAGTTTTCCATCAATTATGCAAAAAGACATTTGCAAAACAAAGAAACCTTCCTCCCTGATTTCTCTGGCATCTCAAAATAAAAATAATCTTAACTAATCTAAGCCTGTCCAATCGATGTGATAAGCCAATGGCTGATTATTTCAGGAAAAAAATAACTACAAATTAAGGTCTTGTTAAATGACTTGTCAGTTTGGTATTAGTTTTTGGTGACATCTTTCAGTTTTGTACAGCCTAGTGCTTTTCAAAACCAAAATGGTAGAAGTTGTTTAAAGTCCTGAATCCAAAATGCCACCCTTATTTTAAAAGAAATATCTTGAAAATAAGTCATTATTTTCAGATCAAACCCAGTGCTGGGAAGAAATACGGAAGATTATTTTAATTTCCTGAATGAAGTATTTGGACTATCAGTTTATTACTTTTAACTTTAAGAATGATACTACAACTGTTATATAACAAGAAGGAGGAGGATTTTTAGTGGAGAACCATCATGTTGTAGATTTCAGCTCCCCAGTGTTGTTTGTTTCCTTTTACTTCTGCCCTACACTTGCCCTCCTCTGTCCCCCAAAAAAGCTATGATTTAATTTTTTTGAATCCATGACTGAGTGCCATAGTGCTTTATAAGCTCTTGCCTAGGTAATAGGAACCTGCAATAGCAGCAAGTAGAATCCATGTCAGTGTGCTACAAGTTTTATCTTCTGCCATGTAAAAATTCATAAATTACATTTCTAAAGATTCCATTATTATTTACTAAATTTCAAAAATAGACAGAAACTGAGGAGACATATTATGCAACTTTAAACAGTTTACACTGGGGTGTTTTTCTTTGTTATGAGTGTTTAATGTCAAAGATGTGCTGCATATTCAATGTTGAAATATAAAAACAGTGAAAGGAAGAAAATGATCTCTCACACTGATTTAGTCAAGGATTTCAGTTTTCGTCTAAAATATTATTTTATTTTATATTATTTTATTTTTTGGGAGTTGAGTTTTTTTATTATTTCTTTTCTTATTAGGTTGGTATGAAGATAGACAGTCTGAAGGAGGGAAGTAGTGGAAGACTTTCACCACATTGTGAAAAATGAGCAGTGTCAACCTGGTAAGTTTATCTTTTTGTAGTTGTTGTACTGGTCATGGCTTTCCCACTGGTCTTCTCATTTATGTTTGCAGCAAGATCTCAGTTACTGTTGGTTTTATTCTTGATATAATATTTCTGTGCAAAGGTCTTAAACTTTGCCTTATGTGTTAAAAGTCAACTGCTCAGGATCTCATTAACTCTTTGAGATGCCACTTTGTCATGGGTCCTAGTACTTTCAGTTCCAGTCAGAGTAGTTAGAACATAAAATTATTTTGTCATCCTTTAAGTGTGTATGCAATACTCCATATTTTTCCCAGCCTTGTCAGGACTGTATTTTGCAATTTGAGGAAAAGCATGAACTGAAGGGTCTGGGTTTTAAAAGTTATTTTTCTGGCTTATTTATTTTGTAAATGCCACGGTTTAGGAATGGTGCTCCAAATCAGCAGTCACTCTTCCCCCACCCCTCCCTCCCATGGGAGACAAAAGGCAAAGATTATGCGTTGCGAGAAAAACAATTTACAGGAAACAGCAATGAGATAAGAAAAATTAACAGCAACCACAAAAATATGAAAAATAAAAGTGTACAAAAGAGGGTGATTTACATGGAAAAATGCTCACAAAGCCCAAGCCAATGAGAAACAAAGGCAGACAGACTCTCCATGCTTCCATGCTTTTTTCCCTGGCCACAAGCCACACCCACCTTCTTCTCAGAAGCAAGAATCCCTTAGTCCTGCCGCAAAGGGTGACCTGAGGTGGTTTAGTATAACAACCTAGACATGCCCACACAGCTACAGGCTCTGCTCTCTCAGAGCTGCTGTGAAAAAAATTAACTGTGTTCTGGCCAAAAAAAAAAAAAAGGAAAAGTGATTTTAAAAAATAATTTAAAAAAAAAAGGCGCAACAAACACAACTTTTCTAGAGGTTCAAATTGTAATTTTAAAGCAATTTTACTCATTCCAGCCTTATTCAGACAAATTTTTCTTCAGGTGAGTTTTCCTTTTATGAAAAACCTATCTGTGAATTTTTTCTTCCCTAGAAGAAAGTCAGTGCAATTAAAGCAGTGCTTTCTCTTTCGGGAGGACAAGTAGTTTGAAATGTTTAGGGATAATAGTGTCTAACTCCCCAATGTGAGTAACCCTAACCCTAACCCTAACCCTAACCCTAACCCTTTTATGGTCTTTACACACACACACAACCTTTGGCTAATGGTGTGCTGGGAAGTGCTGGGAAGTGGAAAGATTTAGAAATTCAGAAAAAAGTTGCAGCACTTAAGAGAATGACATGTTCAAGATTATAACCTGAAAATACTAAAAAACTGTGGCATCACATATCTGACACATTATAAGGCCTTATAGCCTAAGAATGGATTTACAAATGCATTACATTTGTCAGCAAAAATTACCTAAGAAGGAGTTGCAGACTTCTGTCAAGACCGGTCTTATATGATCTCTAATTTCATGTGTATGTGTACTCATGTATGTATGTATATATCTATTTATCTGCCTGATGACGATAACTGGATGATCTCTATCCTTTATTTAAAGGAATTACAATAATTTCTGAGTTTGACTATCAATACCGACAATTAATCAGTGCTTCACCCCTGCACCGATTTCGAAAACATGCCACATAGTAATGACAAAGTGAGAAACCCCTCAGCTGTGGTTTAGGAATGGTGTTTCCCACTTTCAGTGGTCCACTGAAACACCCCAGACCACACCCTGCTTGCTCACTCTTCCCTCCCTCTTGGCTATGGCAGGATGGAAAAAAGAAGTGAAGGCAATGAGAGGTAAAGATCCAGTATTGAAATAAGAACAATTAGCTAGAAACAGCAATGAAATAAGAAAATGAAGAGCAAGGTGACAATACTAATACTAATAAAAGAGTGTACAAGACAGGCAAATGATTCCCATGCCATTGCTCACCACGTGGAGCCCAGTGACACTCGATGGCACACCCTGGCAAACCCCTCCCTCCCTGCTGTTCATGGTGTGAGACGATATCAAATAACCCCACAGACCTGACGGTGCCCCTCCTAGATGCAGCAAAAATTAACCTTGTCCTGGCCAGAACCAGAGCATTTCCACTCTTTATTCTACACCATGGACATCATGCCCACGTCCTACATCTTCCAACTATATACATACATATATATAT